>JAVLSZ010000050.1:2617500-2640000 GCA_032313775.1 Urocyon cinereoargenteus | reverse complement strand
TTCGGTTAGGGGTCGGGTTAGGGTTTGGTTTAGGGTTCGGGTTAGGGTTAGGGTTAGGGTAGAGTTCGGGTTAGGGTTAGGGTTCGGGTTAGGGTTAGGGTTAGGGTTCGGGTTCGGGTTCGGGTTAGGGTTAGGTTTCGGGATCGGGTTAGGTTTAGGGTTCGGGTTAGGGTTCGGGTTAGGGTTAGGGTTAGGGTTAGGGTTCGGGTTAGGGTTCGGGTTAGGGTTAGGATTCGGGTAAGTGGTTATGGTTCGGGTTCGGGTTAGGGTTAGTGTTAGGGTTCCGGTTAGGTTTAGGGTTAGGGTTCGGGTTAGGGTTCGGGTTAGGGTTAGGGTTAGGGTTCCGGTTAGGGTTAGGGTTCAGGTTAGGGTTAGGGTTAGGGTTAGGGTTAGGGTTAGGGTTCGGATTAGGGTTAGGGGTAGGGTTAGGGTTAGGGTTCGGGTTCGGGTTAGGGTTAGGGTTCGGGTTCGGGTTAGGGTTAGGTGTTAGGGTTCGGGTTCGGGTTAGGGTTAGGGTTAGGTTTCGGGTTAGGTTTAGGGTTAGGGTTAGGGTTAGGATTCGGGTAAGGGGTTATGGTTCGGGTTCGGGTTAGGGTTAGTGTTAGGGTTCCGGTTAAGGTTAGGGTTAGGGTTCGGGTTAGGGTTAGGGTTTGGGTTCGGGTTAGTGTTAGGGTTAGGGTTCGGGTTAGGGTTCGGGTTAGGGTTAGGGTTAGGGTTAGGGTTAGGGTTCCGGTTAGGGTTAGGGTTCAGGTTAGGGTTAGGGTTAGGGTTAGGGTTAGGGTTAGCGTTCGGATTAGGGTTAGGGGTAGGGTTAGGGTTAGGGTTCGGGTTCGGGTTAGGGTTAGGGTTAGGGTTAGGGTTAGGGTTCGGGTTAGGGTTAGGATTAGGGTTAGGGTTAGGGGTTAGGGTTAGGGTTACAGTTCGGGTTATGGTTAGGGTTAGGGTTAGGGTTAGGGTTCGGGTTAGGTTTAGGGTTAGGGTTCGGGTTAGGGTTAGGGTTAGGGTTAGGGTTAGCGTTCGGGTTAGGGTTAGTGTTAGGGTTCGGTTTAGCGTTAGGGTTCGGGTTAGGGTTAGGGTTAGGGTTCGGGTTCGGGTTAGGGTTAGGTTTCCGGTTAAGGTTAGGGTTAGGGTTCGGGTTAGGGTTAGGGTTAGGGTTCGGGTTCGTGTTAGGGTTAGTGTTAGGGTTAGGGTTCGGGTTAGGGTTAGGATTCGGGTTGGGGTTAGGGTTTGTGTTCGGGTTAGGGTTAGAGTTTGGGTTAGGTTTCCGGTTAGGTTTAGGGTTCGGGTTAGGGTTAGGGTTCGGGTTAGGGTTAGGGTTAGTGTTAGGGTTAGGGTTCCAGTTAGGGTTAGGGTTCGGGTTCGGGTTACGGTTAGGGTTAGGGTTAGTTTTCGGTTTCGGGTAGTGTTAGGGTTAGGGTTAGGATTAGGGTCAGGGTTCGGGTTAGGGTTCGGGTTCGGGTTATGGTTAGGGTTAGGGTTAGGGTTCGGGTCAGGGTTAGGGTTAGCGTTAGGGGTTAGGGTTAGGGTAGGGTTCGGGTTAGGGTTAGGGTTACGGTTAGGGTTAGTGTTCGGGTTAGGGTTATGGTTGGGTTCGGGTTAGGGTTAGGCTTAGGGTTATGGTTAGGGTTAGGGTTCAGGTTAAGGTTAGGGTTAGTGTTAGGTTTCAGGTTAGGGTTAGGGTTAGGGTTCGGGTTAGGGTTCGTGTTAGGGTTAGGGTTAGGGTTAGGGTTCGTGTTAGGGTTAGGGTTAGGGTTAGGGTTCGGTTTAGGGTTAGGGTTAGGGTTAGGGTTAGGGTTCAGGTTAGGGTTAGGGTAAAGGTTCGGGTTAGGGTTAGGGTTAGGGTTAGGGTTAGGGTTCGCGTTAGGTTTCGGGTTAGGGGTCGGTTAGGGTTAGTTTTAGGGTTCGGGTTAGGGTTAGGGTTAGGGTTCGGATTAGGGTTAGGGGTAGGGTTCGGGTTAGGGTTCGGGTTCGGGTTAGGGTTAGGGATAGGTTTAGGGTTAGGGTTCGGGTTCGGTTTTGGGTAAGGGTTAGGGTTAGGTTTCGGGTTAGGGTTAGGGTTAGGGTTAGGTGTTAGGGTTAGGGTTAGGGTTCGTGTTAGGGTTAGGGTTACGGTTAGGTTTAGGGTTCGGTTTAGGGTTAGGTTTCGGTTTAGTTTTGGGTTAGGGTTCGGGTTCGGGTTAGGGTTAGGGTTATGGTTAGTGTTAGGGTTCGGTTTAGGGTTAGGGTTAGGGTTAGGGTTAGGTTTCGGGTTAGGGTTAGGGTTAGCGTTCGGGTTAGGGTTCGGGTTAGGGTTAGGGTTACGGTTAGGGTTCGGGTTAGGGTGAGGGTTAGGGTTAGGGTTCGGTTTAGGGTTAGGGTTAGGGTTAGGGTTAGGGTTAGGGTTCGGGTTAGGGTTAGGGTTAAGGTTCGGGTTAGGGTTAGGTTTAGGGTTAGGGTATGGGTTCGCGTTAGGGTTCGGGTTAGGGGTCGGGTTAGGGTTAGAGTTAGTGTTCGGGTTAGGGTTAGGTTTAGGGTTAGGGTTCGGGTTAGGGTTAGGGTACGGGTACGGGTTAGGGTTAGGGTTCGGGTTCGGGTTAGGGTTAGGGTTCGGGATCGGGTTAGGGTTAGGGTTAGTGTTCGGGTTAGGGTTCGGGTTAGGGTTAGGGTTCGGGTTACGGTTCGGGTTAGGGTTAGGGTTAGGGTTAAGGTTAGGGTTCCAGTTAGGGTTAGGGTTCCCGTTAAGGTTACGGTTAGGGTTCGGGTTAGGGTTCGGATTAGGGTTAGGGGTAGGGTTCGGGTTAGGGTTCGGGTTCGGGTTAGGGTTAGGGTTAGGGTTACGGTTAGGGGTTAGGTTTAGGGTTACCGTTCGTGTTAGGGTTAGGGTTAGGGTTAGGGTTCGGTTTAGAGTTAGGGTTCCGGTTAAGTTTAGGGTTAAGTTTCGGGTTAGGGTTAGGGTTAGAGTTAGGGTTCGGGTTCGGGTTAGTGTTAGTGTTAGGGTTAGGGTTCGGGTTAGGGTTAGGGTTTGGGTTAGGGTTAGGGTTCGGGTTCGTGTTAGGGTTAGGGTTAGGGTTAGGGTTCGGGTTAGGGTTAGGGTTCGGGTTAGGGTTAGGGTTCGGGTTAGGGTTAGGGTTCGGGTTCGGGTTAGGGTTAGGGTTAGGGTTAGGATTAGGGGTAGGGTTAGGGTTACCGTTCGGTTTAGGGTTAGGGTTAGGGTTCGGATTAGGGTTAGGGGTAGGGTTCGGGTTAGGGTTCGGGTTCGGGTTAAGTTTAGGGTTAGGGTTAGGGTTAGGGTTAGGGTTCGGGTTAGGGTTAGGGTTAGGGTTAGGGTTAGGGGTTAGTGTTAGGGTTACCGTTCGGGTTAGGGTTAGGTTTAGGGTTAGGGTTAGGGTTCGGGTTAGGGTTAGGGTTAGGATTCGGGTTAGGGTTAGGGTTAGGGTTAGGGTTAGGGTTAGGGTTCGGGTTAGGGTTAGGGTTAGGGTTCGGGTTAGGATTAGGGTTCGTGTTAGGGTTAGGGTTAGGGTTCGGGTTAGGGTTAGGGTTAGGGATCCGGTTAAAGTTACGGTTAGGGTTCGGGTTAGGGTTAGGGTTAGGGTTCGGGTTCGGGTTAGGGTTAGTGTTAGGGTTAGGGTTCGGGTTAGGGTTAGGGTTCGGGTTAGGGTTAGGTTTCTGGTTCGGGTTAGGGTTAGAGTTTTGTTTAGGTTTCGGTTTAGGGTAAGGGTTCGGGTTAGGGTTAGGGTTCGGGTTAGGGTTAGGGTTAGTGTTAGGGTTAGGGTTCGGGTTAGGGTTAGGGTTCGGGTTCGGGTTACGGTTAGGGTTAGGGTTAGGTTTCGGTTTCGTGTTAGTGTTAGGGTTAGGGTTAGGGTTAGGGTCAGCGTTCGGGTTAGGGTTAGGGTTACGGTTAGGGTTCGGGTTATGTTTAGTTTTAGGGTTCTGGTTAGGGTTCGGGTTAGGGTTCGGGTTAGGGTTCGGGTTAGGGTTAGGGTTCGGGTAAGGGTTCGGGTTATGGTTAGGGTTAGGGTTAGGGTTAGGGTTCGGGTTCGGGTTAGGGTTAGGGTTAGGGTTCGGGTTAGGGTTAGGGTTCGGGTTAGGTTTCGGGTTAGGGTTCGTTTTAGGGTTAGGGTTTGGGTTAGGGTTACGGTTCGGGTTATGTTTAGGGTTCCGGTTAGGGTTAGGGTTAGGGTTCGGTTTCGGGTTAGGGTTAGGGTTCGGGTTAGTGTTAGTGTTCGAGTTAGGGTTAGGGTTCGGGTTAGGGTTAGGGTTAGTGGTATGGTTAGGGTTAGGGTTAGGTTTCGGGTTCGGTTTAGGGTTAGTGTTAGGGTTAGGGTTCGGGTTCGGGTTAGGATTCGGGTTCGGGTTAGGGTTAGGGTTCGGTTTAGGGTTAGTGTTAGGGTTAGGGTTCGGGTTAGGGTTAGGGTTAGGGTTAGGGTTAGTGTTAGGGTTCGGGTTAGGGTTAGGGTTAGGGATCGAGTTAGGGTTAGGGTTAGGGTTAGGGTTAGGGTTCGGGTTAGGGTTAGGGTTAGGGTTAGGGTTAGGGTTCGGGTTAGGGTTAGGGCTAGGGTTAGGGTTCGGGTTAGGGTTAGGGTTCCGGTTAGGGTTAGGGTTAGTGTTCGGGTTCGGGTTAGGTTTATGGTTCGGGTTAGGGTTAGGGTTCGGGTTAGGGTTAGGGTTAGTGTTAGGGTTAGGGTTAGGGTTAGGGTTCCGGTTCGGTTTAGGGTTAGTGTTAGTTATAAGGTCCGGGTTCTGGTCAGGGTTCGGGTTCGGGTTAGGGTTAGGTTTCGGGTTCGGGTTAGGGTTAGTGTTGGGGTTAGTGTTCGAGTTAGGGTTAGGGTTCGGGTTAGGGGTAGGGTTCGGTTTCGGGTTAGGGTTAGGGTTCGGGTTAGTGTTCGGGTTAGGGTTAGGGTTCGGGTTAGGGTTAAGGTTCGGTTTAGGGTTAGTGTTAGGGTTAGGAGGTAGGGTTAGGGTTAGGGTTCGGGTTAGGTTTAAGGTTAGGGTTAGGGTTATGGGTTAGGTTTCGGGTTAAGAATAGGGTTCGGGGTAGGGTTAGGGTTAGAGTTAGGTTTAGGGTTAGGGTTCGGGTTCGGGTTATGGTTAGGGTTACGGTTAGGGTTAGGGTTCGGATTAGTGTTAGGGGTAGGGTTCGGGTTAGGGTTCGGGTTCGGGTTAGGGTTAGGGTTAGGGTTAGGTTTCGGGTTAGGGTTAGGGTTAGGGTCAAGGGTTAGGGTTAGGGTTCGGGTTAGGATTAGGGTTCGTGTTAGGGTTAGGGTTAGGGTTCGGGTTCGGGTTAGGGTTAGGGTTCCGGTTAAGATTACGGTTAGGGTTCGGGTTAGGGTTAGGGTTAGGGTTCGGATTCGTGTTAGGGTTAGTGTTAGGGTTAGGGTTCGGGTTAGGGTTAGGGTTCGGGTTAGGGTTAGGGTTCTGGTTCGTGTTAGGGTTAGAGTTTTGTTTAGGTTTCGGTTTAGGGTAAGGGTTCAGGTTAGGGTTAGGGTTCGGGTTAGGGTTAGGTTTAGTGTTAGGGTTAGGGTTCGGGTTAGGGTTAGGGTTCGGGTTCGGGTTACGGTTAGGGTTAGGTTTAGGTTTCGGTTTCGTGTTAGTGTTAGGGTTAGGGTTAGGGTTAGGGTCAGGGTTCGGGTTAGGGTTAGGGTTACGGTTAGGGTTCGGGTTAGGGTTCGGGTTAGGGTTAGGGTTCGGGTAAGGGTTCGGGTTATGGTTAGGGTTAGGGTTAGGGTTAGGGTTCGGGTTCGGGTTAGGGTTAGGGTTAGGGTTCGGGTTAGGGTTAGGTTTCGGGTTAGGTTTCGGGTTAGGGTACGTTTTAGAGTTAGGGTTAGGTTTAGGGTTAGGGTTCGGTTTAGGGTTAGGGTTCCGAATAAGTTTAGGGTTAAGTTTCGGGTTAGGATTAGGGTTAGGGTTAGGGTTCGGGTTCGGGTTAGGGTTAGTGTTAGGGTTAGGGTTCGGGTTAGGGTTAGGGTTTGGGTTAGGGTTAGGGTTCGGGTTCGTGTTAGGGTTAGGGTTAGGGTTCGGGTTAGGGTTAGGGTTCGGGTTAGGGTTAGGGTTCGGGTTCGGGTTAGGGTTAGGGTTAGGTTTAGGGTTAGGGGTTAGGGTTAGGGTTACCGTTCGGGTTAGGGTTAGGGTTAGGGTTCGGATTAGGGTTAGGGGTAGGGTTCGGGTTAGGGTTCGGGTTCGGGTTAGGTTTAGGGTTAGGGTTAGGGTTAGGGTTCGGTTTAGTTTTGGGTTAGGGTTCGGGTTAGGGTTAGGGTTAGGGTTATGGTTAGGGTTAGGGTTCGGGTTAGGTTTAGGGTTAGGGTTAGGGTTCGGGTTAGGGTTAGGGTTAGCGTTCGGGTTAGGGTTCGGGTTAGGGTTAGGGTTACGGTTAGGGTTCGGGTTAGGGTGAGGGTTAGGGTTAGGGTTCGGTTTAGGGTTAGGGTTAGGGTTATGGTTAGGGTTAGGGTTCGGGTTAGGGTTAGGGTTAAGGTTCGGGTTAGGGTTAGGTTTAGGGTTAGGGTAAGGGTTCGCGTTAGGGTTCGGGTTAGGGGTCGGGTTAGGGTTAGGGTTAGGGTTCGGGTTAGGGTTAGGTTTAGGGTTAGGGTTCGGGTTAGGGTTAGGGTACGGGTTAGGGTTAGGGTTAGGGTTCGGGTTCGGGTTCGGGTTAGGGTTAGTGTTAGGGTTAGGGTTCGGGTTAGGGTTAGGTTTAGGGGTAGGTTTCGGGTTAGGGTTAGGTTTCGGGTTCGGGTTAGGGTTAGGTTTAGGGTTAGGGTTAGGGTTCGGATTAGGGTTAGGGTTAGGTTTGGGGTTAGGGTGAGTGTTTGGGTTCGTGTTAGGCTTAGGGTTCGGGTTAGGTTTCGGAATAGGGTTAGGTTTAGGGTTCGGGTTACGGTTCGGGTTATGGTTCGGGTTAGGGTTCGGGTTAGGGTTCGGGTTCGGGTTCGGGTTAGGGTTAGGGTTAGGGTTCGGGTTAGGGTTTGGGTTAGGGTTAGGGTTAGGGGTAGGGTTCGGGTTAGGGTTTGGGTTAGGGTTAGGATTAGGTTTCGGGTTAGGGTTCAGGTTAGGGTTCGGGTTAGTGTTAGGGTTAGGGTTCGGGTTAGGGTTAGGTTTCGGGTTAGGGTTAGGGTTAGGGTTCGGGTTAGAGTTAGGGTTCGGGTTAGGGTTAGAGTTCGGGTTAGGGGTTAGGGTTACGGTTCGGGTTAGGGTTAGGGTTAGGATTAGGGTTCATTTTAGGGTTAGGGTTCGGGGTAGGGTTAGGGTTAGGTTTCGGGTTAGGGTTAGGGTTCTGGTTAGGGTTAGGGTTAGGTTTAGGGTTCGGGTTCGGGTTAGGGTTAGGTGTTAGGGTTCGGGTTCGGGTTAGGGTTAGGGTTGGGTTTCGGGTTAGGGTTAGGGGTTAGTGTTAGGGTTAGGGTTAGAGTTAGGGTTCGGATTATGGTTCGGTTAGGGTTAGGGTTAGGGTTAGGGTTAGGGTTAGGGTAAGGGTTAGGGTTAGGTTTCGGGTTAGGGTTAGGGTTAGGGTTCAGGTTAAGGTTCGGGTTAGGGTTAGGGTTAGGGTTAGGGTTCGGGTTAGGGTTAGTGTTAGGTTTAGGGTTCGGGTTCGGGTTAGGTTTCGGATTCGGGGTAGCGTTAGGGTTAGGGTTAGGGTTAGGTTTAGGGTTCGCGTTAGGGTTCGGTTAGGGGTCGGGTTAGGGTTTGGTTTAGGGTTCGGGTTAGGGTTAGGGTAAGGGTAGAGTTCGGGTTAGGGTTAGGGTTCGGGTTAGGGTTAGGGTTAGGGTTCGGGTTCGGGTTCGGGTTAGGGTTAGGGTTCGGGTTAGGGTTAGGGTTAGGGTTCGGGTTAGGGTTCGGGTTAGGTTTAGGATTCGGGTAAGGGGTTATGGTTCGGGTTCGGGTTAGGGTTAGTTTTAGGGTTCCGGTTAAGGTTAGGGTTAGGGTTCGGGTTCGGGTTAGGGTTAGGGTTCGGGTTAGGGTTAGGGTTAGGGTTAGGGTTCGGGTTAGGGTTCGGGTTAGGGTTAGGGTTAGGGTTAGGGTTCCGGTTAGGGTTAGGGTTCAGGTTAGGGTTAGGGTTAGGGTCAGAGTTAGGGTTAGGGTTCGGATTAAGGTTAGGGGTAGGGTTAGGGTTAGGGTTCGGGTTCGGGTTCGGGTTAGGGTTAGGGGTTAGGGTTAGGGTTACCGTTCGGGTTAGGTTTAGGGTTAGGTTTAGGGTTAGGGTTCGGTTTTGGGTTAGGGTTAGGGTTCGGGTTAGGGTTAGGGTTAGGGTTAGCGTTCGAGTTAGGGTTAGGGTTAGGGTTCGGTTTAGCGTTAGGGTTCGGGTTAGGGTTAGGGTTAGGGTTCGGGTTCGGGATAGGGTTAGGTTTCCGGTTAAGGTTAGGGTTAGGTTTCGGGTTAGGGTTAGGGTTAGGGTTCGGGTTCGGGTTAGGGTTAGTGTTAGGGTTAGGGTTCGGGTTAGGGTTAGGATTCGGGTTAGGGTTAGGGTTTGGGTTCGGGTTAGGTTTAGAGTTTGGGGTAGGTTTCCGGTTAGGGTTAGGGTTCGGGTTAGGGTTAGGGTTCGGGTTAGGGTTAGGGTTAGTGTTAGGGTTAGGGTTCCAGTTAGGGTTAGGGTTCGGGTTCGGGTTACGTTTAGGGTTAGGGTTCGGTTTCGGGTTAGTGTTAGGGTTAGGGTTAGGGTTAGGGTCAGGGTTCGGGTTAGGGTTCGGGTTCGGGTTATGGTTAGGGTTAGGGTTAGGGTTCGGGTCAGGGTTAGGGTTAGCGTTAGGGGTTAGGGTTAGGGTAGGGTTCGGGTTAGGGTTAGGGTTACGGTTAGGGTTAGTGTTCGGGTTAGGGTTAGGGTTGGGTTCGGGTTAGGGTTAGGCTTAGGGTTATGGTTAGGGTTACGGTTCGGGTTAAGGTTAGGGTTAGGGTTAGGTTTCAGGTTAGGGTTAGGGTTAGGGTTCGGGTTAGGGTTCGTGTTAGTGTTAGGGTAAGGGTTAGGGTTCGGTTTAGGGTTAGGGTTAGGGTTAGGGTTAGGGTTCATGTTAGGGTTAGGGTAAAGGTTCGGGTTAGTGTTAGGGTTAGGGTTAAGGTTAGGGTTCGCGTTAGGTTTCGGGTTTGGGGTCGGGTTAGGGTTAGTTTTAGGGTTTGGGTTAGGGTTAGGGTTAGGGTTAGGGTTCGGGTTAGGGGTTAGGTTTACGGTTCGGGTTAGGGTTAGGGTTAGGATTAGGTTTCATGTTAGGGTTAGGTTTCGGGTTAGGGTTAGGGTTAGGTTTCGGGTTAGGGTTAGGGTTCTGGTTAGGGTTAGGGTTAGGTTTAGGGTTCGGGTTCGGGTTAGGGTTAGGTGTTAGGGTTCGGGTTCGGGTTAGGGTTAGGGTTAGGTTTCGGGTTAGGGTTAGGGGTTAGTGTTAGGGTTAGGGTTAGGGTTAGGGTTCGGATTATGGTTCGGTTAGGGTTAGGGTTAGGGTTAGGGTTAGGGTTAGGGTAAGGGTTAGTGTTAGGGTTCGGGTTAGGGTTAGGGTTAGGGTTCAGGTTAAAGTTCGGGTTAGGGTTAGGGTTAGGGTTAGGGTTCGGGTTAGGTTTAGTGTTAGGTTTAGGGTTCGGGTTCGGGTTAGGTTTCGGATTCGGGGTAGCGTTAGGGTTAGGGTTAGGGTTAGGGTTAGGTTTAGGGTTCGCGTTAGGGTTCGGTTAGGGGTCGGGTTAGGGTTTGGTTTAGGGTTCGGGTTAGGGTTAGGGTTAGGGTAGAGTTCGGGTTAGGGTTAGGGTTCGGGTTAGGGTTAGGGTTAGGGTTCGGGTTCGGGTTCGGGTTAGGGTTAGGGTTCGGGTTAGGGTTAGGGTTAGGGTTCGGGTTAGGGTTCGGTTTATGGTTAGGATTCGGGTAAGGGGTTATGGTTCGGGTTCGGGTTAGGGTTAGTGTTAGGGTTCCGGTTAAGGTTAGGGTTAGGGTTCGGGTTAGGGTTAGGGTTCGGGTTAGGGTTAGGGTTAGGGTTAGGGTTCGGGTTAGGGTTCGGGTTAGGGTTAGGGTTAGGGTTAGGGTTCCGGTTAGGGTTAGGGTTCAGGTTAGGGTTAGGGTTAGGGTTAGGGTTAGGGTTAGGGTTCGGATTAAGGTTAGGGGTAGGGTTAGGGTGAGGGTTCGGGTTCGGGTTCGGGTTAGGGTTAGGGTTAGGGTTAGGGTTCGGGTTAGGGTTAGGGTTAGGGTTAGGGTTAGGGGTAAGGGTTAGGGTTACCGTTCGGGTTAGGTTTAGGGTTAGGTTTAGGGTTAGGGTTCGGGTTAGGGTTAGGGTTAGGGTTCGGGTTAGGGTTAGGGTTAGGGTTAGCGTTCGGGTTAGGGTTAGGGTTAGGGTTCGGTTTAGCGTTAGGGTTCGGGTTAGGGTTAGGGTTAGGGTTCGGGTTCGGGTTAGGGTTAGGTTTCCGGTTAAGGTTAGGGTTAGGTTTCGGGTTAGGGTTAGGGTTAGGGTTCGGGTTCGGGTTAGGGTTAGTGTTAGGGTTAGGGTTCGGGTTAGGGTTAGGTTTCGGGTTAGGGTTAGGGTTTGGGTTCGGGTTAGGTTTAGAGTTTGGGTTAGGTTTCCGGTTAGGGTTAGGGTTCGGGTTAGGGTTAGGGTTCGGGTTAGGGTTAGGGTTAGTGTTAGGGTTAGGGTTCCAGTTAGGGTTAGGGTTCGGGTTCGGGTTACGGTTAGGGTGAGGGTTAGGGTTCGGTTTCGGGTTAGTGTTAGTGTTAGGGTTAGGGTTAGGGTCAGGGTTCGGGTTAGGGTTCGGGTTCGGGTTATGGTTAGGGTTAGGGTTAGGGTTCGGGTCAGGGTTAGGGTTAGCGTTAGGGGTTAGGGTTAGGGTAGGGTTCGGGTTAGGGTTAGGGTTACGGTTAGGGTTAGTGTTCGGGTTAGGGTTAGGGTTGGGTTCGGGTTAGGGTTAGGCTTAGGGTTAGGGTTCGGGTTAGGGTTCGTGTTAGGGTTAGGGTTAGGGTTAGGGTTCGGTTTAGGGTTAGGGTTAGGGTTAGGGTTAGGGTTCATGTTAGGGTTAGGGTAAAGGTTCGGGTTAGTGTTAGGGTTAGGGTTAAGTTTAGGGTTCGCGTTAGGTTTCGGGTTAGGGGTCGGGTTAGGGTTAGTTTTAGGGTTTGGGTTAGGGTTAGGGTTAGGGTTAGGGTTCGGGTTAGGGTTAGGGTTCGGGTTAGGGTTAGCGTTAGGGTTCGGGTTAGGGTTTGGGTTAGGGTTCGGGTTAGGGTTAGGTTTAGGGTTAGGGTTCGGGTTAGGGTTAGGTTTAGGGTTCCGGTTAAGGTTAGGGTAAGTGTTCGGGTTAGGGTTAGGGTTAGGGTTAGGGTTAGGGTTTGGGTTAGGGTTAGGGTTAGGGTTCGGGTTAGGGTTCGGGTTAGAGTTAGGGTTAGGGTAAGGGTTAGGGTTCGGGTTAGGGTTAGGGTTCGGGTTCGGGTTAGGGTTAGGGTTAGGGTTAGGGTTAGGGTTAGGGTTCGGATTAGGGTTAGGGGTAGGGTTCGGGTTAGGGTTCGGGTTCGGGTTAGGGTTAGGGATAGGGTTAGTGTTAGGGTTCGGGTTAGGGTTAGGTTTAGGGTTAGGGTTAGGGGTTAGGGTTAGTTGTACCGTTCGGGTTAGGGTTAGGGTTAGGGTTAGGGTTCGGGTTAGGGTTAGGGTTAGGGATCGAGTGAGGGTTAGGTTTAGGGTTAGGGTTAGGGTTAGGGTTCGGGTTAGGGTTCGGGTTAGGGTTAGGGTTCGGGTTAGGGTTAGGGCTAGGGTTAGGGTTCGGGTTAGGGTTAGGGTTCGGGTTAGGGTTAGGGTTAGTGTTAGGGTTAGTGTTAGGGTTAGGTTTCGGGTTCGGTTTAGGGTTAGTGTTAGTTATAGGGTCCGGGTTCTGGTCAGGGTTCGGTTTCGGGTTAGGGTTAGGTTTCGGGTTCGGGTTAGGGTTAGTGTTAGGGTTAGGGTTCGGATTAGGGTTAGGGTTTGGGTTAGGGGTAGGGTTCGGGTTCGGGTTAGAGTTAGGGTTCGGGTTAGTGTTCGGGTTAGGGTTAGGTTTCGGGTTAGGGTTAATGTGCGGTTTAGGGTTAGTGTTAGGGTTAGGAGGTAGGGTTAGGGTTAGGGTTCGGGTTAGGTTTAGGGTTAGGTTTAGGGTTATGGGTTAGGTTTCGGGTTAAGGATAGGGTTCGGGGTAGGGTTAGGGTTAGGGTTAGGGTTAGGGTTAGGGTTCGGGTTCGGGTTAGGGTTAGGGTTAAGGTTAGGGTGAGGGTTCGGATTAGTGTTAGGGGTAGGGTTCGGGTTAGGGTTCGGGTTCGGCTTAGGGATAGGGTTAGGGTTAGGGTTCGGGTTAGGGTTAGGGTTAGGGTAGGGGTTAGTGTTAGGGTTAGGGTTCGTGTTAGGGTTAGGGTTACGGTTAGGGTTAGGGTTTGGGTTAGGTTTAGGGTTCGGTTTAGTGTTAGGGTTAGGGTTCGGGTTAGGGTTAGGTTTAGGGTTCGCGTTATGGTTCTGTTAGGGGTCGGGTTAGGGTTTGGTTTAGGGTTCGGGTTAGGGTTAGGGTTAGGGTAGAGTTCGGGTTAGGGTTAGGGTTCGGGTTAGGGTTAGGGTTAGGGTTAGGGTTCGGGTTCGGGTTCGGGTTAGGGTTAGGGTTCGGGATCGGGTTAGGTTTAGGGTTCGGGTTAGGGTTCGGGTTAGGGTTAGGGTTAGGGTTAGGGTTCGGGTTAGGGTTCGGGTTAGGGTTAGGTTTCGGGTAAGTGGTTATGGTTCGGGTTTGGGTTAGGGTTAGTGTTAGGGTTCCGGTTAAGGTTAGGGTTAGGGTTCGGGTTAGGGTTAGGGTTAGGGTTCGGGTTAGGATTAGGGTTAGGGTTCGGGTTAGGGTTCGGGTTAGGGTTAGGTTTAGGGTTAGGGTTCCGGTTAGGGTTAGGGTTCAGGTTAGGGTTAGGGTTAGGGTTAGGGTTAGGGTTAGGGTTCGGATTAGGGTTAGGGGTAGGGTTAGGGTTAGGGTTCGGGTTCGGGTTAGGGTTAGGGTTAGGGTTAGGGTTAGGGTTAGGGTTCGGGTTAGGGTTAGGGTTAGGGTTAGGGTTAGGGGTTAGGGTTAGGGTTACCGTTCGGGTTAGGGTTAGGGTTAGGGTTAGGGTTAGGGTTCGGGTTAGGGTTAGGGTTAGGGTTCGGGATAGAGTTAGGGTTCGGATTAGGGTTAGGGTTCGGGTTAGGGGTTATGGTTACGGTTCGGTTTAGGGTTAGGTTTAGGGTTAGGGTTCATGTTAGGGTTAGGGTTCGGGTTAGGGTTAGGGTTAGGTTTCGGGTTAGGGTTAGTGTTCGGGTTAGGGTTAGGGTTAGGTTTAGGGTTCGGGTTCGGGTTAGGGTTAGGTGTTAGGGTTCGGGTTCGGGTTAGGGTTAGGGTTAGGTTTCGGGTTAGGGTTAGGGGTTAGTGTTAGGGTTAGGGTTAGGGTTAGGGTTCGGATTAGGGTTCGGTTAGGGTTAGGGTTAGGGTTCGGGTTAGGGTTAGGGTTAGGGTAAGGGTTAGGTTTAGGGTTCGGGTTAGGGTTAGGGTTAGGGTTCAGGTTAAGGTTCGGGTTAGGGTTAGGGTTAGGGTTAGGGTTCGGGTTAGGGTTAGGGTAGGTTTAGGTTTCGGGTTCGGGTTAGGTTTCGGATTCGGGGTAGCGTTAGGTTTAGGGTTAGGGTTAGGGTTAGGTTTAGGGTTCGCGTTAGGGTTCGGTTAGGGGTGGGGTTATGGTTTGGTTTAGGGTTCGGGTTAGGGTTAGGGTTGGGTAGAGTTCGGGTTAGGGTTAGGGTTCGGGTTAGGGTTAGGGTTAGGGTTCGGGTTCGGTTTCGTGTTAGGGTTAGGGTTCGGGATCGGGTTAGGTTTAGGGTTCGGGTTAGGGTTCGGGTTAGGGTTAGGGTTAGGGTTCGGGTTAGGGTTCGGGTTAGGGTTAGGATTCGGGTAAGGGGTTATGGTTCGGGTTCGGGTTAGGGTTAGTGTTAGGGTTCCGGTTAAGGTTAGGGTTAGGGTTCGGGTTAGGGTTAGGGTTAGGGTTCGGGTTAGTGTTAGGGTTAGGGTTCGGGTTAGGGTTCGGGTTAGGGTTAGGGTTAGGGTTAGGGTTCCGGTTAGGGTTAGGGTTCAGGTTTGGGTTAGGTTTAGGGTTAGGGTTAGGGTTAGCGTTCGGATTAGGGTTAGGGGTAGGGTTAGGGTTAGGGTTCGGGTTCGGGTTAGGGTTAGGGTTAGGGTTAGGTTTCGGGTTAGGGTTTGGGTTAGGGTTAGGGTTAGGGGTTAGGGTTAGGGTTACCGTTCGGGTTAGGGTTAGGGTTAGGGTTAGGGTTAGGGTTCGGGTTAGTTTTAGGGTTAGGGTTCGGGTTAGGGTTAGGGTTAGGGTTAGGGTTAGCGTTCGGGTTAGGGTTAGGGTTAGGGTTCGGTTTAGCGTTAGGTTTCGGGTTAGGGTTAGGGTTAGGGTTCGGGTTCGGGTTAGGGTTAGGTTTCCGGTTAAGGTTAGGGTTAGGGTTCGGGTTAGGTTTAGGGTTAGGGTTCGGGTTCAGGTTAGGGTTAGTGTTAGGGTTAGGGTTCGGGTTAGGGTTAGGATTCGGGTTGGGGTTAGGGTTTGGGTTCGGGTTAGGGTTAGAGTTTGGGTTAGGTTTCCGGTTAGGGTTAGTGTTCGTGTTAGGTTAGGGTTCGGGTTAGGGTTAGGGTTAGTGTTAGGGTTAGGGTTCCAGTTAAGGTAAGGGTTCGGGTTCGGGTTACGGTTAGGGTTAGGGTTAGGGTTAGGTTTCGGGTTAGTGTTAGGGTTAGGGTTAGGATTAGGGTCAGGGTTCGGGTTAGGGTTCGGGTTCGGGTTATGGTTAGGGTTAGGGTTAGGGTTCGGGTCAGGGTTAGGGTTAGCGTTAGGAGTTAGGGTTAGGGTAGGGTTCGGGTTAGGGTTAGGGTTACGGTTAGGGTTAGTGTTCGGGTTAGGGTTATGGTTGGGTTCGGGTTAGGGTTAGGCTTAGGGTTATGGTTAGGGTTAGGGTTCGGGTTAAGGTTAGGGTTAGGGTTAGGTTTCAGGTTAGGGTTAGGGTTAGGGTTCGGGTTAGGGTTCGGGTTAGGGTTAGGGTTAGGGTTAGGGTTCGTGTTAGGGTTAGGGTTAGGGTTAGGGTTCGGTTTAGGGTTAGGGTTAGGGTTAGGGTTAGGGTTCAGGTTAGGGTTAGGGTAAAGGTTCGGGTTAGGGTTAGGGTTAGGGTTAGGGTTAGGGTTCGCGTTAGGTTTCGGGTTCGGGGTCGGGTTAGGGGTAGTTTTAGGGTTCGGGTTAGGGTTAGGTTTAGGGTTTGGGTTCGGGTTAGGGTTAGGTTTCGGGTTAGGGTTCGGGTTAGGGTTCGGTTTCGGGTTAGGGTTAGGGTTCGTGTTCGGGTTAGCGTTAGGGTTCGGGTTAGTGTTCGGGTTAGGGTTCGGGTTAGGGTTAGGTTTAGGGTTAGGGTTCGGGTTAGGGTTAGGTTTAGGGTTCCGGTTAAGGTTAGGGTAAGTGTTCGGGTTAGGGTTAGGGTTAGGGTTAGGGTTAGGGTTTGGGTTAGGATTAGGGTAAGGGTTCGGGTTAGGGTTCGGGTTAGGGTTAGGGTTAGGGTAAGGGTTAGGGTTCGGGTTAGGGTTAGGGTTCGGGTTCGGGTTAGGGTTAGGGTTAGGGTTAGGGTTAGGGTTCAGATTAGGGTTAGGGGTAGGGTTCGGGTTAGGGTTCGGGTTCGGGTTAGGGTTAGGGATAGGGTTAGGGTTAGGGTTCGGGTTCGGTTTAGAGTTAGGGTTAGGGTTAGGTTTCGGTTTATGGTTAGGGTTAGGGTTAGGGGTTAGGGTTAGGGTTAGGGTTCGTGTTAGGGTTAGGGTTACGGTTAGGGTTAGGGTTCGGGTTAGGGTTAGGGTTCGGTTTAGTTTTGGGTTAGGGTTCGGGTTAGGGTTAGGGTTAGGGTTATGGTTACGGTTAGGGTTCGGGTTAGGGTTAGGGTTAGGGTTAGGGTTACGGTTCGGGTTAGGGTTAGGGTTAGCGTTCGGGTTAGGGTTCGGGTTAGGGTTAGGGTTACGGTTAGGGTTCGGGTTAGGGTGAGGTTTAGGGTTAGGGTTCGGTTTAGGGTTAGGGTTAGGGTTACGGTTAGGGTTAGGGTTCGGGTTACGGTTAGGGTTAAGGTTCGGGTTAGGGTTAGGTTTAGGGTTAGGGTAAGGGTTCGCGTTAGGGTTCGTGTTAGGTGTCGGGTTAGGGTTAGGGTTAGTTTTCGGGTTAGGGTTAGGTTTAGGGTTAGGGTTCGGGTTAGGGTTAGGGTACGGGTTAGGGTTAGGGTTAGGGTTCGGGTTCGGGTTAGGGTTAGGGTTCGGGATCGGGTTAGGGTTAGGGTTCGGGTTAGGGTTCGTGTTAGGGTTAGGGTTCGGGTTACGGTTCGGGTTAGGGTTAGGGTTAGGGTTAAAGTTAGGGTTCCAGTTAGGGTTAGGGTTCCGGTTAAGGTTACGGTTAGGGTTCGGGTTAGGGTTCGGATTAGGGTTAGGGGTAGGGTTCGTGTTAGGGTTCGGGTTCGGGTTAGGGTTAGGGTTAGGGTTAGGGTTCGGGTTAGGGTTAGGGTTAGGGTTAGGGTTAGGGATTAGGGTTAGGGTTACCGTTCGTGTTAGGGTTAGGGTTAGGGTTAGGGTTCGGTTTAGGGTTAGGGTTCCGGTTAAGTTTAGGGTTAAGTTTCGGGTTAGGGTTACGGTTAGGGTTAGGGTTCGGGTTCGGGTTATTGTTAGTGTTAGGGTTAGGGTTCGGGTTAGGGTTAGGGTTTGGGTTAGGGTTAGGGTTCGGGTTCGTGTTAGGGTTAGGGTTAGGGTTAGGGTTCGGGTTAGGGTTAGGGTTCGGGTTAGGGTTAGGGTTCGGGTTCGGGTTAGGTTTAGGGTTAGGGTTAGGGGTAGGGTTCGGGTTAGGGTTCGGGTTCGGGTTAGGTTTAGGGTTAGGGTTAGGGTTAGGGTTCGGGTTAGGGTTAGGGTTAGGGTTAGGTTTAGGGGTTAGGGTTAGGGTTACCGTTCGGGTTAGGGTTAGGTTTAGGGTTAGGGTTAGGGTTCGGGTAGGGTTTGGGTTAGGATTCGGGTTAGGGTTAGGGTTAGGGTTAGGGTTAGGGTTAGGGTTAGGGTTCGGGTTAGGGTTAGGGTTAGGGTTCGGGTTAGGATTAAGGTTCGTGTTAGGGTTAGGGTTAGGGTTCGGGTTCGGGTTAGGGTTAGGGTTCCGGTTAAGGTTACGGTTAGGGTTCGGGTTAGGGTTAGGGTTAGGGTTCGGGTTCGGGTTAGGGTTAGTGTTAGGGTTAGGGTTCGGGTTAGGGTTAGGTTTCGGGTTAGGGTTAGGGTTTTGGTTCGGGTTAGGGTTAGAGTTTTGTTTAGGTTTCGGTTTAGGGTAAGGGTTCGGGTTAGGGTTAGGGTTCGGGTTAGGGTTAGGGTTAGTGTTAGGGTTAGGGTTCGGGTTAGGGTTAGGGTTCGGGTTCGGGTTACGGTTAGGGTTAGGGTTAGGTTTCGGTTTCGTGTTAGTGATAAGGTTACGGTTAGGGTTAGGGTCATGGTTCGGGTTAGGGTTAGGGTTACGGTTAGGGTTCGGGTTATGGTTAGTTTTAGGGTTCGGGTTAGGGTTCGGGTTAGGGTTCGGGTTAGGGTTCGGGTTAGGGTTAGGGTTCGGTTAAGGGTTCGGGTTATGGTTAGGTTTAGGGTTAGGGTTAGGGTTCGGGTTCGGGTTAGGGTTAGGGTTAGTGTTAGAGTTAGGGGTTAGGTTTAGGGTTACCTTTCGGGTTAGGGTTAGTGTTCGGGTTCGGGTTAGGGTTAGGGTTAGGGTAAGGGTTAGGGTTAGGGTTCGGGTTAGGGTTAGGGTTAGGGTTCAGGTTAAGGTTCGGGTTAGGGTTAGGGTTAGGGTTAGGGTTCGGGTTAGTTTAGGATTAGGTTTAGGGTTCGGGTTCGGGTTACGTTTCGGATTCGGGGTAGTGTTAGGGTTAGGGTTAGGGTTAGGGTTAGGTTTAGGGTTCGCGTTAGGGTTCGGTTAGGGGTCGGGTTAGGGTTTGGTTTAGGGTTCGGGTTAGGGTTAGGGTTAGGGTAGAGTTCGGGTTAGGGTTAGGGTTCGGGTTAGGGTTAGGGTTAGGGTTCGGGTTCGGGTTCGGGTTAGGGTTAGGGTTCGGGATCGGGTTAGGTTTAGGGTTCGGGTTAGGGTTCGGGTTAGGGTTAGGGTTAGGGTTAGGGTTCGGGTTACGGTTCAGGTAAGGGTTAGGATTCGGGTAAGTGGTTATGGTTCGGGTTCGGGTTAGGGTTAGTGTTAGGGTTCCGGTTAAGGTTAGGGTTAGGGTTCGGGTTAGGGTTAGGTTTAGGGTTCGGGTTAGGGTTAGGGTTAGGGTTCGGGTTAGGGTTCGGGTTAGGGTTAGGGTTAGGGTTAGGGTTCCGGTTAGGGTTAGGGTTCAGGTTAGGGTTAGGGTAAGGGTTAGGGTTAGGGTTAGGGTTCGGATTAGGGTTAGGGGTAGGGTTAGGGTTAGGGTTCGGGTTCGGGTTAGGGTTAGGGTTAGGGTTCGGGTTCGGGTTAGGGTTAGGGTTAGGGTTAGGGTTAGGGGTTAGGGTTAGGGTTACCGTTCGGGTTAGGGTTAGGGGTAGGGTTAGGGTTAGGGTTCGGGTTAGGGTTAGGGTTAGGGTTCGGGTTAGGGTTAGGGTTCGGGTTAGGGTTAGGGTTCGGGTTAGGGGTTAGGGTTACGGTTCGGGTTAGGGTTAGGGTTAGGGTTAGGGTTCATGTTAGGGTTAGGTTTCGGGTTAGGGTTAGGGTTAGGTTTCGGGTTAGGGTTAGGGTTCGGGTTAGGGTTAGGGTTAGGTTTAGGGTTCGGGTTCGGGTTAGGGTTCGGTGTTAGGGTTCGGGTTCGGGTTAGGGTTAGGGTTAGGTTTCGGGTTAGGGTTAGGGGTTAGTGTTAGGGTTAGGGTTAGGGTTAGGGTTCGGATTAGGGTTCGGTTAGGGTTAGGGTTAGGGTTCGGGTTAGGGTTAGGGTTAGGGTAAGGGTTAGGTTTAGGGTTCGGGTTAGGGTTAGGGTTAGGGTTCAGGTTAAGGTTCGGGTTAGGGTTAGGGTTAGGGTTAGGGTTCGGTTTAGGGTTAGGGTAGGTTTAGGTTTCGGGTTCGGGTTAGGTTTCGGATTCGGGGTAGCGTTAGGTTTAGGGTTAGGGTTAGGGTTAGGTTTAGGGTTCGCGTTAGGGTTCGGTTAGGGGTCGGGTTAGGGTTTGGTTTAGGGTTCGGGTTAGGGTTAGGGTTAGGGTAGATTTCGGGTTAGGGTTAGGGTTCGGGTTAGGGTTAGGGTTAGGGTTCGGGTTCGGGTTCGGGTTAGGGTTAGGGTTCGGGTTCGGGTTAGGTTTAGGGTTCGGGTTAGGGTTCGGGTTAGGGTTAGGGTTAGGGTTCGGGTTAGGGTTCGGGTTAGGGTTAGGATTCGGGTAAGGGGTTATGGTTCGGGTTCGGGTTAGGGTTAGTGTTAGGGTTCCGGTTAAGGTTAGGGTTAGGGTTCGGGTTAGGGTTAGGGTTAGGGTTAGGGTTCGGGTTAGGGTTAGGGTTAGGGTTCGGGTTAGGGTTCGGGTTAGGGTTAGGGTTAGGGTTAGGGTTCCGGTTAGGGTTAGGGTTCAGGTTAGGGTTAGGGTAAGGGTTAGGGTTAGGGTTAGGGTTCGGATTAGGGTTAGGGGTAGGGTTAGGGTTAGGGTTCGGGTTCGGGTTAGGGTTAGGGTTAGGGTTAGGGTTAGGGTTAGGGTTCGGGTTAGGGTTAGGGTTAGGGTTAGGGTTAGGGGTTAGGGTTAGGGTTACCGTTCGGGTTAGGGTTAGGGTTAGGGTTAGGGTTAGGGTTCGGGTTAGGGTTTGGGTTAGGTTTCGGGTTAGGGTTAGGGTTCGGGTTAGGGTTAGGGTTCGGGTTAGGGGTTAGGGTTACGGTTCGGGTTAGGGTTAGGGTTAGGGTTCATGTTAGGGTTAGGTTTCGGGTTAGGGTTAGGGTTAGGTTTCGGGTTAGGGTTAGGGTTCGGGTTAGGGTTAGGGTTAGGTTTAGGGTTCGGGTTCGGGTTAGGGTTAGGTGTTAGGGTTCGTGTTCGGGTTAGGGTTAGGGTTAGGTTTCGGGTTAGGGTTAGGGTTTAGTGTTAGGGTTAGGGTTAGGGTTAGGGTTCGGATTAGGGTTCGGTTAGGGTTAGGGTTAGGGTTCGGGTTAGGGTTAGGGTTAGGGTAAGGGTTAGGTTTAGGGTTCGGGTTAGGGTTAGGGTTAGGGTTCAGGTTAAGGTTCGGGTTAGGGTTAGGTTTAGGGTTAGGGTTCGGGTTAGGGTTAGGGTAGGTTTAGGTTTCGGGTTCGGGTTAGGTTTCGGATTCGGGGTAGCGTTAGGATTAGGGTTAGGGTTAGGGTTAGGTTTAGGGTTCGCGTTAGGGTTCGGTTAGGGGTCGGGTTAGGGTTTGGTTTAGGGTTCGGGTTAGGGTTAGGGTTAGGGTAGAGTTCGGGTTAGGGTTAGGGTTCGGGTTAGGGTTAGGGTTAGAGTTCGGGTTCGGTTTCGGGTTAGGGTTAGGGTTCGGGATCGGGTTAGGTTTAGGTTTCGGGTTAGGGTTCGGGTTAGGGTTCGGGTTAGGGTTAGGATTCGGGTAAGTGGTTATGGTTCGGGTTCGGGTTAGGGTTAGTGTTAGGGTTCCGGTTAAGGTTAGGGTTAGGGTTCGGGTTAGGGTTAGGGTTTGGGTTCGGGTTAGTGTTAGGGTTAGGGTTCGGGTTAGGTTTCGGGTTAGGGTTAGGGTTAGGGTTAGGGTTCCGGTTAGGGTTAGGGTTCAGGTTAGGGTTAGGGTTAGGGTTAGGGTTAGGGTTAGCGTTCGGATTAGGGTTAGGGGTAGGGTTAGGGTTAGGGTTCGGGTTCGGGTTAGGGTTAGGGTTAGGGTTAGGGTTAGGGTTCGGGTTAGGGTTAGGATTAGGGTTAGGGTTAGGGGTTAGGGTTAGGGTTACCGTTCGGGTTATGGTTAGGGTTAGGGTTAGGGTTAGGGTTCGGGTTAGGGTTAGGGTTAGGGTTCGGGTTAGGGTTAGGGTTAGGGTTAGGGTTAGCGTTCGGGTTAGGGTTAGTGTTAGTGTTCGGTTTAGCGTTAGGGTTCGGGTTAGGTTTAGGGTTAGGGTTCGGGTTCGGGTTAGGGTTAGGTTTCCGGTTAAGGTTAGGGTTAGGGTTCGGGTTTGGGTTAGGGTTAGGGTTCGGGTTCGGGTTAGGGTTAGTGTTAGGGTTAGGGTTCGGGTTAGGGTTAGGATTCGGGTTGGGGTTAGGGTTTGGGTTCGGGTTAGGGTTAGAGTTTGGGTTAGGTTTCCGGTTAGGTTTAGGGTTCGGGTTAGGGTTAGGGTTCGGGTTAGGGTTAGGGTTAGTGTTAGGGTTAGGGTTCCAGTTAGGGTTAGGGTTCAGGTTCGGGTTACGGTTAGGGTTAGGGTTAGGTTTCGGTTTCGGGTAGTGTTAGGGTTAGGGTTAGGTTTAGGGTCAGGGTTCGGGTTAGGTTTCGGGTTCGGGTTATGGTTAGGGTTAGGGTTAGGGTTCGGGTCAGGGTTAGGGTTAGCGTTAGGGGTTAGGGTTAGGGTAGGGTTCGGGTTAGGGTTAGGGTTACGGTTAGGGTTAGTGTTCGGGTTAGGGTTATGGTTGGGTTCAGGTTAGGGTTAGGCTTAGGGTTATGGTTAGGGTTAGGGTTCAGGTTAAGGTTAGGGTTAGGGTTAGGTTTCAGGTTAGGGTTAGGGTTAGGGTTCGGGTTAGGGTTAGGGTTCGGGTTAGGGTTAGGGTTAGGGTTAGGGTTAGGGGTTAGGGTTAGGGTTACCGTTCGGGTTAGGGTTAGGGTTAGGGTTAGGGTTAGGGTTCGGGTTAGGGTTAGGGTCAGGGTTCGGGTTAGGGTTAGGGTTCGGGTTAGGGTTAGGGTTAGGGTTAGGGTTAGGGTTCAGGTTAGGGTTAGGGTAAAGGTTCGGGTTAGGGTTAGGGTTAGGGTTAGGGTTAGGGTTCGCGTTAGGTTTCGGGTTAGGGGTCGGGTTAGGGTTAGTTTTAGGGTTCGGGTTAGGGTTAGGGTTAGGGTTAGGGTTCGGGTTAGGGTTAGGGTTCGGGTTAGGGTTCGGGTTAGGGTTCGGGTTCGGGTTAGGGTTAGGGTTCGTGTTCGGGTTAGCGTTAGGGTTCGGGTTAGTGTTCGGGTTAGGGTTCGTGTTAGGGTTAGGTTTAGGGTTAGGGTTCGTGTTGGGTTAGGTTTAGGGTTCCGGTTAAGGTTAGGGTAAGTGTTCGGGTTAGGGTTAGGGTTAGGGTTAGGGTTAGGGTTTGGGTTAGGGTTAGGGTTAGGGTTCGGGTTAGGGTTCGGGTTAGGTTTAGGGTTAGGGTAAGGGTTAGGGTTCGGGTTAGGGTTAGGGTTCGTGTTCGGGTTAGGGTTAGGGTTAGGGTTAGGGTTCGGATTATGGTTAGGGGTAGGGTTCGGGTTAGGGTTCGGGTTCGGGTTAGGGTTAGGGATAGGTTTAGGGTTAGGGTTCGGGTTCGGGTTTGGGTTAGGGTTAGGGTTAGGTTTCGGGTTAGGGTTAGGGTTAGGGTTAGGTGTTAGGGTTAGGGTTAGGGTTCGTGTTAGGTAGGGTTAGGGTTAGGGTTAGAGTTAGGGTAAGGATTAGGGTTCGGTTTAGGATTACGGTTCGGGTTAGT
>JAVLSZ010000050.1:2610000-2612500 GCA_032313775.1 Urocyon cinereoargenteus | reverse complement strand
TAGGGTTAGGGTTAGGGTTCGGGTTCGGGTTCGGGTTAGGGTTAGGGTTAGGGTTTGGGTTAGGGTTCGGGTTCGGTTTAGGGTTCGGGTTCAGGTTAGGTTTAGGGGTTAGGGTTCAGGTTTGGGTTAGGTTTAGTGATAGGGTTAGGGTTAGGGTTAGTGTTAGGGTTAGGGTTCGGGTTAGGGTTCGGGTTAGGGTTCGGGTTAGGGTTAGGTTTAGGGTTCGGGTTAGGGTTCGGTTTAGGGTTAGGTTTAGGGTTCGGGTTAGGGTTCGGGTTAGGGTTCGGGTTAGGGTTCGGGTTAGGTTTAGGGTTAGGTTTCGGGTTCGGTTCGGGTTAGGGTTCGGGTTAGGGTTAGGGTTAGGTTTAGGGTTCGGTTTAGGGTTAGGGTTAGGGTTCGGGTTAGGGTTAGGTTTAGGGTTCGGGTTAGGGTTCGGGTTCGGTTTAGGGTTAGGGCTGGGTTCGGTTTAGGTTTAGGTTTAGGGTTAGGGTTAGGTTTCGGGTTCGGGTTCGGGTTAGGGTTAGGGTTAGGGTTAGGATTAGGTTTAGGTTTAGGGTTCGGGTTAGGGTTTGGGTTAGGGTTAGGGTTAGGGTTCGGGTTAGGGTTAAGGGTTAGCGTTAGGGTTCGGGTTAGGGTTAGGGTTAGGGTTAGGGTTCGGTTTAGGGTTAGCGTTAGGGTTAGGGTTAGGGTTTGGTTTTAGGGTTAGGGTTACGGTTAGGGTTAGGGTTAGGGTTAGGGGTTAGGGTTAGGGTTATGGTTAGGGTTAGGGTTACGGATCGGGTTAGGGTTAGGGTTCGGGTCAGGGTTAGGGTTAGGTTTAGATTTAGGGTTAGTATTCCGGTTAGGGTTAGGGTTAGGGTTAGGGTTAGGGTTAGGGTTAGGGTTCGGGTTAGGGTTCGGGTTAGGGTTAGGGTTAGGGTTAGGATTAGGGTTAGGTTTAGGGTTAGGGTTCGGGTTAGGGTTAGGGTTAGGGTTAGGGTTAGGGTTAGGGTTCGGGTTAGGGTTCGGGTTATGGTTAGAGTTCGGGATAGTGTTAGGGTTAGGGTTAGAGTTAGGGTTACGATTAGGGTTCGGCTTAGGGTTAGGTTTAGGGTTAGGGTTAGGGTTCGGGATCGGGTTAGGGTTCGGGTTCGGGTTCGGGTTCGGGTTAGGGTTCGGGTTCGGGTTAGGGTTCGGGTTCGGGTTAGGGTTCGGGTTCGGGTTAGGGTTCGGGTTAGGGTTAGGGTTCGGGTTAGGGTTCGGGTTAGGGTTAGGGTTCGGGTTAGGGTTAGGGTTAGGGTTAGAGTTAGGGTTAGGATTAGGGTTCGGGTTAGGGTTACGGTTCGGGTTAGTGTTAGGGTTCGGGTTCGGTTTAGGGTTAGGGTTTGGGTTCGGGTTCGGGTTAGGGTTCGGGTTAGGGTTGGGGTTTGAGTTAGGTTTCGGGTTAGGGTCCGGGTTAGGGTTAGTGTTAGCGTTAGGTTTAGAGTTCGGGTTCGGGTTAGGGTTCGGGTTTGGGTTAGGGTTCGGGTTAGGGTTACGTTTCGGGTTAGTGTCAGGTTTCGGGTTCGGTTTAGGGTTAGGGTTTGGGTTCGGGTTCGGGATAGGGTTCGGGTTAGGGTTAGGGTTTGAGTTAGGGTTCGGGTTAGGGTACGGGTTAGGTTTAGGGTTAGGGTTAGATTTCGGGTTCGGGTTAGTGTTCGGGTTCGGGTTAGGGTTCGGGTTAGGGTTAGGGTTAGGGTTAGTGTTCGGTTTAGTGTTAGGGTTCGGGTTCGGGTTAGGTTTAGGTTTCGGGTTAGGGTTAGGATTAGTGTTTGGGTTCGGGTTCGGGTTAGTTTTGGGGTTTGAGTTAGGGTTCGGTTTAGGGTACGGGTTAGGGTTAGGCTTAGCGTTAGGTTTAGAGTTCGGTTTCGGGTTAGGGTTCGGGTTTGGGTTAGGGTTCGGGTTAGGGTTACGTTTCGGTTTAGTGTTAGGTTTCGGGTTCGGGTTAGGGTTAGGTTTCGGGTTAGGGTTAGTGTTAGGGTTAGGGTTAGTGTTCGGTTTAGGGTTCGGGTTAGGGTTAAGGGTTAGCGTTAGGGTTAGGGTTAGGGTTAGGGTTCGGGTTAGGGTTCGGGTTAGGGTTAGGGTTAGGGTTAGGGTTAGGGTTAGGGTTGGGGTTCGGGTTAGGGTTCGGGTTAGGGTTCGGGTTATGGTTAATGGTTAGCATTAGGGTTCGGGTTAGGGTTAGGGTTAGGGTTAGGGTTCGGGTTAGGGTTCGGGTTAGGGTTAGGGTTAGGGTTAGGGTTCGGGTTCGGGTTAGGGTTCGGGTTAGAAATAGGGTTAGGTTTAAAGTTCGGGTTAGGTTTAGGGTTAGGGATAGGGTTAGGGTTCGGATTAGGGTTAGTGTTAGGTTTAGGGTTCGGGTTAGGGTTAGGGTTAGGGTTCGGATTAGGGTTAGGGTTAGGGTTCGGGTTATGTTTCCGTTTCGGGTTAGGGTTAGGGTTAGGGTTAGGTTTCGGGTTAGGGTTAGGGTTCGGGTTAGGGT
>JAVLSZ010000050.1:2602500-2605000 GCA_032313775.1 Urocyon cinereoargenteus | reverse complement strand
TTAGGGTTAGATTTCGGTTTCTGGTTAGGGTTCGGGTTCGGGTTAGGTTTCGGGTTAGTTTTAGGGTTAGGGTTAGGGTTCGGGTTAGGGTTAGGGTTCGGGTTCGGGTTAGGTTTAGGTTTTGGGTTAGGGTTAGGGTTATTGGTTAGGGTTAGCGTTCGAGTTAGAGTTCGGGTTAGGTTTCGGGTTAGGGTTAGGTTTAGGGTTAGGGTTCGGTTTAGGGTTCGAGTTAGGGTTAAGAGTTAGCGTTAGGGTTCGGGTTAGGGTTAGGGTTAGGGTTAGTGTTCGGGTTAGGGTTCGGGTTAGGGTTAGGGTTATGGTTAGGGTTCGGGTTCGGGTTAGGGTTCGGGTTAGGGTTCGGGTTAGGGTTAAGTGTTAGCGTTAGGGTTCGGGTTAGGGTTAGGTTTAATGTTAGGGTTCGGGTTAGGGTTCGGGTTCGGGTTAGGGTTAGGGTTAGGGTTCGGGTTCGGGTTAGGGTTCGGGTTAGGGTTAGGGTTAGGGTAAGGGTTAGGGTTAGGTTTAGGGTTAGGGTTAGTTTTCAGATTAGGGTTAGGGTTAGGGTTAGGATTCGGGTTAGGTTTAGGGTTAGGGTTCGGATTAGGGTTAGGGTTAGTGTTCGGCTTAGGGTTCGGGTTCGGGTTAGGGTTAGGGTTAGGGTTAGGTTTCGGGTTAGGGTTAGGGTTCGGGTTAGGGTTAGGGTTAGGGTTACGGTTAGGGTTAGAGTTCGGGTTAGGGTTAGGGTTAGGGTTAGGGTTAAGGTTCGGGTTAGGGTTAGGGTTAGGGTTAGGGTTAGGGTTAGGGTTCGAGGTAGGATAAGGGTTAGGGTTAGGGTTAGGGTTAAGGTTCGGGTTAGGGTTCGGTTTAGGGTTAGGGTTAGGGTTTGGGGTAGGGTTAGGGTCAGCGTTCGGGTTACGGTTCGGGTTAGGGTTAGGGTTAGGGTTCGGGTTAGGGTTCGGGTTAGGGTAATGGTTATGGTAGGGTTCAGTTTCGGGTTCGGGTTAGGGTTCGGGTTAGGGTTAGGGTTAGGTTTAGGGTTAGGGTTAGAGTTAGAGTTAGGGTTAGGGTTCGGGTTCGGGTTAGGGTTAGGGTTAGGGTTAGGGTTAGGGTTTGGGTTAGGGTTAGGGTTCGGGTTAGGTTTAGGGTTAGGGTTAGGGTTAGGGTTCGGGTTCGGGTTAGTGTTCGGGTTAGCGTTAGGGTTAGGGTTAGAGTTAGGGTTAGGGTTAGGGTTCGCGTTATTGTTAGGGTTAGGTTTAAGGTTAGGGTTAGGGTTCGTGTTAGGGTTCGGGTTAGGGGTCGGGTTAGTGTTAGGGTTAGTGTTCGGGTTAGGGTTAGGGTTCGGTTTAGGGTTAGGGTTAGGGTTAGTGTTCGGGTTAGGGTTAGGGTTAGGGTTCGGTTTAGGGTTAGGGTTAGGGTTAGGGTTAGAGTTCGGGTTCGGGTTAGGGTTCGGGTTCGGGTTCGGGTTAGGGTTAGGGTTAGAGTTAGGGTTAGGGTTCGGGTTAGGGTTAGGTTTCGGGTTCGGGTTAGGGTTAGGTTTCGGGTTAGGGTTAGGGTTAGGGGTTAGTGTTAGGGTTCGGGTTAGTGTTCGGGTTAGGGTTCGGTTAGGGTTAGGTTTAGGGTTAGGGTTCGGTTTAGGGTTCGGGTTAGGTTTAAGGGTTAGCGTTAGGGTTCGGGCAAGGGTTAGGGTTAGGGTTAGGGTTCGGGTTAGGGTTAGGGATCGGGTTCGGGTTAGGGTTCGGGTTTGGGTTAGGGTTCGGGTTAGGGTTACGGCTCGGGTTAGTGTTAGGGTTCGGGTTCGGTTTAGGGTTAGTGTTTGGGTTCGGGTTCGGGTTAGGGTTCGGGTTAGTGTTGGGGTTTGAGTTAGGGTTCGGTTTAGGGTACGGGTTAGGGTTAGGGTTAGCGTTAGATTTAGAGTTCGGTTTCTGGTTAGGGTTCGAGTTTGGGTTAGGGTTCGGGTTAGGGGTACGTTTCGGGTTAGTGTTATGGTTCGGGTACGGTTTAGGGTTAGGGTTTGGGTTCGGGTTCGGGATAGGGTTCGGGTTAGGGTTAGGGTTTGAGTTAGGGTTCGGGTTAGGGTTAGGGTTCGGGTTGGGGTTAGGGTTCGGGTTCGGGTTAGGGTTAGGTTTCGGGTTAGGGTTAGTGTTAGGGGATAGGTTTAGGGTTCGGGTTAGAGTTCGGGTTAGGGTTCGGTTAGGGTTAGGTTTAGGGTTAGGGTTCGGTTTAGGGTTCGGGTTAGGGTTAAGGGTTAGCGTTAGGGTTCGGGTTAGGGTTCGGGTTAGGGTTAGGGTTCGGGTTAGGGTTCGGGTTAGGGTTAGGGTTAGGGTTAGGGTTCGGGTTCGGGTTAGGGTTCGGGTTAGGTTTCGGGTTAGGGTTAAGGGTTAGCATTAGGGTTCGGGTTAGGTTTAGGGTTAGGGTTTGGATTACGGTTAGTGTTAGGGTTCGGGTTAGGGTTCGGGTTCGGGTAAGGGTTAGGTTTAGGGTTAGGTTTCGGGTTAGGGTTAGG
>JAVLSZ010000050.1:2590000-2600000 GCA_032313775.1 Urocyon cinereoargenteus | reverse complement strand
AGCGTTAGGGTTAGGGTTATAGTAAGGGTTAGGGTTAGGGTTCGCGTTATTGTTAGGGTTAGGTTTAAGGTTAGGGTTAGGGTTCGTGTTAGGGTTCGGGTTAGGGGTCGGGTTAGTGTTAGGGTTAGGGTTAGGGTTAGGGTTCGGGTTAGGGTTCGGGTTCGGGTTAGGGTTAGGGTTCGGTTTCGGGTTATGGGTGGTTTCGGGTTAGGGTTAGGGTTAGGGTTAGGGTTAGAGTTCGGGTTCGGGTTAGGGTTCGGGTTCGGGTTAGGGTTAGGGTTAGGGTTAGGGTTCGGGTTAGGGTTCGGGTTCGGGTTAGGGTTAGGTTTCGGGTTCGGGTTAGGGTTAGGTTTCGGTTTAGGGTTAGGGTTAGGGTTTTGTGTTAGGGTTCGGGTTAGAGTTCGGGTTAGGGTTCGGTTAGGGTTAGGTTTAGGGTTAGGGTTCGGTTTAGGGTTCGGGTTAGGGTTAAGGGTTAGCGTTAGGGTTCGGGTAAGCGTTAGGGTTAGGGTTAGGGTTCGGGTTAGGGTTAGGGTTCCGGTTCGGGTTAGGGTTCGGGTTTGGGTTAGGGTTCGGGTTAGGGTTACTGTTCGGGTTAGTGTTAGGGTTCGGGTTCGGTTTAGGGTTAGTGTTTGGGTTCGGGTTCGGGTTAGGGTTCGGGTTAGGGTTGGGGTTTGAGTTAGGGTTCGGTTTAGGGTACGGGTTAGGGTTAGGTTTAGCGTTAGGTTTAGAGTTCGGTTTCGGGTTAGGGTTCGAGTTTGTGTTAGGGTTCGGGTTAGGGGTACGTTTCGGTTTAGTGTTATGGTTCGGGTACGGTTTAGGTTTAGGGTTTGGGTTCGGGTTCGGGATAGGGTTCGGGTTAGGGTTAGGGTTTGAGTTAGGGTTCGGGTTAGGGTTAGGGTTCGGGTTAGGTTTAGGGTTCGGGTTCGGGTTAGGGTTAGGTTTCGGGTTAGGGTTAGTGTTAGGGGATAGGGTTAGGGTTCGGGTTAGAGTTCGGGTTAGGGTTCGGTTAGGGTTAGGTTTAGGGTTAGGGTTCGGTTTAGGGTTCGGGTTAGGGTTAAGGGTTAGCGTTAGGGTTCGGGTTAGGGTTAGGGTTCGGGTTAGGGTTCGGGTTAGGGTTAGGGTTAGGGTTAGGGTTCGGGTTCGGGTTAGGGTTCGGGTTAGGTTTCGGGTTAGGGTTAAGGGTTAGCATTAGGGTTCGGGTTAGGGTTAGGGTTAGGGTTCGGATTAGGGTTAGGGTTAGGGTTCGGGTTAGGGTTCGGGTTCGGGTAAGGGTTAGGTTTAGGGTTAGGTTTCGGGTTAGGTTAGGGTTCGGGTTACGGTTAGGGTTAGGGATAGAGTTCGGGTTAGGGTTAGGGTTAGGGTTTAGGGTTAGGGTTAAGGTTCGGGTTAGGGTTAGGTTTAGGGTTAGTGTTAGGGTTCTGGTTCGGGTTAGGGTTAGGGTTAGGGTTCGGGTTAGGGTTCGGGTTCGGGTTACGGTTAGGGCTAGGGTTCGGGTTAGGGTTAGGGTTCGGGTTAGGATTAGGGTTAGGGTTAGGGTTAGGGTTAAGTTTCGGGTTAGGGTTCGGGTTAGGGTTAGGGTTAGGGTTCGGGGTAGGGTTAGGGTCAGGGTTCGGGTTACGGTTCCGGTTAGGGTTAGGGTTAGGTTTCGGGTTAGGGTTCGGGTTAGGGTTCGGGTTACGGTTAGGGTTCGGGTTAGGGTTCGGGTTCGGGTTAGGGTTAGTGTTAGGGTTCGGGTTAGGCTTCGGTTTAGGGTTAGGGTTCGGGTTAGGGTTAGGGTTAGGGTTAGAGTTAGGGTTAGTATTAGGGTTCGGGTTAGGGTTAGGGTAAGGGTTAGGGTTAGGATTAGGTTTAGGGTTAGGGTTCGGGTTAGGGTTTGGGTTAGGGTTAGGGTTAGGGTTCGGGTTAGTGTTAGGGTTCGGGTTAGGGTTAGGGGTTAGTGTTAGGGTTAGTGTTCGGGTTCGGGTTAGGGTTAGGGTTAGGGTTCGGGTTAGGTTTAGGGTTAGGGTTAGGGTTAGAGTTAGGGTTCGGGTTAGGGTTCGGGTTACGTTTAGGGTTAGTGTTAGGGTTAGGTTTAGGGTTAGGTTTCGGGTTAGGGTTATGGTTAGGGTTAGGGTTAGGGGTCGGGTTAGGGTTAGGGTTAGGGTTCGAGTTAGGGTTAGGGTTAGGTTAGGGTTAGGGTTAGGGTTAAGTTTAGTGTTAGGGTTCGGGTTCGGGTTAGGTTTAGGTTTAGGGTTCGGGTTTGGGATAGGGTTCGGGTTAGGGATAGGGTTATGGTTAGGTTTTAGGGTTAGGGTTACGGTTAGGGTTAGGGTTAGGGTTAGGGTTCAGGTTAGGGTTAGGGTTAGGGTTAGGGTTAGGGTTAGGGTTAGGGTTCGGTTTAGGGTTAGCGTTAGGGTTAGGGTTAGGGTTAGGTTTTAGGGTTAGGTTTACGGTTAGGTTTAGGGTTAGGGTTAGGTGTTAGGGTTAGGGTTATGGTTAGGGTTAGGGTTAGGGTTCGGGTTAGGGTTAGGGTTCGGGTCAGGGTTAGGGTTAGGTTTAGGTTTAGGGTTTGTGTTCCGGTTAGGGTTAGAGTTAGGTTTAGGGTTAGGGTTAGGTTTCGGGTTAGGTTTAGGGTTCGGGTTAGGGTTAGGGTTAGGATTCGTGTTCGGGTTAGGGTTAGGGTTCGGGTTCGGGTTAGGGTTCGGGTTTGGGTTAGGGTTCGGGTTAGGGTTACGGTTCGGGTTAGTGTTAGGGTTCGGGTTCGGTTTAGGTTAGGGTTTGGGTTCGGGTTCGGGTTAGGGTTCGGGTTTGGTTTAGGGTTTGAGTTAGGGTTCGGATTAGGGTACGGGTTAGGGTTAGTGTTAGGGTTAGATTTCGGGTTCGGGTTAGGGTTCGGGTTCGGGTTAGGGTTCGGGTTAGGTTTAGGGTTAGGGTTAGGGTTCGGGTTCGGGTTAGGGTTAGGGTTAGGGTTAGGGCTCGGGTTAGTGTTCGGGTTAGGTTTAGGGTTAGGGTTCCGTTTAGGGTTAGGGTTAGGGTTCGGGTTAGGTTTCGGGTTAGGATTAGTGTTAGGGTTCGGGTTAGGGTTAGGGTTAGGTTTCGGGTTAGGGTTCGGGTTTGGGTTCGGGTTAGGTTTAGGTTTAGGTTTGGGTTCGTGTTAGGGTTAGGGTTCGGGTTAGGGAAGGGTTAGGGTTAGGGTTCGGGTTCGGGTTAGGGTAAGGGTTCGGGTTAGGTTTAGGGTTAGGGTTCGGGTTAGGTTTCGGGTTCGGGTTAGGGTTAGGTTTAGGGTTCGGTTTAGGTTTACGGTTAGGGTTAGTGTTAGGGTTAGGGTTCGGGTTAGGGTTAGGTTTCGGGTTAGTGTTAAGGTTAGGGTTCGGGTTAGGGTTCGGGTTAGGGTTAGGTTGTAGGGTTAGGGTTAGTGTTAGGTTTAGGGTTAGGGTTAGGGGTTAGGTTTAGGGTTAGGGTTAGGGTTAGGGGTCGGGTTAGGGTTAGGGTTAGGGTTAGGGTTCGGGTTAGGGATTAGGGTTATGGTTAGGGTTAGGGTTAGGGTTCGGTTTAGGGTAAGCGTTAGGGTTAGGGTTAGGGTTATGTTTTAGTGTTAGGGTTAAGGTTAGGTTTAGGGTTAGAGTTAGGGGTTAGGGTTAGGGTTAGGTTTAGGGTTAGATTTAGTGTTCCGGTTAGGGTTAGGGTTAGGGTTAGGGTTAGGGTTCGGGGTAGGGTTAGGGTTCGGGTTAAGTTTAGGGTTAGGGTTAGGGTTAGGGTTAGGGTTAGGTTTCGAATTTGGGTTAAGGGTTCGTGTTAGGGTTACGGTTCGGGTTAGTGTTAGGTTTCGGGTTCGGTTTAGGGTTAGGGTTTGGGTTCGGGTTCGGGTTAAGTTCGGGTTAGCGTTAGGGTTAGGGTTAGGGTTAGGTTTCGGGTTAGGGTTAGGGTTAGGGTTCGTGTTCGGGTTCGGGTTAGGGTTAGGGTTCGGTTTCGGGTTAGGGTTAGGGTTCGGGTTCGGGTTAGGGTTCGGGTTCGGGTTAGGGTTAGGGGTTAGGTTTCCCGTTAGGGTTAGGGTTAGGGTTCGGGTTAGGGTTAGTTTTAGCGTTAGGGTTAGTGTTCGGGTTAGGGTTTGGGTTAGGGTTCGGGTTAGGTTTCGGGTTAGGGTTAGGGTTAGGGTTCGGGTTAGGGTTCGGGGTAGGGTTAGGGTTAGGGTTGGGGTTAGGGTTCGGGTTAGGGTTCGGGTTAGGGTTAGGGTTAGGGTTCGGGTTAGGGTTCTGGTTCGGGTTCGGGTTAGGGTTCGGGTTAGGGTTAGGGTTAGGTTTATGGATCAGGATAGGGTTAGGGTTAGAGTTCGGTTTAGGGTTCGGGTTAGGGTTAGGGTTCGGGTTAGGGTTAGGGTTCGGGTTCGGGTTCGGGTTAGGGTTAGGGTTCGGGTTCGGGTTAGGGTTCGGGTTCGGGTTAGGGTTCGGGTTCGGGTTAGGGTTAGGGGTTAGGGTTAGGGTTAGGTTTCGGTTTCGGGTTCGGGCTAGGGTAAGGGTTAGGTTTAGGATTAGGTTTAGGGTTAGGGTTCGGGTTAGGGTTTGGGTTAGGGTTAGGGTTAGGATTCGGGTTAGTGCTAGGGTTCGGGTTAGGGTTAGGGGTTAGTGTTAGGGTTAGTGTTCGGGTTCGGGTTAGGGTTAGGTTTCGGGTTAGGGTTAGGGTTAGGGTTAGGGTTAGAGTTAGGGTTCGGGTTAGGGTTCGGGTTACGGTTAGGGTTAGTGTTAGGGTTAGGTTTAGGGTTAGGTTTCGGGTTAGGGTTATGGTTAGGGTTAGGGTTAGGGGTCGGGTTAGGGTTAGGGTTAGGGTTCGAGTTAGGGTTAGGGTTCGGTTAGGGTTAGGGTTAGGGTTAAGTTTAGTGTTAGGGTTCGGGTTCGGGTTAGGTTTAGGGTTAGGGTTCGGGTTTGGGATAGGGTTTGGGTTAGGGATAGGGTTATGGTTAGGTTTTAGGGTTAGGGTTACGGTTAGGGTTAGGGTTAGGGTAGGGTTCGGGTTAGGGTTAGGGTTAGGGTTAGGGTTAGGGTTAGGGTTCGGTTTAGGGTTAGCGTTAGGGTTAGGGTTAGGGTTAGGTTTTAGGGTTAGGGTTACGGTTAGGGTTAGGGTTAGTGTTAGGGGTTAGGGTTATTGTTATGGTTAGGGTTAGGGTTAGGGTTCGGGTTAGGGTTAGGGTTCGGGTCAGGGTTAGGGTTAGGTTTAGGTTTAGGGTTAGTGTTCCGGTTAGGGTTAGGGTTAGGTTTAGGGTTATGGTTAGGGTTCGGGTTAGGTTTAGGGTTCGGGTTAGGGTTAGGGTTAGGATTCGTGTTCGGGTTAGGGTTAGGGTTCGGGTTCGGGTTAGGGTTCGGGTTTCGGTTAGGGTTCGGGTTAGGGTTACGGTTCGGGTTAGTGTTAGGGTTCGGGTTCGGTTTAGGTTAGGGTTTGGGTTCGGGTTCGGGTTAGGGTTCGGGTTTGGTTTAGGGTTTGAGTTAGGGTTCGTATTAGGGTACGGGTTAGGGTTAGTGTTAGGGTTAGATTTCGGGTTCGGGTTAGGGTTCGGGTTCGGGTTAGGGTTCGGGTTAGGTTTAGGGTTAGGGTTAGGGTTCGGGTTAGGGTTAGGGTTAGGGTTAGGGTTAGGGCTCGGGTTAGTGTTCGGGTTAGGGTTAGGGTTAGGGTTCCATTTAAGGTTAGGGTTAGGGTTCGGGTTAGGTTTCGGGTTAGGATTAGTGTTAGGGTTCGGGTTAGGGTTAGGGTTAGGTTTCGGGTTAGGGTTCAGGTTAGGGTTAGGGTTAGGTTTAGGTTTAGGTTTGGGTTCGTGTTAGGGTTAGGGTTCGGGTTAGGGAAGGGTTAGGGTTAGGGTTCGGGTTCGGGTTAGGGTAAGGGTTCGGGTTAGGCTTAGGGTTAGGGTTCGGGTTAGGTTTCGGGTTCGGGTTAGGGTTAGGGTTAGGGTTCGGTTAAGGTTTACGGTTAGGGTTAGTGTTAGGGTTAGTTTTCGGGTTAGGGTTCGGGCTGGGGTTAGGGTTAGGGTTAGGGTTCGGGTTAGTGTTAGGGTTAGGGTTCGGGTTAGGGTTAGGGTTCGGGTTAGTGTTAATGTTAGGGTTCGGGTTAGGGTTCGGGTTAGGGTTAGGTTGTAGGGTTAGGGTTAGTGTTAGGTTTAGGGTTAGGGTTAGGGGTTAGGTTTAGGGTTAGGGTTAGGGTTAGGGGTCGGGTTAGGGTTAGGGTTAGGGTTAGGGTTAGGGTTCGGGTTAGGGATTAGGGTTATGGTTAGGGTTAGGGTTAGGGTTCGGTTTAGGGTAAGCGTTAGGGTTAGGGTTAGGGTTAGGTTTTAGTGTTAGGGTTACGGTTAGGGTTAGGGTTAGAGTTAGGGGTTAGGGTTAGGGTTAGGTTTAGGGTTAGATTTAGTGTTCCGGTTAGGGTTAGGTTTAGGGTTAGGTTTAGGGTTCGGGGTAGGGTTAGGGTTCGGGTTAAGTTTAGGGTTAGGGTTAGGGTTAGGGTTAGGGTTCGAATTTGGGTTAAGGGTTCGTGTTAGGGTTACGGTTCGGGTAAGTGTTAGGTTTCGGGTTCGGTTTAGGGTTAGGGTTTGGGTTCGGGTTCGGGTTAAGTTCGGGTTAGCGTTAGGGTTAGGGTTAGGGTTAGGTTTCGGGTTAGGGTTAGGGTTAGGGTTCGTGTTCGGGTTCGGGTTAGGGTTAGTGTTCGGTTTCGGGTTAGGGTTAGGGTTCGGGTTCGGGTTAGGGTTCGGATTCGGGTTAGGGTTAGGGGTTAGGTTTCCCGTTAGGGTTAGGGTTAGTGTTCGGGTTAGGGTTTGGGTTAGGGTTCGGGTTAGGGTTAGGGTTCGGGTTAGGGTTAGGGTTCGGGTTCGGGTTCGGGTTAGGGTTAGGGTTCGTGTTCGGGTTAGGGTTCGGTTTCGGGTTAGAGATCGGGTTCGGGTTAGTGTTAGGGGTTAGGGTTCAGGTTAGGGTAGGGGTTAGGGTTCGGGTTAGGGTTAGAGTTAGGGTTAGGGATAGGGTTAAGGTTAGGGTTCGGGTTAGGGTTAGGGTTAGGGTTAGGGTTCGGGTTAGGGTTAAGGTTAGGGTTCGGGTTAGGTTTCGGGTTAGGGGTAGGGTTAGGGTTCGGGTTAGGGTTCGGGTTAGGGTTAGGGTTAGGGTTCGGGTTAGGGTTCGGGTTAGGGTTCGGGTTAGGGTTAGGGTTAGGGTTCGGGTTAGGGTTCTGGTTCGGGTTCGGGTTAGAGTTCGGGTTAGGGTTAGGGTTAGGTTTAGGGATCGGGATAGGGTTAGGGTTAGAGTTCGGTTTAGGGTTCGGGTTAGGGTTAGGGTTCGGGTTAGGGTTAGGGTTCGGGTTCGGGTTCGGGTTAGGGTTAGGATTCGGGTTCGGGTTAGGGTTCGGGTTCGGGTTAGGGTTCGGGTTCGGGTTAGGGTTAGGGGTTAGGGTTAGGGTTAGGTTTCGGTTTCGGGTTCGGGCTAGGGTAAGGGTTAGGGTTAAGATTAGGTTTAGGGTTAGGGTTCGGGTTAGGGTTTGGGTTAGGGTTAGGGTTAGGATTCGGGTTAGTGCTAGGGTTCGTGTTAGGGTTAGGGGTTAGTGTTAGGGTTTGTGTTCGGGTTCGGGTTAGGGTTAGGATTAGGGTTCGGGTTAGGTTTAGGGTTAGGGTTAGGGTTAGAGTTAGGGTTCGGGTTAGGGTTCGGGTTAGGGTTAGGGTTAGGGTTAGGGTTAGGTTTAGGGTTAGGTTTCGGGTTAGGGTTATGGTTAGGGTTAGGGTTAGGGGTCGGGTTAGGGTTAGGGTTAGGGTTCGAGTTAGGGTTAGGGTTCGGTTAGGGTTAGGGTTAGGGTTAGGTTTAGTGTTAGGGGTCGGGTTCGGGTTAGGTTTAGGGTTAGGTTTCGGGTTCGGGATAGGGTTCGGGTTAGGGATAGGGTTATGGTTAGGTTTTAGGGTTAGGGTTACGGTTAGGGTTAGGGTTAGGGTTAGGGTTCGGGTTAGGGTTAGGGTTAGGCTTAGGGTTAGGGTTCGGTTTAGGTTTAGCGTTAGGGTTAGGGTTAGGGTTAGGTTTTACGGTTAGGGTTACGGTTAGGGTTAGGGTTACTGTTAGGGGTTAGGGTTAGGGTTAGGGTTAGGGTTAGGGTTAGGGTTCGGGTTAGGGTTAGGGTTCGGTCAGGGTTAGGGTTAGGTTTAGGTTTAGGGTTAGTGTTCCGGTTAGGGTTAGGGTTAGGGTTAGGGTTAGGGTTAGGGTTCGAGTTAGGGTTAGGCTTCCGTTAGGGTTAGGGTTAGGGTTAGGTTTAGTGTTAGGGTTCGGGTTCGGGTTAGGTTTAGGGTTATGGTTCGGGTTCGGGATAGGGTTCGGGTTAGGGATAGGGTTATGGTTAGGTTTTAGGGTTAGTGTTACGGTTAGGTTTAGGGTTAGGGTTAGGGTTCGTGTTAGGGTTAGGGTTAGGGTTAGGTTTAGGTTTCGGTTTAGGGTTAGCGTTAGGGTTAGGGTTAGGGTTAGGTTTTAGGGTTAGGGTTACGGTTAGGGTTAGGGTTAGGGTTAGGGGTTAGGTTAGGGTTATGGTTAGGGTTAGGGTTAGGGTTCGGGTTAGGGTTAGGGTTCGGGTCAGGGTTAGGGTTAGGTTTAGCTTTAGGGTTAGTGTTCCGGTTAGGGTTAGGGTTAGGGTTAGGGTTAGGGTTAGGGTTCGGGTTAGGTTTAGGGTTCGGGTTAGGGTTAGGGTTAGGATTCGTGTTCGGGTTAGGGTTAGGGTTCGGGTTCGGGTTAAGGTTCGGGTTTGGGTTAGGGCTCGTGTTAGGGTTACGGTTCGGGTTAGTGTTAGGGTTCGGGTTCGGTTTAGGGTTAGGGTTTGGGTTCGGGTTCGGGTTAGGGTTCGGGTTTGGTTTAGGGTTTGAGTTAGGGTTCGGGTTAGGGTACGGGTTAGGGTTAGTGTTAGCGTTAGGGTTAGAGTTCGGGTTCGGGTTAGGGTTCGGTTTAGGGTTAGGGTTTGGGTTCGGGTTCGGGATAGGGTTCGGGTTAGGGTTAGGGTTTGAGTTAGGGTTCGGGTTAGTGTACGGGTTAGGGTTAGGGTTAGGGTTAGAGTTCGGGTACGGGTTAGGGTTCGGGTTCGGGTTAGGGTTCGGGTTAGGGTTAGGGTTAGGGTTAGGGTTCGGGTTAGGGTTAGGGTTCGGGTTCGGGTTAGGTTTAGGTTTCGGGTTAGGGTTAGGTTTAGGGGTTAGGGTTAGCGTTCGGGTTAGAGTTCGGGTTAGGGTTCGGTTTAGGGTTAGGGTTAGGGTTAGGGTTCGGTTTAGGGTTCGGGTTAGGGTTAAGGGTTAGCGTTAGGGTTCGGGTTAGGGTTAGGGTTAGGGTTAGGGTTCGGGTTAGGGTTCGGTCAGGGTTAGGGTTAGGTTTAGGTTTAGGGTTAGTGTTCCGGTTAGGGTTAGGGTTAGGGTTAGGCTTAGGGTTAGGGTTAGGGTTCGTGTTAGGTTTAGGGTTCGGGTTAGGGTTCGGGTTCGGGTTAGGGTTAGGGGTTAGGGTTCAGGTTAGGGTAGGTGTTAGGGTTCGGGTTAGGGTTAAGGTTCGGGTTAGGGTTCGGTTTAGGGTTAGGGTTAGGGTTTGGGGTAGGGTTAGGGTCAGCGTTCGGGTTACGGTTCGGGTTAGGGTTAGGGTTAGGGTTCGGGTTAGGGTTCGGGTTAGGGTAATGGTTACGGTAGGGTTCAGTTTCGGGTTCGGGTTAGGGTTCGGGTTAGGGTTAGGGTTAGGTTTAGGGTTAGGGTTAGAGTTAGAGTTAGGGTTAGGGTTAGGGTTCGGGTTAGGGTTAGGGTTAGGGTTAGGGTTAGGGTTTGGGTTAGGGTGAGGGTTCGGGTTAGGTTTAGGGTTAGGGTTAGGGTTAGGGTTCGGGTTCGGGTTAGGGTTCGGGTTAGCGTTAGGGTTAGGGTTAGAGTTAGGGTTAGGGTTAGGGTTCGCGTTATTGTTAGGGTTAGGTTTAAGGTTAGGGTTAGGGTTCGTGTTAGGGTTCGGGTTAGGGGTCGGGTTAGTGTTAGGGTTAGGTTTCGGGTTAGGGTTAGGGTTCGGTTTAG
>JAVLSZ010000050.1:2555000-2572500 GCA_032313775.1 Urocyon cinereoargenteus | reverse complement strand
GGGTTCGGTTAGGGTTAGGTTTAGGGTTAGGTTTCGGTTTAGGGTTCGAGTTAGGGTTAAGGGTTAGCGTTAGGTTTCGGGTAAGGGTTAGGGTTAGGTTTAGGGTTCGGGTTAGGGTTAGGGTTCGGGTTCGGGTTAGGGTTCGGGTTTGGGTTAGGGTTCGGGTTAGGGTTACTGTTTGGGTTAGTGTTAGGGTTCGGGTTCGGTTTAGGGTTAGTGTTTGGGTTCGGGTTCGGGTTAGGGTTCGGGTTAGGGATGGGCTTTGAGTTAGGGTTCGGTTTAGGGTACGGGTTAGGGTTAGGGTTAGCGTTAGGTTTAGAGTTCGGTTTCGGGTTAGGGTTCGAGTTTGGGTTAGGGTTCGGGTTAGGGGTACGTTTCGGGTTAGTGTTATGGTTCGGGTACGGTTTAGGGTTAGGGTTTGGGTTCGGGTTCGGGATAGGGTTCGGGTTAGGGTTAGGGTTTGAGTTAGGGTTCGGGTTAGGGTTAGGGTTCGGGTTAGGTTTAGGGTTCGGGTTCGGGTTAGGGTTAGGTTTCGGGTTAGGGTTAGTGTTAGGGGATAGGGTTAGGGTTCGGGTTAGAGTTCGGGTTAGGGTTCGGTTAGGGTTAGGTTTAGGGTTAGGGTTCGGTTTAGGGTTCGGGTTAGGGTTAAGTGTTAGCGTTAGGGTTCGGGTTATGGTTCGGGTTAGGGTTAGGGTTCGGGTTAGGGTTCGAGTTAGGGTTAGGGTTAGGGTTAGGGTTCGGGTTCGGGTTAGGGTTCGGGTTAGGTTTCGGGTTAGGGTTAAGGGTTAGCATTAGGGTTCGGGTTAGGGTTAGGGTTCGGATTAGGGTTAGGGTTAGGGTTCGGGTTAGGGTTCGGGTTCGGGTAAGGGTTATGTTTAGGGTTAGGTTTCGGGTTAGGTTAGGGTTCGGGTTACGGATAGGGTTAGGGTTAGAGTTCGGGTTAGGGTTAGGGTTAGGGTTTAGGGTTAGGGTTAAGGTTCGGGTTAGGGTTAGGTTTAGGGTTAGTGTTAGGGTTCTGGTTCGGGTTAGGGTTAGGGTTAGGGTTCGGGTTAGGGTTCGGGTTCGGGTTACGGTTAGGTCTAGGGTTCGGGTTAGGGTTAGGGTTCGGGTTAGGATTAGGGTTAGGGTTAGGGTTAGGGTTAAGGTTCGGGTTAGGGTTCGGGTTAGGGTTAGGGTTAGGGTTCGGGGTAGGGTTAGGGTCAGGGTTCGGGTTACGGTTCCGGTTAGGGTTAGGGTTAGGTTTCGGGTTAGGGTTCGGGTTAGGGTTCGGGTTACGGTTAGGTTTACGGTTAGGGTTCGGGTTCGGGTTCGGTTTAGGTTTCGGGTTAGGGTTAGGTTTAGTGTTAGGGTTCGTGTTCGGGTTAGGGTTCGGGTTAGGGTTAGGGTTAGGTTTCGGGTTAGGGTTCGGGTTCGGATTAGGGTTCGGGTTAGGGTTAGGGTTAGGTTTCGGGTTAGGGTTCGGGTTAGGGTTCGGGTTAGGGTTCGGGTTAGGGTTCGGGTTAGGGTTATGGTCACGGTTAGGGTTAGGGTTAGGGTTCGGGTTAGGGTTCGGGTTAGGGTTAGGGTTAGGGTTAGGATTAGTGTTAGGTTTAGGGTTAGGGTTCAGGTTAGGGTTAGGGTTAGGGTTAGGGTTAGGTTTAGGGTTCGGGTTAGGGTTAGGGTTCGGGCGAGGGTTAAGGTTAGGGTTCGGGTTAGGGTTAGGGTTAGGATTAGGGTTAGGGTTCGTGTTAGGCTTAGGGTTAGGGTTAGGGTTAGGATTCGGGTTAGGGTTAGGGTTCGGGTTCGGCTTAGGGTTAGGGTTAGTGTTAGGGTTCGGGTTAGGTTTCGGGTTAGGGTTAGGGTTCGGGTTAGTGTTAGGGTTAGGTTTAGAGTTAGGGTTAGGATTAGGGTTCGGGTTAGGGTTAGGGTTAGGGTTAGGGTTAGGGTTCGGGTTAGGGTTCGGGTTAGGGTTCGGGTTAGGGTTAGGGTCAGGGTTAGGGTTAGGGTTAGGGTTCGGGTTAGGGTTCGGATTAGGGTTAGGGTTAGGCTTAGGATTAGGGTTAGGTTTAGGGTTAGGGTTCGGGTTAGGGTTAGGGTTAGGGTTAGGGTTAGGGTTAGGGTTCAGGTTAGGGTTAGGGTTCGGGTGAGGGTTAAGGTTAGGTTTCGGGTTAGGGTTAGGGTTAGGATTAGGGTTAGGGTTCGTGTTAGGCTTAGGGTTAGGGTTAGGTTTAGGATTCGGGTTAGGGTTAGGGTTCGGGTTCGGGTTAGGGTTAGGGTTAGTGTTAGGTTTCGGGTTAGGGTTCGGGTTAGGGTTAGGGTTCGGGTTAGGGTTAGGGTTAGGTTTAGAGTTAGGGTTAGGATTAGGGTTCGGGTTAGGGTTAGGGTTAGGGTTAGGGTTAGGGTTCGGGTTAGGGTTAGGTTTCGGGTTCGGGTTCGGGTTAGGGTTAGGGTTCGGGTTCGGGTTAGGGTTCGGGTTCGGGTTCGGGTTAGGGTTCGAGTTCGGGTTAGGGTTAGGGGTTAGGGTTCATGTTAGGGTAGGGGTTAGGGTTCGGGTTAGGGTTAAGGTTAGGGTTAGGGTTAGGGTTAGGGTTCGGCTTAGGGTTAGGGTTAGGGTTCGGGTTAGGGTTCGTGTTAGGGTTAGGGTTCGGTTTAGGGTTAGGGTTAGGGTTCGGGTTAGGGTTCGGGTTAGGGTTCGGGTTCGGGTTAGGGTTAGTGTTAGGGTTCGGGTTAGGCTTCGGTTTAGGGTTATGGTTCGGGTTAGGGTTAGGGTTAGGGTTAGAGTTAGGGTTAGGATTAGGGTTCGGGTTAGGGTTAGGGTAAGGGTTAGGGTTAGGATTAGGTTTAGGGTTAGGGTTCGGGTTAGGGTTTGGTTTAGGGTTAGGGTTAGGGTTCGGGTTAGTGTTAGGGTTCGGGTTAGGGTTAGGGGTTAGTGTTAGGGTTAGTGTTCGTGTTCGGGTTAGGGTTAGGGTTAGGGTTCGGGTTAGGTTTAGGGTTAGGGTTAGGGTTAGAGTTAGGGTTCGGGTTAGGGTTCGGGTTACGGTTAGGGTTAGTGTTAGGGTTAGGTTTAGGGTTAGGTTTCGGGTTAGGGTTATGGTTAGGGTTAGGGTTAGGGGTCGGGTTAGGGTTAGGGTTAGGGTTCGAGTTAGGGTTAGGGTTCGGTTAGGGTTAGGGTTAGGGTTAAGTTTAGTGTTAGGGTTCGGGTTCGGGTTAGGTTTAGGGTTAGGGTTCGGGTTTGGGATAGGGTTCGGGTTAGGGATAGGGTTATGGTTAGGTTTTAGGGTTAGGGTTACGGTTAGGGTTAGGGTTAGGGTTAGGGTTCTAGTTAGGGTTAGGGTTAGGGTTAGGGTTAGGGTTAGGGTTCGGTTTAGGGTTAGCGTTAGGGTTAGGGTTAGGGTTAGGTTTTAGGGTTAGGGTTACGGTTAGGGTTAGGGTTAGGGTTAGGTGTTAGGGTTAGGGTTAGGGTTAGGGTTAGGGTTAGGGTTCGGGTTAGGGTTAGGGTTCGGGTCAGGGTTAGGGTTAGGTTTAGTTTTAGGGTTAGTGTTCCGGTTAGGGTTAGAGTTAGGTTTAGGGTTAGGGTTAGGGTTCGGGTTAGGTTTAGGGTTCGGGTTAGGGTTAGGGTTAGGATTCGTGTTCGGGTTAGGGTTAGGGTTCGGGTTCGGGTTAGGGTTCGGGTTAGTGTTAGGGTTCGGTTTCGGTTTAGGTTAGGGTTTGGGTTCGGGTTCGGGTTAGGGTTCGGGTTTGGTTTAGGCTTTGAGTTAGGGTTCGGATTAGGGTACGGATTAGGGTTAGTGTTAGGGTTAGATTTCGGGTTCGGGTTAGGGTTCGGGTTCGGGTTCGGGTTAGGGTTCGGGATAGGTTTAGGGTTAGGGTTAGGGTTCGGGTTAGGGTTAGGGTTAGGGTTAGGGTTAGGGCTCGGGTTAGTGTTCGGGTTAGGTTTAGGGTTAGGGTTCCGTTTAGGGTTAGGGTTAGGGTTCGGGTTAGGTTTCGGGTTAGGATTAGTGTTAGGGTTCGGGTTAGGTTTAGGGTTAGATTTCGGGTTAGGGTTCGGGTTTGGGTTAGGGTTAGGTTTAGGTTTAGGTTTGGGTTCGTGTTAGGGTTAGGGTTCGGGTTAGGGAAGGGTTAGGATTAGGGTTCGGGTTCGGGTTAGGGTAAGGGTTCGGGTTAGGTTTAGGGTTAGGGTTCGGGTTAGGTTTCGGGTTCGGGTTAGGGTTAGGGTTAGGTTTCGGTTTAGGTTTACGGTTAGGGTTAGGGTTAGGGTTAGTTTTCGGGTTAGGGTTCGGGCTAGGGTTAGGGTTAGGTTTAGGGTTCGGGTTAGTGTTAGGGTTAGGGTTCGGGTTAGGGTTAGGTTTCGGGTTAGTGTTAAGGTTAGGGTTCGGGTTAGGGTTCGGGTTAGGGTTAGGTTGTAGGGTTAGGGTTAGTGTTAGGTTTAGGGTTAGGGTTAGGGGTTAGGTTTAGGGTTATGGTTAGGGTTAGGGGTCGGGTTAGGGTTAGGGTTAGGGTTAGGGTTAGGGTTAGGGTTCGGGTTAGGGATTAGGGTTATGGTTAGGGTTAGGGTTAGGGTTCGGTTTAGGGTAAGCGTTAGGGTTAGGGTTAGGGTTAGGTTTTAGTGTTAGGGTTAAGGTTAGGGTTAGGGTTAGAGTTAGGGGTTAGGGTTAGGGTTAGGTTTAGGGTTAGATTTAGTGTTCCGGTTAGGGTTAGGGTTAGGGTTAGGGTTAGGGTTCGGGGTAGGGTTAGGGTTCGGGTTAAGTTTAGGGTTAGGGTTAGGGTTAGGGTTAGGGTTAGGGTTAGGTTTCGAATTTGGGTTAAGGGTTCGTGTTAGGGTTACGGTTCGGGTTAGTGTTAGGTTTCGGATTCGGTTTAGGGTTAGGGTTAGGGTTAGGTTTCGGGTTAGGGTTAGGGTTAGGGTTCGTGTTCGGGTTCGGGTTAGGGTTAGGGTTCGGTTTCGGGTTAGGGTTAGGGTTCGGGTTCGGGTTAGGGTTCGGGTTCGGGTTACGGTTAGGGGTTAGGTTTCCCGTTAGGTATAGGGTTAGGGTTCGGGTTAGGGTTAGTTTTAGCGTTAGGGTTAGTGTTCGGGTTAGGGTTTGGGTTAGGGTTCGGGTTAGGGTTAGGGTTCGGGTTAGGGTTAGGGTTAGGGTTCGGGTTCGGGTTCGGGTTAGGGTTAGGGTTCGTGTTCGGGTTAGGGTTCGGTTTCGGGTTAGGGTTCGGGTTCGGGTTAGTGTTAGGGGTTAGGGTTCAGGTTAGGGTAGGGGTTAGGGTTCGGGTTAGGGTTAGAGTTAGGGTTAGGGATAGGGTTAGGGTTAGGGTTCGGGTTAGGGTTAGGGTTAGGGTTAGGGTTAGAGTTCGGGTTAGGGTTAAGGTTAGGGTTCGGGTTAGGTTTCGGGTTAGGGTTAGGGTTAGGGTTCGGGTTAGGGTTCGGGTTAGGGTTAGGGTTAGGGTTCGGGTTAGGGTTCGGGTTAGGGTTTGGGTTAGTGTTAGGGTTAGGGTTCGGGTTAGGGTTCTGGTTCGGTTTCGTGTTAGGGTTCGGGTTAGGGTTAGGGTTAGGTTTAGGGATCAGGATAGGGTTAGGGTTAGAGTTCGGTTTAGGGTTCGGGTTAGGGTTAGGGTTCGGGTTAGGGTTAGGGTTCGGGTTCGGGTTCGGGTTAGGGTTAGGGTTCGGGTTCGGGTTAGGGTTCGGGTTCGGGTTAGGGTTCGGGTTCGGGTTAGGGTTAGGGGTTAGGGTTAGGGTTAGGTTTCGGTTTCGGGTTCGGGCTAGGGTAAGGGTTAGGGTTAGGATTAGGTTTAGCGTTAGGGTTCGGGTTAGGGTTTGGGTTAGGGTTACGGTTAGAATTCGGGTTAGTGCTAGGGTTCGGGTTAGGGTTAGGGGTTAGTGTTAGGGTTAGTGTTCGGGTTCGGGTTAGGGTTAGGGTTCGGGTGAGGGTTAAGGTTAGGTTTCGGGTTAGGGTTAGGGTTAGGATTAGGGTTAGGGTTCGTGTTAGGCTTAGGGTTAGGGTTAGGTTTAGGATTCGGGTTAGGGTTAGGGTTCGGGTTCGGGTTAGGGTTAGGGTTAGTGTTAGGTTTCGGGTTAGGGTTCGGGTTAGGGTTAGGGTTCGGGTTAGGGTTAGGGTTAGGTTTAGAGTTAGGGTTAGGATTAGGGTTCGGGTTAGGGTTAGGGTTAGGGTTAGGGTTAGGGTTCGGGTTAGGGTTAGGTTTCGGGTTCGGGTTCGGGTTAGGGTTAGGGTTCGGGTTCGGGTTAGGGTTCGGGTTCGGGTTCGGGTTAGGGTTCGAGTTCGGGTTAGGGTTAGGGGTTAGGGTTCATGTTAGGGTAGGGGTTAGGGTTCGGGTTAGGGTTAAGGTTAGGGTTAGGGTTAGGGTTAGGGTTCGGCTTAGGGTTAGGGTTAGGGTTCGGGTTAGGGTTCGTGTTAGGGTTAGGGTTCGGTTTAGGGTTAGGGTTAGGGTTCGGGTTAGGGTTCGGGTTAGGGTTCGGGTTCGGGTTAGGGTTAGTGTTAGGGTTCGGGTTAGGCTTCGGTTTAGGGTTATGGTTCGGGTTAGGGTTAGGGTTAGGGTTAGAGTTAGGGTTAGGATTAGGGTTCGGGTTAGGGTTAGGGTAAGGGTTAGGGTTAGGATTAGGTTTAGGGTTAGGGTTCGGGTTAGGGTTTGGTTTAGGGTTAGGGTTAGGGTTCGGGTTAGTGTTAGGGTTCGGGTTAGGGTTAGGGGTTAGTGTTAGGGTTAGTGTTCGTGTTCGGGTTAGGGTTAGGGTTAGGGTTCGGGTTAGGTTTAGGGTTAGGGTTAGGGTTAGAGTTAGGGTTCGGGTTAGGGTTCGGGTTACGGTTAGGGTTAGTGTTAGGGTTAGGTTTAGGGTTAGGTTTCGGGTTAGGGTTATGGTTAGGGTTAGGGTTAGGGGTCGGGTTAGGGTTAGGGTTAGGGTTCGAGTTAGGGTTAGGGTTCGGTTAGGGTTAGGGTTAGGGTTAAGTTTAGTGTTAGGGTTCGGGTTCGGGTTAGGTTTAGGGTTAGGGTTCGGGTTTGGGATAGGGTTCGGGTTAGGGATAGGGTTATGGTTAGGTTTTAGGGTTAGGGTTACGGTTAGGGTTAGGGTTAGGGTTAGGGTTCTAGTTAGGGTTAGGGTTAGGGTTAGGGTTAGGGTTAGGGTTCGGTTTAGGGTTAGCGTTAGGGTTAGGGTTAGGGTTAGGTTTTAGGGTTAGGGTTACGGTTAGGGTTAGGGTTAGGGTTAGGTGTTAGGGTTAGGGTTAGGGTTAGGGTTAGGGTTAGGGTTCGGGTTAGGGTTAGGGTTCGGGTCAGGGTTAGGGTTAGGTTTAGTTTTAGGGTTAGTGTTCCGGTTAGGGTTAGAGTTAGGTTTAGGGTTAGGGTTAGGGTTCGGGTTAGGTTTAGGGTTCGGGTTAGGGTTAGGGTTAGGATTCGTGTTCGGGTTAGGGTTAGGGTTCGGGTTCGGGTTAGGGTTCGGGTTAGTGTTAGGGTTCGGTTTCGGTTTAGGTTAGGGTTTGGGTTCGGGTTCGGGTTAGGGTTCGGGTTTGGTTTAGGCTTTGAGTTAGGGTTCGGATTAGGGTACGGATTAGGGTTAGTGTTAGGGTTAGATTTCGGGTTCGGGTTAGGGTTCGGGTTCGGGTTCGGGTTAGGGTTCGGGATAGGTTTAGGGTTAGGGTTAGGGTTCGGGTTAGGGTTAGGGTTAGGGTTAGGGTTAGGGCTCGGGTTAGTGTTCGGGTTAGGTTTAGGGTTAGGGTTCCGTTTAGGGTTAGGGTTAGGGTTCGGGTTAGGTTTCGGGTTAGGATTAGTGTTAGGGTTCGGGTTAGGTTTAGGGTTAGATTTCGGGTTAGGGTTCGGGTTTGGGTTAGGGTTAGGTTTAGGTTTAGGTTTGGGTTCGTGTTAGGGTTAGGGTTCGGGTTAGGGAAGGGTTAGGATTAGGGTTCGGGTTCGGGTTAGGGTAAGGGTTCGGGTTAGGTTTAGGGTTAGGGTTCGGGTTAGGTTTCGGGTTCGGGTTAGGGTTAGGGTTAGGTTTCGGTTTAGGTTTACGGTTAGGGTTAGGGTTAGGGTTAGTTTTCGGGTTAGGGTTCGGGCTAGGGTTAGGGTTAGGTTTAGGGTTCGGGTTAGTGTTAGGGTTAGGGTTCGGGTTAGGGTTAGGTTTCGGGTTAGTGTTAAGGTTAGGGTTCGGGTTAGGGTTCGGGTTAGGGTTAGGTTGTAGGGTTAGGGTTAGTGTTAGGTTTAGGGTTAGGGTTAGGGGTTAGGTTTAGGGTTAGGGTTAGGGTTAGGGGTCGGGTTAGGGTTAGGGTTAGGGTTAGGGTTAGGGTTAGGGTTCGGGTTAGGGATTAGGGTTATGGTTAGGGTTAGGGTTAGGGTTCGGTTTAGGGTAAGCGTTAGGGTTAGGGTTAGGGTTAGGTTTTAGTGTTAGGGTTAAGGTTAGGGTTAGGGTTAGAGTTAGGGGTTAGGGTTAGGGTTAGGTTTAGGGTTAGATTTAGTGTTCCGGTTAGGGTTAGGGTTAGGGTTAGGGTTAGGGTTCGGGGTAGGGTTAGGGTTCGGGTTAAGTTTAGGGTTAGGGTTAGGGTTAGGGTTAGGGTTAGGGTTAGGTTTCGAATTTGGGTTAAGGGTTCGTGTTAGGGTTACGGTTCGGGTTAGTGTTAGGTTTCGGATTCGGTTTAGGGTTAGGGTTAGGGTTAGGTTTCGGGTTAGGGTTAGGGTTAGGGTTCGTGTTCGGGTTCGGGTTAGGGTTAGGGTTCGGTTTCGGGTTAGGGTTAGGGTTCGGGTTCGGGTTAGGGTTCGGGTTCGGGTTACGGTTAGGGGTTAGGTTTCCCGTTAGGTATAGGGTTAGGGTTCGGGTTAGGGTTAGTTTTAGCGTTAGGGTTAGTGTTCGGGTTAGGGTTTGGGTTAGGGTTCGGGTTAGGGTTAGGGTTCGGGTTAGGGTTAGGGTTAGGGTTCGGGTTCGGGTTCGGGTTAGGGTTAGGGTTCGTGTTCGGGTTAGGGTTCGGTTTCGGGTTAGGGTTCGGGTTCGGGTTAGTGTTAGGGGTTAGGGTTCAGGTTAGGGTAGGGGTTAGGGTTCGGGTTAGGGTTAGAGTTAGGGTTAGGGATAGGGTTAGGGTTAGGGTTCGGGTTAGGGTTAGGGTTAGGGTTAGGGTTAGAGTTCGGGTTAGGGTTAAGGTTAGGGTTCGGGTTAGGTTTCGGGTTAGGGTTAGGGTTAGGGTTCGGGTTAGGGTTCGGGTTAGGGTTAGGGTTAGGGTTCGGGTTAGGGTTCGGGTTAGGGTTTGGGTTAGTGTTAGGGTTAGGGTTCGGGTTAGGGTTCTGGTTCGGTTTCGTGTTAGGGTTCGGGTTAGGGTTAGGGTTAGGTTTAGGGATCAGGATAGGGTTAGGGTTAGAGTTCGGTTTAGGGTTCGGGTTAGGGTTAGGGTTCGGGTTAGGGTTAGGGTTCGGGTTCGGGTTCGGGTTAGGGTTAGGGTTCGGGTTCGGGTTAGGGTTCGGGTTCGGGTTAGGGTTCGGGTTCGGGTTAGGGTTAGGGGTTAGGGTTAGGGTTAGGTTTCGGTTTCGGGTTCGGGCTAGGGTAAGGGTTAGGGTTAGGATTAGGTTTAGCGTTAGGGTTCGGGTTAGGGTTTGGGTTAGGGTTACGGTTAGAATTCGGGTTAGTGCTAGGGTTCGGGTTAGGGTTAGGGGTTAGTGTTAGGGTTAGTGTTCGGGTTCGGGTTAGGGTTAGGGTTCGGGTTAGGTTTAGGGTTAGGGTTAGGGTTAGAGTTAGGGTTCGGGTTAGGGTTCGGGTTACGGTTAGGGTTAGTGTTAGGGTTAGGTTTAGGGTTAGGTTTCGGGTTAGGGTTATGGTTAGGGTTAGGGTTAGGGGTCGGGTTAGGGTTAGGGTTAGGGTTCGAGTTAAGGTTAGGGTTCGGTTAGGGTTAGGGTTAGGGTTAAGTTTAGTGTTAGGGTTCGGGTTCGGGTTAGGTTTAGGGTTAGGGTTCGGGTTTGGGATAGGGTTCGGGTTAGGGATAGGGTTATGGTTAGGTTTTAGGGTTAGGGTTACGGTTAGGGTTAGGGTTAGGGTTAGGGTTCGGGTTAGGGTTAGGGTTAGGGTTAGGGTTAGGGTTAGGGTTAGGGTTCGGTTTAGGGTTATCGTTAGGGTTAGGGTTAGGGTTAGGTTTTAGGGTTAGGGTTACGGTTAGGGTTAGGGTTAGGGTTAGGGGTTAGGGTTAGGGTTATGGTTAAGGTTAGGGTTAGGGTTCGGGTTAGGGTTAGGGTTCAGGTCAGGGTTAGGGTTAGGTTTAAGTTTAGGGTTAGTGTTCCGGTTAGGGTTAGGGTTAGGTTTAGGGTTCGGGTTAGGGTTAGGGTTAGGATTCGTGTTCGGGTTAGGGTTAGGGTTCGGGTTCGGGTTAGGGTTCGGGTTTGGGTTAGGGTTCGGGTTAGGGTTACGGTTCGGGTTAGTGTTAGGGTTCGGGTTCGGTTTAGGTTAGGGTTTGGTTTCGGGTTCGGGTTAGGGTTCGGGTTTGGTTTAGGGTTTGAGTTAGGGTTCGATTTAGGGTACGGGTTAGGGTTAGTGTTAGGGTTAGATTTCGGGTTCGGGTTAGGGTTCGGGTTCGGGTTAGGTTTCGGGTTAGGTTTAGGGTTAGGGTTAGGGTTCGGGTTAGGGTTAGGGTTAGGGTTAGGGTTAGGGCTCGGGTTAGTGTTCGGGTTAGGGTTAGGGTTAGGGTTCCGTTTAGGGTTAGGGTTAGGGTTCGGGTTAGGTTTCGGGTTAGGATTAGTGTTAGGGTTCGGTTTAGGGTTAGGGTTAGGTTTCGGGTTAGGGTTCGGGTTAGGGTTAGGGTTAGGTTTAGGTTTAGGTTTGGGTTCGTGTTAGGGTTAGGGTTCGGGTTAGGGAAGGGTTAGGGTTAGGGTTCGGGTTCGGGTTAGGGTAAGGGTTCGGGTTAGGCTTAGGGTTAGGGTTCGGGTTAGGTTTCGGGTTCGGGTTAGGGTTAGGGTTAGGGTTCGGTTTAGGTTTACGGTTAGGGTTAGGGTTAGGGTTAGTTTTCGGGTTAGGGTTCGGGCTAGGGTTAGGGTTAGGGTTAGGGTTCGGGTTAGTGTTAGGGTTAGGGTTCGGGTTAGGGTTAGGGTTCGGGTTAGTGTTAATGTTAGGGTTCGGGTTAGGGTTCGGGTTAGGGTTAGGTTGTAGGTTTAGGGTTAGTGTTAGGTTTAGGGTTAGGGTTAGGGGTTAGGTTTAGGGTTAGGGTTAGGGTTAGGGGTCGGGTTAGGGTTAGGGTTAGGGTTAGGGTTAGGGTTCGGGTTAGGGATTAGGGTTATGGTTAGGGTTAGGGTTAGGGTTCGGTTTAGGGTAAGCGTTAGGGTTAGGGTTAGGGTTAGGTTTTAGTGTTAGGGTTACGGTTAGGGTTAGGGTTAGAGTTAGGGGTTAGGGTTAGGGTTAGGTTTAGGGTTAGATTTAGTGTTCCGGTTAGGGTTAGGTTTAGGGTTAGGGTTAGGGTTCGGGGTAGGGTTAGGGTTCGGGTTAAGTTTAGGGTTAGTGTTAGGGTTAGGGTTAGGGTTAGGGTTAGGGTTCGAATTTGGGTTAAGGGTTCGTGTTAGGGTTACGGTTCGGGTAAGTGTTAGGTTTCGGGTTTGGTTTAGGGTTAGGGTTTGGGTTCGGGTTCGGGTTAATTTCGGGTTAGCGTTAGGGTTAGGGTTAGGGTTCGGGTTAGGGTTAGGGTTCGGTTTCGGGTTAGGGTTAGGGTTCGGGTTCGGGTTAGGGTTCGGATTCGGGTTAGGGTTAGGGGTTAGGTTTCCCGTTAGGGTTAGGGTTAGTGTTCGGGTTAGGGTTTGGGTTAGGGTTCGGGTTAGGGTTAGGGTTCGGGTTAGGGTTAGGGTTAGGGTTCGGGTTCGGGTTCGGGTAAGGGTTAGGGTTCGTGTTCGGGTTAGGGTTCGGTTTCGGGTTAGGGTTCGGGTTCGGGTTAGTGTTAGGGGTTAGGGTTCAGGTTAGGGTAGGGGTTAGGGTTCGGGTTAGGGTTAGAGTTAGGGTTAGGGATAGGGTTAGGTTTAGGGTTCGGGTTAGGGTTAGGGTTAGGGTTAGGGTTCGGGTTAGGGTTAAGGTTAGGGTTCGGGTTAAGGTTCGGGTTAGGGTTAGGGTTAGGGTTCGGTTTAGGGTTCGGGTTAGGGTTAGGGTTAGGGTTCGGGTTAGGGTTCGGGTTAGGGTTCGGGTTAGGGTTAGGGTTAGGGTTCGGGTTAGGGTTCTGGTTCGGGTTCGGGTTAGAGTTCGGGTTAGGGTTAGGGTTAGGTTTAGGGATCGGGATAGGGTTAGGGTTAGAGTTCGGTTTAGGGTTCGGGTTAGGGTTAGGGTTCGGGTTAGGGTTAGGGTTCGGGTTCGGGTTCGGGTTAGGGTTAGGGTTCGGGTTCGGGTTAGGGTTCGGGTTCGGGTTAGGGTTAGGGGTTAGGGTTAGGGTTAGGTTTCGGTTTCGGGTTCGGGCTAGGGTAAGGGTTAGGGTTAGGATTAGGTTTAGGGTTAGGGTTCGGGTTAGGGTTTGCGGTAGGGTTAGGGTTAGGATTCGGGTTAGTGCTAGGGTTCGGGTTAGGGTTAGGGGTTAGTGTTAGGGTTTGTGTTCGGGTTCGGGTTAGGGTTAGGGTTAGGGTTCGGGTTAGGTTTAGGGTTAGGGTTAGGGTTAGATTTAGGGTTCGGGTTAGGGTTCGGGTTAGGGTTAGGGTTAGGGTTAGGGTTAGGTTTAGGGTTAGGTTTCGGGTTAGGGTTATGGTTAGGGTTAGGGTTAGGGGTCGGGTTAGGGTTAGGGTTAGGGTTCGAGTTAGGGTTAGGGTTCGGTTAGGGTTAGGGTTAGGGTTAGGTTTAGTGTTAGGGGTCGGGTTCGGGTTAGGTTTAGGGTTAGGGTTCGGGTTCGGGATAGGGTTCGGGTTAGGGATAGGGTTATGGTTAGGTTTTAGGGTTAGGGTTACGGTTAGGGTTAGGGTTAGGGTTAGGGTTCGGGTTAGGGTTAGGGTTAGTGTTAGGGTTAGGGTTCGGTTTAGGTTTAGCGTTAGGGTTAGGGTTAGGGTTAGGTTTTACGGTTAGGGTTACGGTTAGGGTTAGGGTTACGGTCAGGGGTTACGGTTAGGGTTATGGTTAGGATTAGGGTTATGGTTCGGGTTAGGGTTAGGGTTCGGTCAGGGTTAGGGTTAGGTTTAGGTTTAGGGTTAGTGTTCCGGTTAGGGTTAGGGTTAGGGTTAGGGTTAGGGTTAGGGTTCGAGTTAGGGTTAGGCTTCCGTTAGGGTTAGGGTTAGGGTTAGGTTTAGTGTTAGGGTTCGGGTTCGGGTTACGTTTAGGGTTATGGTTCGGGTTCGGGATAGGGTTCGGGTTAGGGATAGGGTTATGGTTAGGTTTTAGGGTTAGTGTTACGGTTAGGGTTAGGGTTAGGGTTAGGGTTCGTGTTTGGGTTAGGGTTAGGGTTAGGTTTAGGGTTCGGTTTAGGGTTAGCGTTAGGGTTAGGGTTAGGGTTAGGTTTTAGGGTTAGTGTTACGGTTAGGTTTAGGGTTAGGGTTAGGGGTTAGGTTAGGGTTATGGTTAGGGTTAGGGTTAGGGTTAGGGTTCGGGTTAGGGTTAGGGTTCGGGTCAGGGTTAGGGTTAGGTTTAGCTTTAGGGTTAGTGTTCCGGTTAGGGTTAGGGTTAGGGTTAGGGTTAGGGTTAGGGTTCGGGTTAGGTTTAGGGTTCGGGTTAGGGTTAGGGTTAGGATTCGTGTTCGAGTTAGGGTTAGGGTTCGGGTTCGGGTTAGGGTTCGGGTTTGGGTTAGGGTTCGGGTTAGGGTTACGGTTCGGGTTAGTGTTAGGGTTCGGGTTCGGTTTAGGGTTAGGGTTTGGGTTCGGGTTCGGGTTAGTGTTCGGGTTTGGTTTAGGGTTTGAGTTAGGGTTCGGGTTAGGGTACGGGTTAGCGTAAGGGTTAGCGTTAGGGTTAGAGTTCGGGTTCGGGTTAGGGTTCGGTTTAGGGTTAGGGTTTGGGTTCGGGTTCGGGATAGGGTTCGGGTTAGGGTTAGGGTTTGAGTTAGGGTTCGGGTTAGTGTACGGGTTAGGGTTAGGGTTAGGGTTAGCGTTCGGGTTCGGGTTAGGGTTCGGGTTCGGGTTAGGGTTCGGGTTAGGGTTAGGGTTAGGGTTAGGGTTCAGGTTAGGGTTAGGGTTCGGGTTCGGGTTAGGTTTAGGTTTCGGGTTAGGGTTAGGGTTAGGGGTTAGGGTTAGCGTTCGGGTTAGAGTTCGAGTTAGGGTTCGGGTTAGGGTTAGGGTTAGGGTTAGGGTTCGGTTTAGGGTTCGGGTTAGGGTTAAGGGTTAGCGTTAGGGTTCGGGTTAGGGTTAGGGTTAGGGTTAGGGTTCGGGTTAGGTTTCGGGTTAGATTTAGGGTTATGGTTAGGGTTCGGGTTCGTGTTAGGGTTCGGGTTAGGGTTCGGGTTAGGGTTAAGGGTTAGCGTTAGGATTCGGGTTAGGGTTAGGGTTAAGGTTAGGGTTCGGGTTAGGGTTCGGGTTAGGGTTAGGGTTAGGGTTAGGGTTCGGGTTCGGGTTAGGGTTCGGTTTAGGGTTAGGGTTAGGGTAAGGGTTAGGGTTAGGTTTAGGGTTAGGGTTAGTTTTCAGATTAGGGTTAGTGTTAGGGTTAATGTTCGGGTTAGGGTTAGGGTTAGGGTTCGGATTAGGGTTAGGGTTAGGGTTCGGGTTAGGGTTCGGGTTCGGGTTAGGGTTAGGGTTAGGGTTAGGTTTCGGTTTAGGGTTAGGGTTCGGGTTAGGGTTAGGTTTAGGGTTACGGTTAGGGTTAGAGTTCGGGTTAGGTTTAGGGTTAGGGTTAGGTTTAAGGTTCGGTTAAGGGTTAGGGTTATGGTTATGGTTAGGGTTAGGGTTAGTGTTAGGGTTCGGGTTCGGGTTAGGTTTAGGGTTAGGGTTCAGGTTAGGGTTCCGGTTCTGGTTAGGGTGAGGGCTAGGTTCGGGTTAGGGTTAGGGTTAGGGTTCGGGTTAGGATTAGGGTTAGGGTTAGGGTTAGGGTTAAGGTTCGGGTTAGGGTTCGGTTTAGGGTTAGGGTTAGGGGACGGGGAAGGGTTAGGGTCAGCGTTCAAGTTACGGTTCGGGTTAGGGTTAGGGTTAGGGTTCGGGTTAGGGTTCGGGTTAGGGTTAGGGTTACGGTTAGGGTTCAGTTTCGGGTTCGGGTTAGGGTTCGGGTTAGGGTTAGGGTTAGGGTTAGGTGTAGGGTTAGGGTTAGAGTTAGGGTTAGGTTTAGGGTTCGGGTTAGGGTTAGGGTTAGGGTTAGGGTTAGGGTTTGGGTTAGGGTTAGGGTTCGGGTTATGTTTAGGGTTCGGTTTAGGGTTCGGGTTCGGGTTAGGGTTAGGGGTTAGGGTTCAGGTTAGGGTAGGTGTTAGTGTTCGGGTTAGCGTTATGGTTAGGGTTAGGGTTAGGGTTAGGGTTCGGGTTAGGGTTAGGGGTTAGGGTTCAGGTTAGGGTAGGTGTTAGGGTTCGGGTTAGGGTTAGGGTTAGTGTTAGGGTTAGGGTTAGGGTTCGGGTTAGGGTTAGGGATAGGGTTATGGTTCGGGTTAGGGTTAGGTTTAGGGTTCGGGTTAGGGTTCGGGTTAGGGTTCGGGTTAGGGTTAGGGTTAGGGTTCGGGTTAGGGTTCGGGTTAAGGTTAGGGTTAGGGTTCGGGTTAGGGTTCGGGTTAGGGTTCGGGTTAGGGTTAGGGTTAGGTTTCGGGTTCGGGTTCGGGCTAGGGTAAGGGTTAGCGTTAGGATTAGTTTTAGGGTTAGGTTTCGGGTTAGGGTTTGCGTTAGGGTTAGGGTTAGGGTTTGGGTTAGGGTTAGGGTTCGGGTTAGGTTTAGGGTTCGGGTGGGTTCGGGTTCGGGTTAGGGTTAGCGGGTAGGGTTCAGGTTAGGGTAGGTGTTAGGGTTCGGGTTAGGGTTAGGGTTAGGTTTAGAGTTAGGGTTCGGGTTCGGGTTAGGGTTAGGGGTTAAGGTTCAGGTTAGGGTAGGTGTTAGGGTTCGGGTTAGGGTTAGGGTTAGGGTTAGGGTTAGGGTTCGGGTTAGGGTTAGGGATAGGGTTATGGTTCGGGTTAGGGTTAGGGTTAGGGTTCGGGTTAGGGTTCGGGTTAGGGTTCGGGTTCGGGTTAGGGTTAGGGTTCGGGTTAGGGTTCGGGTTAAGGTTAGGGTTAGGGTTCGGGTTAGGGTTCGGGTTAGGGTTCGGGTTAGGGTTAGGGTTAGGTTTCGGGTTTGGGTTCGGGCTAGGGTAAGGGTTAGGGTTAGGATTAGGTTTAGGGTTAGGTTTCGGGTTAGGGTTTGGGTTAGGGTTAGGGTTAGGGCTCGGGTTAGTGTTAGGGTTCGGGTTAGGGTTAGGGGTTAGTGTTAGGGTTAGTGTTCGGGTTCGGGTTAGGGTTAGGGTTAGGGTTCGGGTTAGGATTAGGGTTAGGTTTAGGGTTAGAGTTAGGGTTCGTGTTAGGTTTCGGGTTAGGGTTAGGGTTAGTGTTAGGGTTAGGTTTAGGGTTAGGTTTCGGGTTAGGGTTATGGTTAGGGTTAGGGTTAGGGGTCGGGTTAGGGTTAGGGTTAGGGTTCGAGTTAGGGTTAGGCTTCCGTTAGGGTTAGGGTTAGGGTTAGGTTTAGTGTTAGGGTTCGGGTTCGGCTTAGGTTTAGGGTTAGGTTTCGGGTTCGGGATAGGGTTCGGGTTAGGGATAGGGTTATGGTTAGGTTTTAGGGTTAGTGTTACGGTTAGGGTTAGGGTTCGTGTTAGGGTTAGGGTTAGGGTTAGGTTTAGGGTTCGGTTTAGGGTTAGCGTTAGGGTTAGGGTTAGGGTTAGGTTTTAGGGTTAGGGTTACGGTTAGGGTTAGGGTTAGGGTTAGGGGTTAGGTTAGGGTTATGGTTAGGGTTAGGGTTAGGGTTCGGGTTAGGGTTAGGGTTCGGGTCAGGGTTAGGGTTCGGTTTAGCTTTAGGGTTAGTGTTCTGGTTAGGGTTAGGGTTAGGGTTAGGGTTAGGGTTAGGGTTACGGTTAGGGTTAGGTTTAGGTTTCGGGTTAGGGTTAGGGTTAGGATTCGTGTTGGGGTTAGGGTTAGGGTTCGGGTTCGGGTTAGGGTTCGGGTTTTGGTTAGGGTTCGGGTTAGGGTTACGGTTCGGGTTAGTGTTAGGGTTCGGGTTCGGTTTAGGTTTAGGGTTTGGGTTCGGGTTCGGGTTAGGGTTCGGGTTTGGTTTAGGGTTTGAGTTAGGGTTCGGGTTAGGGTACGGGTTAGGGTAGGGTTAGCGTTAGGGTTAGAGTTCGGGTTCGGGTTAGGGTTCGGTATAGGTTTAGGGTTTGGGTTCGGGTTCGGGATAGGGTTCGGGTTAGGGTTAGGGTTTGAGTTAGGGTTCGGGTTAGTGTACGGGTTAGGGTTAGGGTTAGGGTTAGAGTTCGGGTTCGGGTTAGGGTTCGGGTTCGTGTTAGGGTTCGGGTTAGGGTTAGGGTTAGGGTTAGGGTTCGGGTTAGGGTTAGGGGTTAGGGTTAGCGTTCGGGTTAGAGTTCGGGTTAGGGTTCGTGTTAGGGTTAGGGTTAGGGTTAGGGTTCGGTTTAGGGTTCGGGTTAGGGTTAAGGGTTAGCGTTAGGGTTCGGGTTAGGGTTAGGGTAGGGTTA
>JAVLSZ010000050.1:2537500-2550000 GCA_032313775.1 Urocyon cinereoargenteus | reverse complement strand
TTCGGGATAGGGTTCGGGTTAGGGTTAGGGTTTGAGTTAGGGTTCGGGTTAGGGTTAGGGTTCGGGTTAGGGTTAGGGTTCGGGTTCGGGTTAGGGTTAGGTTTCGGGTTAGGGTTAGTGTTAGGGGATAGGGTTAGAGTTCGGGTTAGAGTTCGGGTTAGGGTTCGGTTAGGGTTAGGTTTAGGGTTAGGGTTCGGTTTAGGGTTCGGGTTAGGGTTAAGGGTTAGCGTTAGGGTTCGGGTTAGGGTTCGGGTTAGGGTTAGGGTTCGGGTTAGGGTTCGGGTTAGGGTTAGGGTTAGGGTTAGGGTTCGGGTTCGGGTTAGGGTTCGGGTTAGGTTTCGGGTTAGGGTTAAGGGTTAGCATTAGGGTTCGGGTTAGGTTTAGGGTTAGGGTTTGGATTACGGTTAGGGTTAGTGTTCGGGTTAGGGTTCGGGTTCGGGTAAGGGTTAGGTTTAGGGTTAGGTTTCGGGTTAGGGTTAGGGTTCTGGTTCGGGTTAGGGTTAGGGTTAGGGTTCGGTTAAGGTTCGGGTTAGGGTTAGGGTCAGGGTTCAGGTTACGGTTCCGGTTAGGGTTAGGGTTAGGTTTCGGGTTAGGGTTCTGGTTAGGGTTCGGGTTACGGTTAGGGTTACGGTTAGGGTTCGGGTTCGTGTTCGGTTTAGGTTTCGGGTTAGGGTTAGGTTTAGGGTTAGGGTTCGTGTTCGGGTTAGGGTTCGGGTTAGGGTTAGGGTTAGGTTTCGGGTTAGGGTTGGGTTCGGGTTAGGGTTCGGTTAGTGTTAGGGTTAGGTTTCGGGTTAGGGTTCGGGTTAGGGTTCGGGTTAGGGTTAGGGTCAGGGTTAGGGTTAGGGTTAGGGTTCGGGTTAGGGTTCGGGTTAGGGTTAGGGTTAGGGTTAGGATTAGGGTTAGGTTTAGGGTTAGGGTTCGGGTTAGGGTTAGGGTTAGGGTTAGGGTTAGGTTTAGGGTTCGGGTTAGGGATAGGGTTCGGGTGAGAGTTAAGTTTAGGGTTCGGGTTAGGGTTAGGGTTAGGATTAGGGTTAGGGTTCGTGTTAGGCTTAGGGTTAGGGTTAGGGTTAGGATTCGGGTTAGGGTTAGGGTTCGGGTTCGGGTTAGGGTTAGGGTTAGTGTTAGGGTTCGGGTTAGCGTTCGGGTTAGGGTTAGGGTTCGGGTTAGGGTTAGGGTTAGGTTTAGAGTTAGGGTTAGGATTAGGGTTCGGGTTAGGGTTAGGGTTAGGGTTAGGGTTCGGGTTAGGGTTCGGGTTAGGGTTCGGGTTAGGGTTAGGGTCAGGGTTAGTGTTAGGTTTAGGGTTCGGTTTAGGGTTCGGGTTAGGGTTAGGGTTAGTGTTAGGATTAGGTTTAGGTTTAGGGTTAGGGTTCGGGTTAGGGTTAGGGTTAGGGTTAGGGTTAGGGTTCGGGTTAGGGTTAGGGTTCGGGTGAGGGTTAAGTTTAGGGTTCGGGTTAGGGTTAGGATTAGGGTTAGGGTTCGTGTTAGGCTTAGGGTTAGGGTTAGGGTTAGGATTCGGGTTAGGGTTAGGGTTCGGTTTCGGGTTAGGGTTAGGGTTAGTGTTAGGGTTCGGGTTAGGGTTCGGGTTAGGGTTAGGGTTCGGGTTTGGGTTAGGGTTAGGTTTAGAGTTAGGGTTAGGATTAGGGTTCGGGTTAGGGTTAGGGTTAGGGTTAGGGTTAGGGTTCGGGTTAGGGTTAGGGTTCTGGTTCGGGTTCGGGTTAGGGTTAGGGTTCGGGTTCGGGTTAGGGTTCGGGTTCGGTTAGGGTTCGGGTTCGGGTTAGGGTTAGGGGTTAGGGTTCAGGTTAGGGTAGGGGTTAGGGTTCGGGTTAGGGTTAAGGTTAGGGTCAGGGTTAGGGTTAGGGTTCGGCTTAGGGTTAGGGTTAGGGTTCGGTTTAGGGTTCGTGTTAGGGTTAGGGTTAGGGTTAGGGTTCGGGTTAGGGTTCGTGTTAGAGTTAGGGTTCGGGTTAGGGTTAGGGTTAGGGTTAGTGTTCGGGTTAGGGTTCGGGTTAGGGTTAGGGTTATGGTTAGGGTTCGGGTTCGGGTTAGGGTTCGGGTTAGGGTTCGGGTTAGGGTTAAGGGTTAGCGTTATGGTTCGGGTTAGGGTTAGGGTTAATGTTAGGGTTCGGGTTAGGGTTCGGGTTCGGGTTAGGGTTAGGGTTAGGGTTCGGGTTCGTGTTAGGTTTCGGGTTAGGGTTAGGGTTAGGGTAAGGGTTAGGGTTACGTTTAGGGTTAGGGTTAGTTTTCAGATTAGGGTTAGGGTTGGGGTTAGGGTTCGGGTTAGGTTTAGGGTTAGGGTTCGGATTAGGGTTAGGGTTAGGGTTCGGGTTAGGGTTCGGGTTCGGGTTAGGGTTAGGGTTAGGGTTAGGTTTCGGGTTAGGGTTAGGTTTCGGGTTAGGGTTAGGGTTAGGTTTACGGTTAGGGTTAGAGTTCGGGTTAGGGTTAGGGTTAGGGTTAAGTTTCGGGTTAGGGTTAGGGTTAGGGTTAAGTTTAGGGTTAGGGTTCGAGTTAGGATAAGGTTTAGGGTTAGGTTTAGGGTTAAGGTTCGGGTAAGGGTTCGGTTTAGGGTTAGGTTTAGGGTTTGGGGTAGGGTTAGGGTCAGCGTTCGGGTTACGGTTCGGGTTAGGGTTAGGGTTAGGGTTCGGGTTAGCGTTCGGGTTATGGTAATGGTTACGGTAGGGTTCAGTTTCGGGTTCGGGTTAGGGTTCGGGTTAGGGTTAGGGTTAGGGTTAGGGTTAGGGTTAGGGTTAGAGTTAGGGTTAGGGTTAGGGTTCGGGTTAGGGTTAGGGTTAGGGTTAGGGTTAGGGTTTGGGTTAGGGTTAGGGTTCGGATTAGGTTTAGGGTTAGGGTTAGGGTTAGGGTTCGGGTTCGGGTTAGGGTTCGGGTTAGCGTTAGGGTTAGGGTTAGAGTTAGGGTTAGGGTTAGGGTTCGCGTTATTGTTAGGGTTAGGTTTAAGGTTAGGGTTAGGGTTCATGTTAGGGTTCGGGTTAGGGGTCGGGTTAGTGTTAGGGTTAGGGTTAGGGTTCGGGTTAGGGTTCGGGTTCGGGTTAGGGTTAGGGTTCGGGTTCGTGTTATGGTTAGGTTTCGGGTTAGGGTTAGGGTTAGGGTTAGGGTTAGAGTTCGGGTTCGGGTTAGGGTTCGGGTTCGGGTTAGGGTTAGGGTTAGGGTTAGGGTTCGGGTTAGGATTCGGGTTCGGGTTAGGGTTAGGTTTCGGGTTCGGGTTAGGGTTAGGTTTCGGTTTAGGGTTAGGGTTAGGGGTTAGTGTTAGGGTTCGGGTTAGAGTTCGGGTTAGGGTTCGGTTAGGGTTAGGTTTAGGGTTAGGTTTCGGTTTAGGGTTCGAGTTAGGGTTAAGGGTTAGCGTTAGGGTTCGGGTAAGGGTTAGGGTTAGGTTTAGGGTTCGGGTTAGGGTTAGGGTTCGGGTTCGGGTTAGGGTTCGGGTTTGGGTTAGGGTTCGGGTTAGGGTTACTGTTTGGGTTAGTGTTAGGGTTCGGGTTCGGTTTAGGGTTAGTGTTTGGGTTCGGGTTCGGGTTAGGGTTCGGGTTAGGGTTGGGCTTTGAGTTAGGGTTCGGTTTAGGGTACGGGTTAGGGTTAGGGTTAGCGTTAGGTTTAGAGTTCGGTTTCGGGTTAGGGTTCGAGTTTGGGTTAGGGTTCGGGTTAGGGGTACGTTTCGGGTTAGTGTTATGGTTCGGGTACGGTTTAGGGTTAGGGTTTGGGTTCGGGTTCGGGATAGGGTTCGGGTTAGGGTTAGGGTTTGAGTTAGGGTTCGGGTTAGGGTTAGGGTTCGGGTTAGGTTTAGGGTTCGGGTTCGGGTTAGGGTTAGGTTTCGGGTTAGGGTTAGTGTTAGGGGATAGGGTTAGGGTTCGGGTTAGAGTTCGGGTTAGGGTTCGGTTAGGGTTAGGTTTAGGGTTAGGGTTCGGTTTAGGGTTCGGGTTAGGGTTAAGTGTTAGCGTTAGGGTTCGGGTTAGGGTTCGGGTTAGGGTTAGGGTTCGGGTTAGGGTTCGAGTTAGGGTTAGGGTTAGGGTTAGGGTTCGGGTTCGGGTTAGGGTTCGGGTTAGGTTTCGGGTTAGGGTTAAGGGTTAGCATTAGGGTTCGGGTTAGGGTTAGGGTTAGGGTTCGGATTAGGGTTAGGGTTAGGGTTCGGGTTAGGGTTCGGGTTCGGGTAAGGGTTATGTTTAGGGTTAGGTTTCGGGTTAGGTTAGGGTTCGGGTTACGGATAGGGTTAGGGTTAGAGTTCGGGTTAGGGTTAGGGTTAGGGTTTAGGGTTAGGGTTAAGGTTCGGGTTAGGGTTAGGTTTAGGGTTAGTGTTAGGGTTCTGGTTCGGGTTAGGGTTAGGGTTAGGGTTCGGGTTAGGGTTCGGGTTCGGGTTACGGTTAGGTCTAGGGTTCGGGTTAGGGTTAGGGTTCGGGTTAGGATTAGGGTTAGGGTTAGGGTTAGGGTTAAGGTTCGGGTTAGGGTTCGGGTTAGGGTTAGGGTTAGGGTTCGGGGTAGGGTTAGGGTCAGGGTTCGGGTTACGGTTCCGGTTAGGGTTAGGGTTAGGTTTCGGGTTAGGGTTCGGGTTAGGGTTCGGGTTACGGTTAGGTTTACGGTTAGGGTTCGGGTTCGGGTTCGGTTTAGGTTTCGGGTTAGGGTTAGGTTTAGTGTTAGGGTTCGTGTTCGGGTTAGGGTTCGGGTTAGGGTTAGGGTTAGGTTTCGGGTTAGGGTTCGGGTTCGGATTAGGGTTCGGGTTAGGGTTAGGGTTAGGTTTCGGGTTAGGGTTCGGGTTAGGGTTCGGGTTAGGGTTCGGGTTAGGGTTCGGGTTAGGGTTATGGTCACGGTTAGGGTTAGGGTTAGGGTTCGGGTTAGGGTTCGGGTTAGGGTTAGGGTTAGGGTTAGGATTAGTGTTAGGTTTAGGGTTAGGGTTCAGGTTAGGGTTAGGGTTAGGGTTAGGGTTAGGTTTAGGGTTCGGGTTAGGGTTAGGGTTCGGGCGAGGGTTAAGGTTAGGGTTCGGGTTAGGGTTAGGGTTAGGATTAGGGTTAGGGTTCGTGTTAGGCTTAGGGTTAGGGTTAGGGTTAGGATTCGGGTTAGGGTTAGGGTTCGGGTTCGGCTTAGGGTTAGGGTTAGTGTTAGGGTTCGGGTTAGGTTTCGGGTTAGGGTTAGGGTTCGGGTTAGTGTTAGGGTTAGGTTTAGAGTTAGGGTTAGGATTAGGGTTCGGGTTAGGGTTAGGGTTAGGGTTAGGGTTAGGGTTCGGGTTAGGGTTCGGGTTAGGGTTCGGGTTAGGGTTAGGGTCAGGGTTAGGGTTAGGGTTAGGGTTCGGGTTAGGGTTCGGATTAGGGTTAGGGTTAGGCTTAGGATTAGGGTTAGGTTTAGGGTTAGGGTTCGGGTTAGGGTTAGGGTTAGGGTTAGGGTTAGGGTTAGGGTTCAGGTTAGGGTTAGGGTTCGGGTGAGGGTTAAGGTTAGGTTTCGGGTTAGGGTTAGGGTTAGGATTAGGGTTAGGGTTCGTGTTAGGCTTAGGGTTAGGGTTAGGTTTAGGATTCGGGTTAGGGTTAGGGTTCGGGTTCGGGTTAGGGTTAGGGTTAGTGTTAGGTTTCGGGTTAGGGTTCGGGTTAGGGTTAGGGTTCGGGTTAGGGTTAGGGTTAGGTTTAGAGTTAGGGTTAGGATTAGGGTTCGGGTTAGGGTTAGGGTTAGGGTTAGGGTTAGGGTTCGGGTTAGGGTTAGGTTTCGGGTTCGGGTTCGGGTTAGGGTTAGGGTTCGGGTTCGGGTTAGGGTTCGGGTTCGGGTTCGGGTTAGGGTTCGAGTTCGGGTTAGGGTTAGGGGTTAGGGTTCATGTTAGGGTAGGGGTTAGGGTTCGGGTTAGGGTTAAGGTTAGGGTTAGGGTTAGGGTTAGGGTTCGGCTTAGGGTTAGGGTTAGGGTTCGGGTTAGGGTTCGTGTTAGGGTTAGGGTTCGGTTTAGGGTTAGGGTTAGGGTTCGGGTTAGGGTTCGGGTTAGGGTTCGGGTTCGGGTTAGGGTTAGTGTTAGGGTTCGGGTTAGGCTTCGGTTTAGGGTTATGGTTCGGGTTAGGGTTAGGGTTAGGGTTAGAGTTAGGGTTAGGATTAGGGTTCGGGTTAGGGTTAGGGTAAGGGTTAGGGTTAGGATTAGGTTTAGGGTTAGGGTTCGGGTTAGGGTTTGGTTTAGGGTTAGGGTTAGGGTTCGGGTTAGTGTTAGGGTTCGGGTTAGGGTTAGGGGTTAGTGTTAGGGTTAGTGTTCGTGTTCGGGTTAGGGTTAGGGTTAGGGTTCGGGTTAGGTTTAGGGTTAGGGTTAGGGTTAGAGTTAGGGTTCGGGTTAGGGTTCGGGTTACGGTTAGGGTTAGTGTTAGGGTTAGGTTTAGGGTTAGGTTTCGGGTTAGGGTTATGGTTAGGGTTAGGGTTAGGGGTCGGGTTAGGGTTAGGGTTAGGGTTCGAGTTAGGGTTAGGGTTCGGTTAGGGTTAGGGTTAGGGTTAAGTTTAGTGTTAGGGTTCGGGTTCGGGTTAGGTTTAGGGTTAGGGTTCGGGTTTGGGATAGGGTTCGGGTTAGGGATAGGGTTATGGTTAGGTTTTAGGGTTAGGGTTACGGTTAGGGTTAGGGTTAGGGTTAGGGTTCTAGTTAGGGTTAGGGTTAGGGTTAGGGTTAGGGTTAGGGTTCGGTTTAGGGTTAGCGTTAGGGTTAGGGTTAGGGTTAGGTTTTAGGGTTAGGGTTACGGTTAGGGTTAGGGTTAGGGTTAGGTGTTAGGGTTAGGGTTAGGGTTAGGGTTAGGGTTAGGGTTCGGGTTAGGGTTAGGGTTCGGGTCAGGGTTAGGGTTAGGTTTAGTTTTAGGGTTAGTGTTCCGGTTAGGGTTAGAGTTAGGTTTAGGGTTAGGGTTAGGGTTCGGGTTAGGTTTAGGGTTCGGGTTAGGGTTAGGGTTAGGATTCGTGTTCGGGTTAGGGTTAGGGTTCGGGTTCGGGTTAGGGTTCGGGTTAGTGTTAGGGTTCGGTTTCGGTTTAGGTTAGGGTTTGGGTTCGGGTTCGGGTTAGGGTTCGGGTTTGGTTTAGGCTTTGAGTTAGGGTTCGGATTAGGGTACGGATTAGGGTTAGTGTTAGGGTTAGATTTCGGGTTCGGGTTAGGGTTCGGGTTCGGGTTCGGGTTAGGGTTCGGGATAGGTTTAGGGTTAGGGTTAGGGTTCGGGTTAGGGTTAGGGTTAGGGTTAGGGTTAGGGCTCGGGTTAGTGTTCGGGTTAGGTTTAGGGTTAGGGTTCCGTTTAGGGTTAGGGTTAGGGTTCGGGTTAGGTTTCGGGTTAGGATTAGTGTTAGGGTTCGGGTTAGGTTTAGGGTTAGATTTCGGGTTAGGGTTCGGGTTTGGGTTAGGGTTAGGTTTAGGTTTAGGTTTGGGTTCGTGTTAGGGTTAGGGTTCGGGTTAGGGAAGGGTTAGGATTAGGGTTCGGGTTCGGGTTAGGGTAAGGGTTCGGGTTAGGTTTAGGGTTAGGGTTCGGGTTAGGTTTCGGGTTCGGGTTAGGGTTAGGGTTAGGTTTCGGTTTAGGTTTACGGTTAGGGTTAGGGTTAGGGTTAGTTTTCGGGTTAGGGTTCGGGCTAGGGTTAGGGTTAGGTTTAGGGTTCGGGTTAGTGTTAGGGTTAGGGTTCGGGTTAGGGTTAGGTTTCGGGTTAGTGTTAAGGTTAGGGTTCGGGTTAGGGTTCGGGTTAGGGTTAGGTTGTAGGGTTAGGGTTAGTGTTAGGTTTAGGGTTAGGGTTAGGGGTTAGGTTTAGGGTTAGGGTTAGGGTTAGGGGTCGGGTTAGGGTTAGGGTTAGGGTTAGGGTTAGGGTTAGGGTTCGGGTTAGGGATTAGGGTTATGGTTAGGGTTAGGGTTAGGGTTCGGTTTAGGGTAAGCGTTAGGGTTAGGGTTAGGGTTAGGTTTTAGTGTTAGGGTTAAGGTTAGGGTTAGGGTTAGAGTTAGGGGTTAGGGTTAGGGTTAGGTTTAGGGTTAGATTTAGTGTTCCGGTTAGGGTTAGGGTTAGGGTTAGGGTTAGGGTTCGGGGTAGGGTTAGGGTTCGGGTTAAGTTTAGGGTTAGGGTTAGTGTTAGGGTTAGGGTTAGGGTTAGGTTTCGAATTTGGGTTAAGGGTTCGTGTTAGGGTTACGGTTCGGGTTAGTGTTAGGTTTCGGATTCGGTTTAGGGTTAGGGTTAGGGTTAGGTTTCGGGTTAGGGTTAGGGTTAGGGTTCGTGTTCGGGTTCGGGTTAGGGTTAGGGTTCGGTTTCGGGTTAGGGTTAGGGTTCGGGTTCGGGTTAGGGTTCGGGTTCGGGTTACGGTTAGGGGTTAGGTTTCCCGTTAGGTATAGGGTTAGGGTTCGGGTTAGGGTTAGTTTTAGCGTTAGGGTTAGTGTTCGGGTTAGGGTTTGGGTTAGGGTTCGGGTTAGGGTTAGGGTTCGGGTTAGGGTTAGGGTTAGGGTTCGGGTTCGGGTTCGGGTTAGGGTTAGGGTTCGTGTTCGGGTTAGGGTTCGGTTTCGGGTTATGGTTCGGGTTCGGGTTAGTGTTAGGGGTTAGGGTTCAGGTTAGGGTAGGGGTTAGGGTTCGGGTTAGGGTTAGAGTTAGGGTTAGGGATAGGGTTAGGGTTAGGGTTCGGGTTAGGGTTAGGGTTAGGGTTAGGGTTAGAGTTCGGGTTAGGGTTAAGGTTAGGGTTCGGGTTAGGTTTCGGGTTAGGGTTAGGGTTAGGGTTCGGGTTAGGGTTCGGGTTAGGGTTAGGGTTAGGGTTCGGGTTAGGGTTCGGGTTAGGGTTTGGGTTAGTGTTAGGGTTAGGGTTCGGGTTAGGGTTCTGGTTCGGTTTCGTGTTAGGGTTCGGGTTAGGGTTAGGGTTAGGTTTAGGGATCAGGATAGGGTTAGGGTTAGAGTTCGGTTTAGGGTTCGGGTTAGGGTTAGGGTTCGGGTTAGGGTTAGGGTTCGGGTTCGGGTTCGGGTTAGGGTTAGGGTTCGGGTTCGGGTTAGGGTTCGGGTTCGGGTTAGGGTTCGGGTTCGGGTTAGGGTTAGGGGTTAGGGTTAGGGTTAGGTTTCGGTTTCGGGTTCGGGCTAGGGTAAGGGTTAGGGTTAGGATTAGGTTTAGCGTTAGGGTTCGGGTTAGGGTTTGGGTTAGGGTTACGGTTAGAATTCGGGTTAGTGCTAGGGTTCGGGTTAGGGTTAGGGGTTAGTGTTAGGGTTAGTGTTCGGGTTCGGGTTAGGGTTAGGGTTCGGGTTAGGTTTAGGGTTAGGGTTAGGGTTAGAGTTAGGGTTCGGGTTAGGGTTCGGGTTACGGTTAGGGTTAGTGTTAGGGTTAGGTTTAGGGTTAGGTTTCGGGTTAGGGTTATGGTTAGGGTTAGGGTTAGGGGTCGGGTTAGGGTTAGGGTTAGGGTTCGAGTTAAGGTTAGGGTTCGGTTAGGGTTAGGGTTAGGGTTAAGTTTAGTGTTAGGGTTCGGGTTCGGGTTAGGTTTAGGGTTAGGGTTCGGGTTTGGGATAGGGTTCGGGTTAGGGATAGGGTTATGGTTAGGTTTTAGGGTTAGGGTTACGGTTAGGGTTAGGGTTAGGGTTAGGGTTCGGGTTAGGGTTAGGGTTAGGGTTAGGGTTAGGGTTAGGGTTAGGGTTCGGTTTAGGGTTATCGTTAGGGTTAGGGTTAGGGTTAGGTTTTAGGGTTAGGGTTACGGTTAGGGTTAGGGTTAGGGTTAGGGGTTAGGGTTAGGGTTATGGTTAAGGTTAGGGTTAGGGTTCGGGTTAGGGTTAGGGTTCAGGTCAGGGTTAGGGTTAGGTTTAAGTTTAGGGTTAGTGTTCCGGTTAGGGTTAGGGTTAGGTTTAGGGTTCGGGTTAGGGTTAGGGTTAGGATTCGTGTTCGGGTTAGGGTTAGGGTTCGGGTTCGGGTTAGGGTTCGGGTTTGGGTTAGGGTTCGGGTTAGGGTTACGGTTCGGGTTAGTGTTAGGGTTCGGGTTCGGTTTAGGTTAGGGTTTGGTTTCGGGTTCGGGTTAGGGTTCGGGTTTGGTTTAGGGTTTGAGTTAGGGTTCGATTTAGGGTACGGGTTAGGGTTAGTGTTAGGGTTAGATTTCGGGTTCGGGTTAGGGTTCGGGTTCGGGTTAGGGTTCGGGTTAGGTTTAGGGTTAGGGTTAGGGTTCGGGTTAGGGTTAGGGTTAGGGTTAGGGTTAGGGCTCGGGTTAGTGTTCGGGTTAGGGTTAGGGTTAGGGTTCCGTTTAGGGTTAGGGTTAGGGTTCGGGTTAGGTTTCGGGTTAGGATTAGTGTTAGGGTTCGGTTTAGGGTTAGGGTTAGGTTTCGGGTTAGGGTTCGGGTTAGGGTTAGGGTTAGGTTTAGGTTTAGGTTTGGGTTCGTGTTAGGGTTAGGGTTCGGGTTAGGGAAGGGTTAGGGTTAGGGTTCGGGTTCGGGTTAGGGTAAGGGTTCGGGTTAGGCTTAGGGTTAGGGTTCGGGTTAGGTTTCGGGTTCGGGTTAGGGTTAGGGTTAGGGTTCGGTTTAGGTTTACGGTTAGGGTTAGGGTTAGGGTTAGTTTTCGGGTTAGGGTTCGGGCTAGGGTTAGGGTTAGGGTTAGGGTTCGGGTTAGTGTTAGGGTTAGGGTTCGGGTTAGGGTTAGGGTTCGGGTTAGTGTTAATGTTAGGGTTCGGGTTAGGGTTCGGGTTAGGGTTAGGTTGTAGGTTTAGGGTTAGTGTTAGGTTTAGGGTTAGGGTTAGGGGTTAGGTTTAGGGTTAGGGTTAGGGTTAGGGGTCGGGTTAGGGTTAGGGTTAGGGTTAGGGTTAGGGTTCGGGTTAGGGATTAGGGTTATGGTTAGGGTTAGGGTTAGGGTTCGGTTTAGGGTAAGCGTTAGGGTTAGGGTTAGGGTTAGGTTTTAGTGTTAGGGTTACGGTTAGGGTTAGGGTTAGAGTTAGGGGTTAGGGTTAGGGTTAGGTTTAGGGTTAGATTTAGTGTTCCGGTTAGGGTTAGGTTTAGGGTTAGGGTTAGGGTTCGGGGTAGGGTTAGGGTTCGGGTTAAGTTTAGGGTTAGTGTTAGGGTTAGGGTTAGGGTTAGGGTTAGGGTTCGAATTTGGGTTAAGGGTTCGTGTTAGGGTTACGGTTCGGGTAAGTGTTAGGTTTCGGGTTTGGTTTAGGGTTAGGGTTTGGGTTCGGGTTCGGGTTAATTTCGGGTTAGCGTTAGGGTTAGGGTTAGGGTTCGGGTTAGGGTTAGGGTTCGGTTTCGGGTTAGGGTTAGGGTTCGGGTTCGGGTTAGGGTTCGGATTCGGGTTAGGGTTAGGGGTTAGGTTTCCCGTTAGGGTTAGGGTTAGTGTTCGGGTTAGGGTTTGGGTTAGGGTTCGGGTTAGGGTTAGGGTTCGGGTTAGGGTTAGGGTTAGGGTTCGGGTTCGGGTTCGGGTAAGGGTTAGGGTTCGTGTTCGGGTTAGGGTTCGGTTTCGGGTTAGGGTTCGGGTTCGGGTTAGTGTTAGGGGTTAGGGTTCAGGTTAGGGTAGGGGTTAGGGTTCGGGTTAGGGTTAGAGTTAGGGTTAGGGATAGGGTTAGGTTTAGGGTTCGGGTTAGGGTTAGGGTTAGGGTTAGGGTTCGGGTTAGGGTTAAGGTTAGGGTTCGGGTTAAGGTTCGGGTTAGGGTTAGGGTTAGGGTTCGGTTTAGGGTTCGGGTTAGGGTTAGGGTTAGGGTTCGGGTTAGGGTTCGGGTTAGGGTTCGGGTTAGGGTTAGGGTTAGGGTTCGGGTTAGGGTTCTGGTTCGGGTTCGGGTTAGAGTTCGGGTTAGGGTTAGGGTTAGGTTTAGGGATCGGGATAGGGTTAGGGTTAGAGTTCGGTTTAGGGTTCGGGTTAGGGTTAGGGTTCGGGTTAGGGTTAGGGTTCGGGTTCGGGTTCGGGTTAGGGTTAGGGTTCGGGTTCGGGTTAGGGTTCGGGTTCGGGTTAGGGTTAGGGGTTAGGGTTAGGGTTAGGTTTCGGTTTCGGGTTCGGGCTAGGGTAAGGGTTAGGGTTAGGATTAGGTTTAGGGTTAGGGTTCGGGTTAGGGTTTGCGGTAGGGTTAGGGTTAGGATTCGGGTTAGTGCTAGGGTTCGGGTTAGGGTTAGGGGTTAGTGTTAGGGTTTGTGTTCGGGTTCGGGTTAGGGTTAGGGTTAGGGTTCGGGTTAGGTTTAGGGTTAGGGTTAGGGTTAGATTTAGGGTTCGGGTTAGGGTTCGGGTTAGGGTTAGGGTTAGGGTTAGGGTTAGGTTTAGGGTTAGGTTTCGGGTTAGGGTTATGGTTAGGGTTAGGGTTAGGGGTCGGGTTAGGGTTAGGGTTAGGGTTCGAGTTAGGGTTAGGGTTCGGTTAGGGTTAGGGTTAGGGTTAGGTTTAGTGTTAGGGGTCGGGTTCGGGTTAGGTTTAGGGTTAGGGTTCGGGTTCGGGATAGGGTTCGGGTTAGGGATAGGGTTATGGTTAGGTTTTAGGGTTAGGGTTACGGTTAGGGTTAGGGTTAGGGTTAGGGTTCGGGTTAGGGTTAGGGTTAGTGTTAGGGTTAGGGTTCGGTTTAGGTTTAGCGTTAGGGTTAGGGTTAGGGTTAGGTTTTACGGTTAGGGTTACGGTTAG
>JAVLSZ010000050.1:2530000-2532500 GCA_032313775.1 Urocyon cinereoargenteus | reverse complement strand
GGTTAGGGTTTTGGTTAGGGTTAGGGTTAGTGTTAGGGTTCGGGTTCGGGTTAGGTTTAGGGTTAGGGTTCAGGTTAGGGTTCCGGTTCTGGTTAGGGTGAGGGCTAGGTTCGGGTTAGGGTTATGGTTAGGGTTCGGGTTAGGTTTAGGGTTAGGGTTAGGGTTAGGGTTCGGGTTAGGGTTAGGGTTCGGGTTAGCGTTAGGGTTAGGGTTAGATTTAGGGTTAGGGTTCGGGTTCGGGTTAGAGTTAGGGGTTAGGTTTTCCGTTAGGGTTAGGGTTAGGGTTCGGGTTAGGGTTAGGGTTAGGGTTAGGGTTAGGGTTAGGGTTAGGTTTCGGGTTTGGGTTCGGTTTAGGGTTTGGGTTAGGATTAGGTTTAGGGTTAGGGTTTGGGTTAGGGTTTGGGTTAGAGTTAGGTTTAGGGTTCGGGTTAGGGTTAGGGTTCGGGTTAGGTTTAGGTGTTAGGGTTAGGGTTAGGGTTCGGGTTCGGGTTAGGTTTAGGGTTAGGGTTCGGGTTAGGTTTATGGTTAGGTTTAGGGTTAGATTTAGGGTTCGGGTTAGGGTTCGGGTTAGTGTTAGGGTTAGGGTTAGCTTTAGGTTTTGGGTTAGGTTTCGGGTTAGGGTTAGGGTTAGGGGTCGGGTTAGGGTTAGTGTTAGGGTTCGAGTTAGGGTTAGGGTTCGGGTAAGGTTTAGGGGTTAGGGTTAGGGTTAGGGTTAGGGTTAGGGTTAGGGTTCGGTTTAGGGTTAGGGTTATGTTTAGGGTTAGGGTTAGGGTTCGGTTTAGGGTAAGCGTTAGGGTTAGTGTTAGGGTTAGGTTTTAGTGTTAGGGTTACGGTTAGGGTTAGGGATAGTGTTAGGGGTTAGGGTTAGGGTTAGGGTTAGGGTTAGGGTTAGGGTTAGGGTTCGGGTTAGGTTTAGGGTTCGGGTCAGGGTTAGGGTTAGGTTTAGGGTTAGATTTAGTGTTCCGGTTAGGGTTAGGGTTAGGGTTAGGGTTAGGGTTAGGGTTAGGGTTCGGGGTAGGGTTAGGGTTCGGGTTAGGGTTAGGGTTATGATTCGTGTTCGGGTTAGGTTTAGGGTTCGGGTTCGGGTTAGGGTTCGAATTTGGGTTAAGGGTTCGGGTTAGGGTTACGGTTCGGGTTAGTGTTAGGTTTCTGGTTCGGTTTAGGGTTAGGGTTTGTGTTCGGGTTCGGGTTAGGTTCGGGTTAGTGTTAGGGTTAGGGTTAGGGTTAGGTTTCGGGTTAGGGTTAGGGTTAGGGTTCGTGTTCGGGTTCGGGTTAGGTTTAGGGTTCGGTTTCGGGTTAGGGTTAGGGTTCGGGTTCGGGTTAGGTTTCGGGTTCGGGTTAGGGTTAGGGGTTAGGTTTCCCGTTAGGGTTAGGGTTAGGGTTCGGGTTAGGGTTAGGTTTAGCGTTAGGTTTAGTGTTCGGGTTAGGGTTCGGGTTAGGGTTCGGGTTAGGGTTAGGGTTTGGGTTCAGGTTAGGGTTCAGGTTAGGGTTCGGGTTAGGGTTCGGGTTAGGGTTAGGTTTAGGGTGCGGGTTAGGTTAAGGGTTAGGGTTCTGGTTAGGGTTTGGGTTCGGGTTAGTGTTAGGGTTAGGGTTCGTGTTAGGGTTAGGGTTAGGGTTAGGGTTAGGGTTAGGTTTTAGGGTTAGGGTTAGGGTTAGGGGTAGGGTTAGGTGTTAGGGTTAGGGTTAGGGTTAGTGTTCGGGTTAGGGTTAGGGTTCGGGATAGGGTTAAGTTTAGGGTTCGGGTTAGGGTTTGGTTTAGTGTTAGGGTTAGGGTTAGGGTTCGGGTTAGGCTTAGGGTTAGGGTGAGGGTTAGTGTTCGGGTTAGGGTTAGGGTTAGGTTTAGGGTTAGGGTTAGGGTTAGGGTTCGGATTAGGGTAGGGTTAGGGTTAGGGTTAGGGTTAGGTTTTAGGGTTCGGGTTAGTGTTAGGGTTAGGGTTGGTGTTAGGGGTTAGGGTTAGGGTTAGGGTTAGGGTAGTGTTCGGTTTAGGGTTAGGGTTCGGGTGAGGGTTAAGGTTAGGGTTCGGGTTCGGTTTAGGGTTAGGGTTAGGGTTCGTGTTAGGCTTAGGGTTAGGGTTAGGGTTAGGGTTCGGGTTAGGGTTAGGGTTCGGGTTATGGTTAGGGTTAGGGTTAGGTTTCGGGTTAGGTTTCGGGTTAGGGTTAGGGTTCGGGTTAGGGTTCGGGTTAAGGTTAGGGTTCGGGTTCGGGTTAGGGTTCGGGTTCTGGTTAGGGTTCGGGTTCGGGTTAGGGTTAGGGGTTAGGGTTCAGGTTAGAGTAGGGGTTAGTGTTCGGGTTAGGGTTAGAGTTAAGGTTAGGGATAGGGTTAGGGTTAGGGTTCAGGTTAGGGTTAGGGTTAGGGTTCGGGTTAGGGTTAAGGTTAGGGTTCGGGTTAGGGTTCGGGTTAGGGTTCGGGTTAGGGTTAGGGTTAGGTTTCGTGTTAGGGTTCGGGTTAGGGTTAGGGTTAGGGTTCGGGTTAGGGTTCGGGTTAGGGGTCGGGTTAGGG
>JAVLSZ010000050.1:2517500-2525000 GCA_032313775.1 Urocyon cinereoargenteus | reverse complement strand
TTAGAGTTAGGGTTCGTGTTAGGTTTCGGGTTAGGGTTAGGGTTAGTGTTAGGGTTAGGTTTAGGGTTAGGTTTCGGGTTAGGGTTATGGTTAGGGTTAGGGTTAGGGGTCGGGTTAGGGTTAGGGTTAGGGTTCGAGTTAGGGTTAGGCTTCCGTTAGGGTTAGGGTTAGGGTTAGGTTTAGTGTTAGGGTTCGGGTTCGGCTTAGGTTTAGGGTTAGGTTTCGGGTTCGGGATAGGGTTCGGGTTAGGGATAGGGTTATGGTTAGGTTTTAGGTTTAGTGTTACGGTTAGGGTTAGGGTTCGTGTTAGGGTTAGGGTTAGGGTTAGGTTTAGGGTTCGGTTTAGGGTTAGCGTTAGGGTTAGGGTTAGGGTTAGGTTTTAGAGTTAGGGTTACGGTTAGGGTTAGGGTTAGGGTTAGGGGTTAGGTTAGGGTTATGGTTAGGGTTAGGGTTAGGGTTCGGGTTAGGGTTAGGGTTCGGGTCAGGGTTAGGGTTAGGTTTAGCTTTAGGGTTAGTGTTCCGGTTAGGGTTAGGGTTAGGGTTAGGGTTAGGGTTACGGTTAGGGTTAGGTTTAGGTTTCGGGTTAGGGTTAGGGTTAGGATTCGTGTTGGGGTTAGGGTTAGGGTTCGGGTTCGGGTTAGGGTTCGGGTTTTGGTTAGGGTTCGGGTTAGGGTTACGGTTCGGGTTAGTGTTAGGGTTCGGGTTCTGTTTAGGTTTAGGGTTTGGGTTCGGGTTCGGGTTAAGGTTCGGGTTTGGTTTAGGGTTTGAGTTAGGGTTCGGGTTAGGGTACGGGTTAGGGTAGGGTTAGGGTTAGGGTTAGAGTTCGGGTTCGGGTTAGGGTTCGGTATAGGTTTAGGGTTTGGGTTCGGGTTCGGGATAGGGTTCGGGTTAGGGTTAGGGTTTGAGTTAGGGTTCGGGTTAGTGTACGGGTTAGGGTTAGGGTTAGGGTTAGAGTTCGGGTTCGGGTTAGGGTTCGGGTTCGTGTTAGGGTTCGGGTTAGGGTTAGGGTTAGGGTTAGGGTTCGGGTTAGGGTTAGGGGTTAGGGTTAGCGTTCGGGTTAGAGTTCGGGTTAGGGTTCGTGTTAGGGTTAGGGTTAGGGTTAGGGTTCGGTTTAGGGTTCGGGTTAGGGTTAAGGGTTAGCGTTAGGGTTCGGGTTAGGGTTAGGGTTAGGGTTAGGGTTCGGGTTAGGTTTCGGGTTAGATTTAGGGTTATGGTTAGGGTTCGGGTTCGTGTTAGGGTTCGGGTTAGGGTTCGGGTTAGGGTTAAGGGTTAGCGTTAGGGTTCGGGTTAGGGTTAGGGTTAAGGTTAGGGTTCGGGTTAGGGTTCGGGTTAGGGTTAGGGTTAGGGTTAGGGTTCGGGTTCGGGTTAGGGTTCGGGTTAGGGTTAGGGTTAGGGTAAGTGTTAGGGTTAGGTTTAGGGTTAGGGTTAGTTTTCAGATTAGGGTTAGGGTTAGGGTTAGGGTTCGGGTTAGGGTTAGGGTTAGGGTTCGGATTAGGGTTAGGGTTAGGGTTCGGGTTAGGGTTCGGGTTCGGGTTAGGGTTAGGGTTAGGGTTAGGTTTCGGGTTAGGGTTAGGGTTCGGGTTAGGGTTAGGGTTAGGGTTACGGTTAGGGTTAGAGTTCGGGTTAGGTTTAGGGTTAGGGTTAGGGTTAAGGTTCGGGTTAGGGTTAGGGTTTTGGTTAGGGTTAGGGTTAGTGTTAGGTTTCGGGTTCGGGTTAGGTTTAGGGTTAGGGTTCAGGTTAGGGTTCCGGTTCTGGTTAGGGTGAGGGCTAGGTTCGGGTTAGGGTTATGGTTAGGGTTCGGGTTAGGTTTAGGGTTAGGGTTAGGGTTAGGGTTCGGGTTAGGGTTAGGGTTCGGGTTCGCGTTAGGGTTAGGGTTAGATTTAGGGTTAGGGTTCGGGTTCGGGTTAGAGTTAGGGGTTAGGTTTTCCGTTAGGGTTAGGGTTAGGGTTCGGGTTAGGGTTAGGGTTAGGGTTAGGGTTAGGGTTAGGTTTCGGGTTTGGGTTCGGTTTAGGGTTTGGGTTAGGATTAGGTTTAGGGTTAGGGTTTGGGTTAGGGTTTGGGTTAGAGTTAGGTTTAGGGTTCGGGTTAGGGTTAGGGTTCGGGTTAGGTTTAGGTGTTAGGGTTAGGGTTAGGGTTCGGGTTCGGGTTAGGTTTAGGGTTAGGGTTCGGGTTAGGTTTATGGTTAGGTTTAGGGTTAGATTTAGGGTTCGGGTTAGGGTTCGGGTTAGTGTTAGGGTTAGGGTTAGCTTTAGGTTTTGGGTTAGGTTTCGGGTTAGGGTTAGGGTTAGGGTTAGGGGTCGGGTTAGGGTTAGTGTTAGGGTTCGAGTTAGGGTTAGGGTTCGGGTTAGGTTTAGGGGTTAGGGTTAGGGTTAGGGTTAGGGTTAGGGTTCGGTTTAGGGTTAGGGTTATGTTTAGGGTTAGGGTTAGTGTTCGGTTTAGGGTAAGCGTTAGGGTTAGTGTTAGGGTTAGGTTTTAGTGTTAGGGTTACGGTTAGGGTTAGGGATAGTGTTAGGGGTTAGGGTTAGGGTTAGGGTTAGGGTTAGGGTTAGGGTTCGGGGTAGGGTTAGGGTTCGGGTTAGGGTTAGGGTTATGATTCGTGTTCGGGTTAGGGTTAGGGTTCGGGTTCGGGTTAGGGTTCGAATTTGGGTTAAGTGTTCGGGTTAGGGTTACGGTTCGGGTTAGTGTTAGGTTTCGGGTTCGGTTTAGGTTTAGGGTTTGTGTTCGGGTTCGGGTTAGGTTCGTGTTAGTGTTAGGGTTAGGGTTAGGGTTAGGTTTCGGGTTAGGGTTAGTGTTAGGGTTCGTGTTCGGGTTCGGGTTAGGGTTAGGGTTCGGTTTTGGGTTAGGGTTAGGGTTCGGGTTCGGGTTAGGGTTCGGGTTCGGGTTAGGGTTAGGGGTTAGGTTTCCCGTTAGGGTTAGGGTTAGTGTTCGGGTTAGGGTTAGGTTTAGCGTTAGGTTTAGTGTTCGGGTTAGGGTTCGGCTTAGGGTTAGGGTTCGGGTTCAGGTTAGGGTTCAGGTTAGGGTTCGGGTTAGGGTTCGGGTTAGGGTTAGGTTTAGGGTGCGGGTTAGGGTTAGGGTTAGGGTTCTGGTTAGGGTTTGGGTTCGGGTTAGTGTTAGGGTTAGGGTTCGTGTTAGGGTTAGGGTTAGGGTTAGGGTTAGGGTTAGGTTTTAGGGTTAGTGTTAGGGTTAGGGTTAGGGTTAGGGTTAGGGGTTAGGGTTAGGGTTAGTGTTCGGGTTAGGGTAAGGGTTCGGGATAGGGTTAAGTTTAGGGTTCGGGTTAGGGTTTGGTTTAGTGTTAGGGTTAGGGTTAGGGTTCGGGTTAGGCTTAGGGTTAGGGTGAGGTTTAGTGTTCGGGTTAGGGTTAGGGTTCGTGTTAGGGTTAGGGTTAGGGTTAGGGGTAGGGTTCGGGTTAGGGTAGGGTTAGGGTTAGGGTTAGGGTTAGGTTTTAGGGTTCGGGTTAGTGTTAGGGTTAGGGTTGGGGTTAGGGGTTAGGGTTAGGGTTAGGGTTAGGGTAGTGTTCGGGTTAGGGTTAGGGTTAGGGTTAGGGTTCGGGTTAGGTTTAGGGTTCGGGTCAGGGTTAGGGTTAGGTTTAGGGTTAGATTTAGTGTTCCGGTTAGGGTTAGGGTTAGGGTTAGGGTTAGGGTTAGGGTTCGGGGTAGGGTTAGGGTTCGGGTTAGGGTTAGGGTTATGATTCGTGTTCGGGTTAGGGTTAGGGTTCGGGTTCGGGTTAGGGTTCGAATTTGGGTTAAGGGTTCGGGTTAGGGTTACGGTTCGGGTTAGTGTTAGGTTTCTGGTTCGGTTTAGGGTTAGGGTTTGTGTTCGGGTTCGGGTTAGGTTCGGGTTAGTGTTAGGGTTAGGGTTAGGGTTAGGTTTCGGGTTAGGGTTAGGGTTAGGGTTCGTGTTCGGGTTCGGGTTAGGTTTAGGGTTCGGTTTCGGGTTAGGGTTAGGGTTCGGGTTCGGGTTAGGGTTCGGGTTCGGGTTAGGGTTAGGGGTTAGGTTTCCCGTTAGGGTTAGGGTTAGGGTTCGGGTTAGGGTTAGGGTTAGGTTTCGGGTTCGGGTTCGGGTTAGGGTAAGGGTTAGCGTTAGGATTAGTTTTAGGGTTAGGGTTCGGGTTAGGGTTTGCGTTAGGGTTAGGGTTAGGGTTTGGGTTAGGGTTAGGGTTCGGGTTAGGTTTAGGGTTCGGGTGGGTTCGGGTTCGGGTTAGGGTTAGCGGGTAGGGTTCAGGTTAGGGTAGGTGTTAGGGTTCGGGTTAGGGTTAGGGTTAGGTTTAGGGTTAGGGTTCGGGTTCGGGTTAGGGTTAGGGGTTAAGGTTCAGGTTAGGGTAGGTGTTAGGGTTCGGGTTAGGGTTAGGGTTAGGGTTAGGGTTAGGGTTCGGGTTAGGGTTAGGGATAGGGTTATGGTTCGGGTTAGGGTTAGGGTTAGGGTTCGGGTTAGGGTTAGGGATAGGGTTATGGTTCGGGTTAGCGTTAGGTTTAGTGTTCGGGTTAGGGTTCGGGTTAGGGTTCGGGTTAGGGTTAGGGTTCGGGTTCAGGTTAGGGTTCAGGTTAGGGTTCGGGTTAGGGTTCGGGTTAGGGTTAGGTTTAGGGTGCGGGTTAGGTTAAGGGTTAGGGTTCTGGTTAGGGTTTGGGTTCGGGTTAGTGTTAGGGTTAGGGTTCGTGTTAGGGTTAGGGTTAGGGTTAGGGTTAGGGTTAGGTTTTAGTGTTAGGGTTAGGGTTAGGGGTAGGGTTAGGTGTTAGGGTTAGGGTTAGGGTTAGTGTTCGGGTTAGGGTTATGGTTCGGGATAGGGTTAAGTTTAGGGTTCGGGTTAGGGTTTGGTTTAGTGTTAGGGTTAGGGTTAGGGTTCGGGTTAGGCTTAGGGTTAGGGTGAGGGTTAGTGTTCGAGTTAGGGTTAGGGTTAGGTTTAGGGTTAGGGTTAGGGTTAGGGTTCGGATTAGGGTAGGGTTAGGGTTAGGGTTAGGGTTAGGTTTTAGGGTTCGGGTTAGTGTTAGGGTTAGGGTTGGTGTTAGGGGTTAGGGTTAGTGTTAGGGTTAGGGTAGTGTTCGGGTTAGGGTTAGGGTTCGGGTGAGGGTTAAGGTTAGGGTTCGGGTTCGGTTTAGGGTTAGGGTTAGGGTTCGTGTTAGGCTTAGGGTTAGGGTTAGGGTTAGGGTTCGGGTTAGGGTTAGGGTTCGGGTTATGGTTAGGGTTAGGGTTAGGTTTCGGGTTAGGGTTCGGGTTAGGGTTAGGGTTCGGGTTAGGGTTCGGGTTAAGGTTAGGGTTCGGGTTCGGGTTAGGGTTCGGGTTCGGGTTAGGGTTCGGGTTCGGGTTAGGGTTAGGGGTTAGGGTTCAGGTTAGAGTAGGGGTTAGGGTTCGGGTTAGGGTTAGAGTTAAGGTTAGGGATAGGGTTAGGGTTAGGGTTCAGGTTAGGGTTAGGGTTAGGGTTCGGGTTAGGGTTAAGGTTAGGGTTCGGGTTAGGGTTCGGGTTAGGGTTCGGGTTAGGGTTAGGGTTAGGTTTCGTGTTAGGGTTCGGGTTAGGGTTAGGGTTAGGGTTCGGGTTAGGGTTCGGGTTAGGGGTCGGGTTAGGGTTAGGGTTAGGGTTCGGGTTAGGGTTCTGGTTCGGGTTCGGGTTAGGGTTCGGGTTAGGGTTAGGGTTAGGTTTAGTGCTCGGGATAGGGTTAGGGTTAGGGTTCGGGTTAGGGTTCGGGTTCGGGTTAGGGTTAGGGTTAGGGTTCGGTTTAGGGTTAGGGTTAGGGTTAGGGTTAGGGTTAGGTTTCGGGTTCGGGTTCGGGTTAGGGTTAGGGTTAGGGATTGGGTTAGGCTTAGGTTTAGGGTTAGGGTTCGGGTTAGGGTTTGGGTTAGGGTTAGGGTTCGGGTTAGGGTTAGGGTTAGGGTTCGGTTTAGGGTTAGGGTTAGGGTTAGGGTTCGGGTTAGGGTTCGGGTTCGGGTTAGGGTTAGGGATAGGGTTCGGGTTAGGTTTAGGGTTCGGGTCAGGGTTAGGGTTAGGTTTAGGGTTAGATTTAGTGTTCCGGTTAGGGTTAGGGTTAGGGTTAGGGTTAGGGTTAGGGTTAGGTTTCGGGTTAGGGTTAGGGTTAGGGTTCGTGTTCGGGTTCGGGTTAGGGTTAGGGTTCGGTTTCGGGTTAGGGTTAGGGTTCGGTTTCGGGGTAGGGTTAGGGTTCGGGTTAGGGTTAGGGTTATGATTCGTGTTCGGGTTAGGGTTAGGGTTCGGGTTCGGGTTAGGGTTCGAATTTGGGTTAAGGGTTCGGGTTAGGGTTACGGTTCGGGTTAGTGTTAGGTTTCGGGTTCGGTTTAGGGTTAGGGTTTGTGTTCGGGTTCGGGTTAGGTTCGGGTTAGTGTTAGGGTTAGGGTTAGGGTTAGGTTTCGGGTTAGGGTTAGGGTTAGGGTTCGTGTTCGGGTTCGGGTTAGGGTTAGGGTTCGGTTTCGGGTTAGGGTTAGGGTTCGGGTTCGGGTTAGGGTTCGGGTTCGGGTTAGGGTTAGGGGTTAGGTTTCCCGTTAGGGTTAGGGTTAGTTTTCGGGTTAGGGTTAGGTTTAGCGTTAGGTTTAGTGTTCGGGTTAGGGTTCGGGTTAGGGTTCGGGTTAGGGTTAGCGTTCGGGTTCAGGTTAGGGTTCAGGTTAGGGTTCGGGTTAGGGTTCGGGTTAGGGTTAGGTTTAGGGTGCGGGTTAGGGTTAGGGTTAGGGTTCTGGTTAGGGTTTGGGTTCGGGTTAGTGTTAGGGTTAGGGTTCGTGTTAGGGTTAGGGTTAGGGTTAGGGTTAGGGTTAGGTTTTAGGGTTAGGGTTAGGGTTAGGGTTAGGGTTAGGGGTTAGGGTTAGGGTTAGTGTTCGGGTTAGGGTAAGGGTTCGGGATAGGGTTAAGTTTAGGGTTCGGGTTAGGGTTTGGTTTAGTGTTAGGGTTAGTGTTAGGGTTCGGGTTAGGCTTAGGGTTAGGGTGAGGGTTAGTGTTCGGGTTAGGGTTAGGGTTCGTGTTAGGGTTAGGGTTAGGGTTAGGGGTAGGGTTCGGGTTAGGGTAGGGTTAGGGTTAGAGTTAGGGTTAGGTTTTAGGGTTCGGGTTAGTGTTAGGGTTAGGGTTGGGGTTAGGGGTTAGGGTTAGGGTTAGGGTTAGGGTAGTGTTAGGGGTTAGGGTTAGGGTTCGGGTGAGGGTTAATGTTAGGGTTCGGGTTCGGGTTAGGGTTAGGGTTAGGGTTCGTGTTAGGCTTAGGGTTAGGGTTAGGGTTAGGGTTCGGGTTAGGGTTAGGGTTCGGGTTATGGTTAGGGTTAGGGTTAGGTTTCGGGTTAGGGTTCGGGTTAGGGTTAGGGTTCGGGTTAGGGTTAGGGTTAGGGTTAGGTTTAGGGTTCGGGTTCGGGTTAGGGTTAGGGTTCGGGTTCGGGTTAAGGTTAGGGTTCGGGTTCGGTTTAGGGTTCGGGTTCGGGTTAGGGTTAGGGGTTAGGGTTCAGGTTAGAGTAGGGGTTAGGGTTAGGGTTAGGGTTAGAGTTAAGGTTAGGGATAGGGTTAAGGTTAGGGTTCATGTTAGG
>JAVLSZ010000050.1:2502500-2510000 GCA_032313775.1 Urocyon cinereoargenteus | reverse complement strand
TTAGGTTTAGGGTTAGGTTTCGGGTTCGGGTTCGGGCTAGGGTAAGGGTTAGTGTTAGGTTTAGGATTAGGTTTAGGGTTAGGGTTCGGGTTAGGGTTTGGTTTACGGTTAGGGTTAGGGTTCGGGTTAGTGTTAGTGTTCGGGTTCGGGTTAGGGTTAGGGTTCGGGTTAGGTTTAGGGTTAGGGTTAGGGTTAGAGTTAGGGTTCGGGTTAGGGTTCGGGTTAGGGTTAGGGTTAGGGTTAGGGTTAGGTTTAGGGTTAGGTTTCGGGTTAAGGTTATGTTTAGGGTTAGGGTTAGGGGTCGGGTTAGGGTTAGGGTTAGGGTTCGAGTTAGGGTTAGGGTTCGGTTAGGGTTAGGGTTAGGGTTAGGTTTAGTGTTAGGGTTCGGGTTCGGGTTAGGTTTAGGGTTAGGGTTCGGGTTCGGGATAGGGTTCGGGGTAGGGATAGGGTTATGGTTAGGTTTTAGAGTTAGGGTTACGGTTAGGGTTAGGGTTAGGGTTAGGGTTAGGGTTAGGGTTCGGGTAAGGGTTAGGGTTAGGTTTAGGGTTAGTGTTCGGTTTAGGGTTAGCGTTAGGGTTAGGGTTATGGTTAGGTTTTAGGGTTAGGGTTACGCTTAGGGTTAGGGTTAGGGTTAGGGGTTAGGGTTAGTGTCGGGTTAGGGTTAGGATTCGGGTAAGGTGTTAGGGTTCGGGTTCGGGTTCGGGTTAGGGTTAGGGTTCCGGTTAAGGTTAGGGTTAGGGTTCGGGTTAGGGTTAGGGTTAGTGTTAGGATTCGTGTTCGGGTTAGGGTTAGGGTTCGGGTTCGGGTTAGGGTTCGGGTTTGGGTTAGGGTTCGGGTTAGGGTTCCGGTTCGGGTTAGTGTTAGGGTTCGGGTTCGGTTTAGGGTTAGGGTTTGGGTTCGGGTTCGGGTTAGGGCTCGGGTTTGGTTTAGGGTTTGAGTTAGGGTTCGGGTTAGGGTACGGGTTAGGGTTAGATTTAGCGTTAGGGTTAGAGTTCGGGTTCGGTTTAGGGTTAGGGTTTGGGTTAGGGTTCGGGTTAGGGTTACGATTCGGGTTAATTTTAGGGTTCGGGTTCGGTTTAGGGTTAGGGTTTGGGTTCGGGTTCGGGATAGGTTTCGGGTTAGGGTTAGGGTTTGAGTTAGGGTTCGGGTTAGTGTACGGGTTAGGGTTAGGGTTAGGGTTAGAGTTCGGTTTCGGGTTAGGGTTCGGGTTCGGGTTAGGGTTCGGGTTAGGGTTAGGGTTAGGGTTAGGGTTCGGGTTAGGGTTAGGGTTCGGGTTCGGGTTAGGTTTAGGTTTCGGGTTAGGGTTAGGGTTAGGGGTTAGGGTTAGCGTTCAGGTTAGAGTTCGGGTTAGGGTTCGGGTTAGGGTGAGGGTTAGGGTTAGGGTTCGGTTTAGGGTTCGGGTTAGGGTTAAGGGTTAGCGTTAGGGTTCGGGTTAGGGTTAGGGTTAGGGTTAGGGTTTGGGTTAGGGTTCGGGTTAGGTTTAGGGTTATGGTTAGGGTTCGGGTTCGTGTTAGGGTTCGGGTTAGGGTTCGGGTTAGGGTTAAGGGTAAGCGTTAGGATTCGGGTTAGGGTTAGGGTTCGGGTTAGGGTTAGGGTTAGGGTAAAGGTTAGGGTTAGGTTTAGGGTTAGGGTTAGTTTTCAGATTAGGGTTAGGGTTAGGGTTAGGGTCCGGGTTAGGGTTTGGGTTAGGTTTCGGGTTCGGGTTAGGGTTCGGGTTAGGGTTAGGGTTAGGGTAAAGGTTAGGGTTAGGTTTAGGGTTAGGGTTAGTTTTCAGATTAGGGTTAGGGTTAGGGTTAGGGTTCGGGTTAGGGTTAGGTTTAGGGTTCGGATTAGGGTTAGGGTTAGGGTTCGGGTTAGGGTTCGGGTTCGGGTTAGGGTTAGGTTTAGGGTTAGGTTTCGGGTTAGGGTTAGGGTTCGGGTTAGGGTTAGGCTTAGGCTTATGGTTAGGGTTAGAGTTCGGGTTAGGGTTAGGGTTAGGGTTAAGGTTCGGGTTAGGGTTAGGGTTAGGGTTAGTGTTAGGGTTCGGGTTCGGGTTAGGTTTAGGGTTAGGGTTCAGGTTAGGGTTCCGGTTCTTGTTAGGGTTAGGTCTAGGGTTCGGGTTAGGGTTAGGGTTAGGGTTCGGGTTAGGATTAGGGTTAGGGTTAGGGTTAGGGTTAAGGTTCGGGTTAGGGTTCGGTTTAGGGTTAGGGTTAGGGTTCGGGGTAGGGTTAGGGTCAGCGTTCGGGTTACGGTTCGGGTTAGGGTTATGGTTAGGGTTCGGGTTAGGGTTCGGGTTAGGGTTAGGGTTACGGTTAGGGTTCAGTGTCGGGTTCGGGTTAGGGTTCGGGTTAGGGTTAGGGTTAGGGTTAGGGTTAGAGTTCGGGTTAGGCTTAGGGTTAGGGTTCGGGTTAGGGTTCGGGTTAGGGTTCGGGTTAGGGTTTGGGTTAGGGTTAGGGTTCGGGTTAGGTTTAGGGTTAGGGTTTGGGTTAGGGTTCGGGTTAGGTTTAGGGTTCGGGTTAGCGTTAGGGTTAGGGTTAGAGTTAGGGTTAGGGTTAGGGTTCGCGTTATTGTTAGGGTTAGGTTTAATGTTCGGGTTATGGTTCTTGTTAGGTTTCGGGTTAGGGGTCGGGTTAGTGTTAGGGTTAGGGTTCGGGTTAGGGTTAGGGTTAGTGTTAGGTTTCGGTTTAGGGTTAGGGTTAGGGTTCGGGTTAGGGTTAGGGTTCGGGTTAGGGTTCGGGTTAGGGTTCGATTAGGGTTAGTTTTAGGGTTAGGGTTCGGGTTCGGGGTTAGGGTTAGGGTTAGGTTTCGGGTTAGGGTTCGGGTTAGGGTTAGGATTCGGGTAAGGTGTTAGGGTTCGGGTTCGGGTTCGGGTTAGGGTTAGGGTTCCGGTTAAGGTTCAGGTTAGGGTTCGGGTTAGGGTTCGGGTTAGGGTTCGGGTTAGTGTTAGGTTTAGGGTTCGGGTTAGGGTTCTGGTTCGGGTTCGTGTTAGGGTTCGGGTTAGGGTTAGGGTTAGGTTTAGGGATCGGGTTAGGGTTAGGGTTAGGGTTCGGGTTAGGGTTCGGGTTCGGGTTAGGGTTAGGGTTAGGGTTCGGTTTAGGGTTAGGGTTAGGGTTAGGGTTAGGGTTAGGTTTCGGGTTCGGGTTCGGGTTAGGGTTAGGGTTAGGGTTTGGGTTAGGCTTAGGTTTAGGGTTAGGGTTCGGGTTAGGGTTTGGGTTAGGGTTAGGGTTCGGGTTAGGGTTAGGGTTAGGGTTCGGGTTAGGGTTAGGGTTAGGGTTAGGGTTCGGGTTAGGGTTCGGGTTCGGGTTAGGGTTAGGGTTAGGTTTCGGTTTAGGGTTAGGGTTAGGGTTAGGGTTAGGGTTAGGTTTCGGGTTCGGGTTCGGGCTAGGGTAAGGGTTAGGGTTAGGGTTAGGATTAGGTTTACGTTTAGGGTTCGGTTTAGGGTTTGGTTTACGGTTAGGGTTAGGGTTCGGGTTAGTGTTAGTGTTCGGGTTCGGGTTAGGGTTAGGGTTCGGGTTAGGTTTAGGGTTAGGGTTAGGGTTAGAGTTAGGGTTCGGGTTAGTGTTCGGGTTAGGGTTAGGGTTAGGGTTAGGGTTAGGTTTAGGGTTAGGTTTCGGGTTAAGGTTATGGTTAGGGTTAGGGTTAGGGGTCGGGTTAGGGTTAGGGTTAGGGTTCGAGTTAGGGTTAGGGTTCGGTTAGGGTTAGGGTTAGGGTTAGGTTTAGTGTTAGGGTTCGGGTTCGTGTTAGGTTTAGGGTTAGGGTTCGGGTTCGGGATAGGGTTCGGGGTAGGGATAGGGTTATGGTTAGGTTTTAGGGTTAGGGTTACGGTTAGGGTTAGGGTTAGGGTTAGGGTTAGGGTTAGGGTTCGGGTAAGGGTTAGGGTTAGGTTTAGGGTTAGGGTTCGGTTTAGGGTTAGCGTTAGGGTTAGGGTTAGGGTTAGGTTTTAGGGTTAGGGTTACGCTTAGGGTTAGGGTTAGGGTTAGGGGTTAGGGTTAGTGTCGGGTTAGGGTTAGGATTCGGGTAAGGTGTTAGGGTTCGGGTTCGGGTTCGGGTTAGGGTTAGGGTTCCGGTTAAGGTTAGGGTTAGGGTTCGGGTTAGGGTTAGGGTTAGGGTTAGGATTCGTGTTCGGGTTAGGGTTAGGGTTCGGGTTCGGGTTAGGGTTCGGGTTTGGGTTAGGGTTCGGGTTCGGGTTCCGGTTCGGGTTAGTGTTAGGGTTCGGGTTCGGTTTAGGGTTAGGGTTTGGGTTCGGGTTCGGGTTAGGGCTCGGGTTTGGTTTAGGGTTTGAGTTAGGGTTCGGGTTAGGGTACGGGTTAGGGTTAGGGTTAGCGTTAGGGTTAGAGTTCGGGTTCGGTTTAGGGTTCGGGTTTGGGTTAGGGTTCGGGTTAGGGTTACGATTCGGGTTAGTTTTAGGGTTCGGGTTCGGTTTAGGGTTAGGGTTTGTGTTCGGGTTCGGGATAGGTTTCGGGTTAGGGTTAGGGTTTGAGTTAGGGTTCGGGTTAGTGTACGGGTTAGGGTTAGGGTTAGGGTTAGAGTTCGGGTTCGGGTTAGGGTTCGGGTTCGGGTTAGGGTTCGGGTTAGGGTTAGGGTTAGGGTTAGGGTTCGGCTTAGGGTTAGGGTTCGGGTTCGGGTTAGGTTTAGGTTTCGGGTTAGGGTTAGGGTTAGGTGTTAGGGTTAGCGTTCAGGTTAGAGTTCGGTTTAGGGTTCGGGTTAGGGTTAGGGTTAGGGTTAGGGTTCGGTTTAGGGTTCGGGTTAGGGTTAACGGTTAGCGTTAGGGTTCGGGTTAGGGTTAGGGTTAGGGTTAGGGTTCGGGTTAGGGTTCGGGTTAGGTTTAGGGTTATGGTTAGGGTTCGGGATCGTGATAGGGTTCGGGTTAGGGTTCGGGTTAGGGTTAAGGGTTAGCGTTAGGATTCGGGTTAGGGTTAGGGTTCGGGTTAGGGTTAGGGTTAGGGTAAAGGTTAGGGTTAGGTTTAGGGTTAGGGTTAGTTTTCAGATTAGGGTTAGGGTTAGGGTTAGGGTTCGGGTTAGGGTTTGGGTTAGGTTTCGGGTTCGGGTTAGGTTTCGGGTTAGGGTTAGGGTTAGGGTAAAGGTTAGGGTTAGGTTTAGGGTTAGGGTTAGTTTTCAGATTAGGGTTAGGGTTAGAGTTAGGGTTCGGGTTAGGGTTAGGGTTAGGGTTCGGATTAGGGTTAGGGTTAGGGTTCGGGTTAGGGTTCGGGTTCGGGTTAGGGTTAGGTTTAGGGTTAGGTTTCGGGTTAGGGTTAGGGTTAGGCTTATGGTTAGGGTTAGAGTTCGGGTTAGGGTTAGGGTTAGGGTTAAGGTTCGGGTTAGGGTTAGGGTTAGGGTTAGGGTTAGGGTTAGTGTTAGGGTTCGGGTTCGGGTTAGGTTTAGGGTTAGGGTTCAGGTTAGGGTTCCGGTTCTTGTTAGGGTTAGGGCTAGGGTTCGGGTTAGGGTTAGGGTTAGGGTTCGGGTTAGGATTAGGGTTAGGGTTAGGGTTAGGGTTAAGGTTCGGGTTAGGGTTCGGTTTAGGGTTAGGGTTAGGGTTCGGGGTAGGGTTAGGGTCAGCGTTCGGGTTACGGTTCGGGTTAGGGTTATGGTTAGGGTTCGGGTTAGGGTTCGGGTTAGGGTTAGGGTTACGGTTAGGGTTCAGTGTCGGGTTCGGGTTAGGGTTCGGGTTAGGGTTAGGGTTAGGGTTAGGGTTAGGGTGCGGGTTAGGGTTAGGGTTAGGGTTCGGGTTAGGGTTAGGGTTAGGGTTAGGGTTAGGGTTTGGGTTAGGGTTAGGGTTCGGGTTAGGTTTAGGGTTAGGGTTAGGGTTAGGGTTCGGGTTAGGTTTAGGGTTCGGGTTAGCGTTAGGGTTAGGGTTAGAGTTAGGGTTAGGGTTAGGGTTCGCGTTATTGTTAGGGTTAGGTTTAAGGTTCGGGTTAGGGTTCGTGTTAGGTTTCAGGTTAGGGGTCGGGTTAGTGTTAGGGTTAGGGTTCGGGTTAGGGTTAGGGTTAGTGTTAGGGTTCGGTTTAGGGTTAGGGTTAGGGTTCGGGTTAGGGTTAGGGTTCGGGTTAGGGTTCGGGTTAGGGTTCGATTAGGGTTAGTTTTAGCGTTAGGGTTCGGGTTCGGGGTTAGGGTTAGGGTTAGGTTTCGGGTTAGGGTTCGGGTTAGGGTTAGGATTCGGGTAAGGTGTTAGGGTTCGGGTTCGGGTTCGGGTTAGGGTTAGGGTTCCGGTTAAGGTTAGGGTTAGGGTTCGGGTTAGGGTTAGGGTTAGGGTTAGGGTTAGGGCTCGGGTTAGGGTTCGGGTTCGGGTTAGGGTTAGGGTTCCGTTTAGGATTAGGGTTAGGGTTCGGGTTAGATTTCGGGATAGGATTAGTGTTAGGGTTCGGGTTAGGGTTAGTGTTAGGTTTCGGGTTAGGGTTCGGGTTAGCGTTAGGGTTAGGTTTAGGTTTAGGGTTGGGGTTCGTGTTAGGGTTAGGGTTCGGGTTAGGGAAGGGTTAGGGTTAGGGTTCGGGTTGGGTTAGGTTAAGGGTTCGGGTAGGGTTAGGGTTAGGGTTCGGGTTAGGGTTCGGGTTCGGGTTAGGGTTAGGGTTAGGGTTCGGTTTAGGGTTATGGTTTGGGTTAGGGTTAGGGTTCGGGTTAGGTTTAGGGTTAGGGTTAGGGTTAGGGTTCGGGTTAGGTTTAGGGTTCGGGTTAGCGTTAGGGTTAGGGTTAGAGTTAGGGTTAGGGTTAGGGTTCGCGTTATTGTTAGGGTTAGGTTTAAGGTTCGGGTTAGGGTTCGTGTTAGGTTTCAGGTTAGGGGTCGGGTTAGTGTTAGGGTTAGGGTTAGGGTTCGGGTTAGTGTTAGGGTTAGGGTTCGGGTAGGGTTAGGGTTCGGGTTAGTGTTAGGGTTAGGGTTCATGTTAGGGTTAGGGTTAGGGTTAGGTTGTAGGGTTAGGGTTAGTGTTAGGTTTAGGGTTAGGGTTGGGGTTAGGGTTAGGGTTAGGGTTCGGGTTAGGTTTAGGGTTAGGGTTAGGGTTAGGTTTAGGGTTAGGTTTCGAGTGCGGGTTCGGTTTAGGGTTAGGGTTAGGATTAGGTTTAGGGTTAGGGTTCGGGTTAGGGTTTGGGTTAGGGTTAGGTTTAGGGTTCGGGTTAGGGTTAGGGTTCGGGTTAGGTTTAGGTGTTAGGGTTAGGTTTAGGGTTCGGGTTCGGGTTAGGGTTAGGGTTAGGGTTCGGGTTAGGTTTATGGTTAGGGTTAGTGTTAGATTCAGGGTTCGGGTTAGTGTTCGGGTTAGTGTTAGGGTTAGGGTTAGCTTTAGGTTTAGGGTTAGGTTTCGGGTTAGGTTTAGGGTTAGGGTTAGGGTTAGGGGTCGGGTTAGGGTTAGGGTTAGGTTTCGAGTTAGGGTTAGGGTTCAGGTTAGCGTTAGGGGTTAGGGTTAGGGTTAGGGTTAGGGTTCGGGTTAGGGGTAGGGTTATGGTTAGGGTTAGGGTTAGGGTTCGGTTTAGGGTTAGCGTTAGGGTTAGGGTTAGGGTTAGGTTTTAGTGTTAGGGTTACGGTTAGGGTTAGGG
>JAVLSZ010000050.1:2472500-2497500 GCA_032313775.1 Urocyon cinereoargenteus | reverse complement strand
AGGTTTAGCGTTAGGGTTAGAGTTCGGGTTCGGGTTAGGGTTCGGGTTTGGGTTAGGGTTCGGGTTAGGGTTACGATTCGGGTTAGTGTTAGGGTTCGGGTTCGGTTTAGGGTTAGGGTTTGGGTTCGGGTTCGGGATAGGGTTCGGGTTAGGGTTATGGTTTGAGTTAGGATTCGGGTTAGTGTACGGATTAGGGTTAGGGTTAGGGTTAGAGTTTGGGTTCGGGTTAGGGTTCGGGTTCGGGTTAGGATTCGGGTTAGGGTTAGGGTTAGGGTTAGGGTTCGGGTTAGGGTTAGGTTTCGGGTTCGTGTTAGGTTTAGGTTTCGGGTTAGGGTTAGGGTTAGGGGTTAGGGTTAGGGTTCGGTTTAGAGTTCGGGTTAGGTTTCGGGTTAGGGTTAGGGTTAGGGTTAGGGTTCGGTTTAGGGTTTGGGTTAGGGTTAGGGTTAGAGTTAGGGTTCGGGTTCGGGTTAGGGTTCGGGTTAGGGTTAAGGGTTAGCGTTAGTGTTCGGGTTAGGGGTAGGGTTAGGGTTAGGGTTCGGGTTAGGGTTCGGGTTAGGGTTAGGGTTAGGGTTAGGGTTCGGTTTCGGGTTAGGGTTCGGGTTAGGGTTAGGGTTAGGTTTAGGGTTCGGGTTAGGGTTAGGGTTAGGGTTAGGGTTAGTTTTCGGATTAGGGTTAGGGTTAGGGTTAGGGTTCGGGTTAGGGTTAGGGTTAGGGTTCGGATTAGGGTTAGGGTTAGGGTTCGGGTTAGGTATCGGGTTCGGGTTCGGGTTAGGGTTAGGGTTCGGTTTCGGGTTAGGGTTAGGGTTCGGGTTAGGGTTAGGGTTAGGGTTAGGGTTAGGGTTAGGGTTAGAGTTCGGGTTAGGGTTAGGGTTAGGGTTAGGGTTAAGGTTCGGGTTAGGGTTAGGGTTAGGGTTAGGGTTCGGTTTAGGGTTAGGGTTAGGGTTAGGGTTAGGGTTAGGGTTAGGGTTAGGTTTCGGGTTCGGGTTCGGGTTAGGGTTAGGGTTAGGGTTTGGGATAGGCTTAGGTTTAGGGTTAGGGTTCGGGTTAGGGTTTGGGTTAGGGTTAGGGTTCGGGTTAGGGTTAGGGTTAGGGTTCGGGTTAAGGTTAGGGTTAAGGTTCGGGTTAGGGTTCGGGTTCGGGTTAGGGTTAGGGTTAGGGTTCGGTTTAGGGTTAGGTTTAGGGTTAGGGTTAGGGTTAGTTTTCGGGTTCGGGTTCGGGTTAGGGTTAGGGTTAGGGTTAGGATTAATTTTAGGGTTAGGGTTCGGGTTAGGGTTTGGGTTAGGGTTAGGGTTATTGTTCGGGTTAGGGTTAGGGTTCGGGTTAGTGTTAGGGGTTAGGGTTAGGGTTAGGGTTCGGGTTCGGGTTAGGGTTAGGGTTAGGGTTCGGGTTAGGTTTAGGGTTAGGGTTAGGGTTAGAGTTAGGGTTCGGGTTAGAGTTCGGGTTAGGGTTAGGGTTAGGGTTAGGGTTAGCGTTAGGTTTAGGGTTAGGTTTCGGGTTAGGGTTATGGTTAGGGTTAGGGTTAGGGTTCGGGTTAGGGTTAGGGTTAGGGTTCGAGTTAGGGTTAGGGTTCGGGTTAGGGTTAGGGGTTAGGGTTAGGGTTAGGGTTAGGGTTCGGGTTAGGGTTAGGGTTAGGGTTAGGGTTAGGGTTCGGTTTAGGGTTAGCGTTAGGGTTAGGGTTAGGGTTAGGTTTTAGGGTTAGGGTTACGGTTAGGGTTAGTGTTAGGGTTAGGGGTTAGGGTTAGGGTTAGGGTTAGGGTTAGGGTTAGGGTTAGTGTTAGGGTTAGGGTTCGGTTTAGGGATAGGGTTTGGGTTCGGGTTCGGGATAGGGTTCGGGTTAGGTTTAGGGTTTGAGTTACGTTTCGGGTTAGTGTACGGGTTAGGGTTAGGGTTAGGGTTAGAGTTTGGGTTCGGGTTAGGGTTCGGGTTCGGGTTAGGGTTCGGGTTAGGGTTAGGGTTAGGGTTATGGTTAGGGTTAGGGTTAGGGTTCGGTTTAGGTTAAGCGTTAGTGTTAGGGTTAGGGTTAGGTTTTAGTGTTAGGGTTACGGTTAGGGTTAGGGTTAGTGTTAGGGGTTAAGGTTAGGGTTAGGGTTAGGGTTCGGGTTCGGGTTAGGGTTAGGGTTAGGATTAATTTTAGGGTTAGGGTTCGGGTTAGGGTTTGGGTTAGGGTTAGGGTTATTGTTCGGGTTAGGGTTAGGGTTCGGGTTAGGGTTAGGGGTTAGGGTTAGGGTTAGGGTTCGGGTTCGGGTTAGGGTTAGGGTTAGGGTTCGGGTTAGGTTTAGGGTTAGGGTTAGGGTTAGAGTTAGGGTTCGAGTTAGAGTTCGGGTTAGGGTTAGGGTTAGGGTTAGGGTTAGCGTTAGGTTTAGGGTTAGGTTTCGGGTTAGGGTTATGGTTAGGGTTAGGGTTAGGGTTCGGGTTAGGGTTAGGGTTGGGGTTCGAGTTAGGGTTAGGGTTCGGGATAGGGTTAGGGGTTAGGGTTAGGGTTAGGGTTAGCGTTAGGGTTCGGGTTAGGGTTCGGGTTAGGGTTAGGGTTAGGGTTAGGTTTAGGGTAGGGTTCGGTTTAGGGTAGGGTTAGGGTTAGGGTTAGGGTTAGGTTTTAGGGTTCGGGTTAGTGTTAGGGTTAGGGTTAGGGTTGGGGTTAGAGGTTAGGGTTAGGGTTAGGGTTAGGGTAGTGTTCAGGTTAGGGTTAGGGTTCGGGTGAGGGTTAAGTTTAGGGTTCGGGTTCGGGTTAGGGTTAGGGTTAGGGTTCGTGTTAGGCTTAGGGTTAGGGTTAGGGTTAGGGTTCGGGTTAGGGTTAGGGTTTGGGTTAGGGTTCGGGTTAGGGTTAGGTTTCGGGTTAGGGTTCGGGTTAGGGTTAGGGTTCGGGTTAGGGTTAGGTTTAGGGTTAGGGTTAGGGTTAGGGTTCGGGTTAGGGTTAGGGTTCGGGTTCGGGTTCGGGTTCGGGTTAGGTTTAGGTTTCGGGTTCGGGTTAGGGTTCGGGTTAGGGTTCGGGTTCGGGTTAGTGTTAGGGGTTAAGGTTCAGGTTAGGGTAGGGGTTAGGGTTCGGGTTAGGGTTAGAGTTAGGTTTAGGGATCGGGTTAGGGTTAAGGGTTAGCGTTAGTGTTCGGGTTAGGGGTAGGGTTAGGGTTAGGGTTCGGGTTAGGGTTCGGGTTAGGGTTAGGGTTAGGGTTAGGGTTCGGTTTCGGGTTAGGGTTCGGGTTAGGGTTAGGTTTAGGTTTAGGGTTCGGGTTAGGGTTAGGGTTAGGGTTAGGGTTAGGGTTAGGATTCGGGTTAGGGTTAAGTTTAGGGTTCGGTTTAGGGTTCGGGTTAGGGTTCGGGTTAGGGTTAGGGTTAGGGTTTGGGTTAGGGTTCGGGTTAGTGTTAGGGTTAGGGTTCGGGTTAGGGTTCGGGTTAGGGTTCGGGTTAGGGTTAGGGTAGGGTTCGGGTTAGGGTTCTCGTTCGGGTTCGGGTTAGGGTTCGGGTTAGGGTTAGGTTTAGGTTTAGGGATCGGGTTAGGGTTAGGGTTAGGGTTCGGGTTAGGGTTCGGGTTCGGGTTAGGGTTAGGGTTTGGGATAGGCTTAGGTTTAGGGTTAGGGTTCGGGTTAGGGTTTGGGTTAGGGTTAGGTTTCGGGTTAGGGTTAGGGTTAGGGTTCGGGTTAAGGTTAGGGTTAAGGTTCGGGTTAGGGTTCGGGTTCGGGTTAGGGTTAGGGTTAGGGTTCGGTTTAGGGTTAGGTTTAGGGTTAGGGTTAGGGTTAGTTTTCGGGTTCGGGTTCGGGTTCGGGTTAGGGTTAGGGTTAGGGTTAGGATTAATTTTAGGGTTAGGGTTCGGGTTAGGGTTTGGGTTAGGGTTAGGTTTATTGTTCGGGTTAGGGTTAGGGTTCGGGTTAGGGTTAGGGGTTAGGGTTAGGGTTAGGGTTCGGGTTCGGGTTAGGGTTAGGGTTAGGGTTCGGGTTAGGGTTCGGGTTAGGGTTAGGGTTAGGGTTAGGGTTAGCGTTAGGTTTAGGGTTAGGTTTCGGGTTAGGGTTATGGTTAGGGTTAGGGTTAGGGTTCGGGTTAGGGTTAGGGTTAGGGTTCGAGTTAGGGTTAGGGTTCGGGTTAGGGTTAGGGGTTAGGGTTAGGGTTAGGGTTAGGGTTAGGGTTCGGGTTAGGGTTAGGGTTCGGGTTAGGGTTAGGGTTCGGTTTAGGGTTAGCGTTAGGGTTAGGGTTAGGGTTAGGTTTTAGGGTTAGGGTTACGGTTAGGGTTAGGGTTAGGGTTAGGGGTTAGGGTTAGGGTTAGGGTTAGGGTTAGGGTTAGGGTTAGGGTTCGGGTTAGGGTTAGGGTTCGGGTCAGGGTTAGAGTTAGGTTTAGGGCTAGGGTTAGTGTTCCGGTTAGGTTTAGGGTTTTGGTTAGGGTTAGGGTTCGGGTTAGGTTTAGGGTTCGGGTTAGGGTTAGGGTTAGGATTCGTGTTCGGGTTAGGGTTAGGGTTCGGGTTCGGGTTAGGGTTCGAATTTGGGTTAAGGGTTCGGGTTAGGGTTACGGTTCGGGTTAGTGTTAGGTTTCGGTTTCGGTTTAGGGTTAGGGTTTGGGTTTGGGTTCGGGTTAGGTCCGGGTTAGCGTTAGGTTTAGGGTTATGGTTAGGTTTCGGGTTAGGGTTAGGGTTAGGGTTCGTGTTCGGGTTCGGATTAGGGTTAGGGTTCGGTTTCGGGTTAGGGTTAGGGTTCGGGTTCGGGTTAGGGTTCGGGTTCGGGTTAGGGTTAGGGGTTAGGTTTCCCGTTAGGGTTAGTGTTAGGGTTCGGGTTAGGGTTAGGTTTAGCGTTAGGGTTAGTGTTCTGGTTAGGGTTCAGGTTAGGGTTCGGGTTAGGGTTAGGGTTCGGGTTCGGGTTAGGGTTCAGTTTAGGGTTCGGATTAGGGTTCGGGTTAGGGTTAGTGTTAGGGTGCGGGTTAGGGTTAGTGTTAGGGTTCTGGTTAGGGTTTGGGTTCGGTTTAGTGTTAGGGTTAGGGTTCGTGTTAGGCTTAGGGTTAGGGTTAGGTTTCGGGTTAGGGTTAGGGTTCGGGTCAGGGTTAGAGTTAGGTTTAGGGTTAGGGTTAGTGTTCCGGTTAGGTTTAGGGTTTTGGTTAGGGTTAGGGTTCGGGTTAGGGTTAGGGTTAGAATTCGTGTTCGGGTTTGGGTTAGGGTTCGGGTTCGCGTTAGGGTTCGGGTTTGGGTTAGGGTTCGGGTTAGGGTTACGGTTCGGGTTAGTGTTAGGGTTCGGGTTCGGTTTAGGGTTAGGGTTTGGGTTCGGGTTCGGGCTAGGGTTCCGGTTAGGGTTAGGGTTTGAGTTAGGGTTCGGGTTAGGGTACGGTTTAGGGTTAGGGTTAGCGTTAGGGTTAGAGTTCGGGTTCGGGTTAGGGTTCGGGTTTGGGTTAGGGTTCGGGTTAGGGTTACGATTCGGGTTAGTGTTAGGGTTCGGGTTCGGTTTAGGGTTAGGGTTTGGGTTCGGGTTCGGGATAGGGTTCGGGTTAGGGTTATGGTTTGAGTTAGGATTCGGGTTAGTGTACGGATTAGGGTTAGGGTTAGGGTTAGAGTTTGGGTTCGGGTTAGGGTTCGGGTTCGGGTTAGGATTCGGGTTAGGGTTAGGGTTAGGGTTAGGGTTCGGGTTAGGGTTAGGGTTCGGGTTCGTGTTAGGTTTAGGGTTCGGGTTAGGGTTAGGGTTAGGGGTTAGGGTTAGGGTTCGGTTTAGAGTTCGGGTTAGGTTTCGGGTTAGGGTTAGGGTTAGGGTTAGGGTTCGGTTTAGGGTTTGGGTTAGGGTTAGGGTTAGAGTTAGGGTTCGGGTTCGGGTTAGGGTTCGGGTTAGGGTTCGCGTTAGGGTTAAGGGTTAGCGTTAGTGTTCGGGTTAGGGGTAGGGTTAGGGTTAGGGTTCGGGTTAGGGTTCGGGTTAGGGTTAGGGTTAGGGTTAGGGTTCGGTTTCGGGTTAGGGTTCGGGTTAGGGTTAGGGTTAGGTTTAGGGTTCGGGTTAGGGTTAGGGTTAGGGTTAGGGTTAGTTTTCGGATTAGGGTTAGGGTTAGGGTTAGGGTTCGGGTTAGGGTTAGGGTTAGGGTTCGGATTAGGGTTAGGGTTAGGGTTCGGGTTAGGTATCGGGTTCGGGTTCGGGTTAGGGTTAGGGTTCGGTTTCGGGTTAGGGTTAGGGTTCGGGTTAGGGTTAGGGTTAGGGTTAGGGTTAGGGTTAGGGTTAGAGTTCGGGTTAGGGTTAGGGTTAGGGTTAGGGTTAGGGTTAAGGTTCGGGTTAGGGTTAGGGTTAGGGTTAGGGTTCGGTTTAGGGTTAGGGTTAGGGTTAGGGTTAGGGTTAGGGTTAGGGTTAGGTTTCGGGTTCGGGTTCGGGTTAGGGTTAGGGTTAGGGTTTGGGATAGGCTTAGGTTTAGGGTTAGGGTTCGGGTTAGGGTTTGGGTTAGGGTTAGGGTTCGGGTTAGGGTTAGGGTTAGGGTTCGGGTTAAGGTTAGGGTTAAGGTTCGGGTTAGGGTTCGGGTTCGGGTTAGGGTTAGGGTTAGGGTTCGGTTTAGGGTTAGGTTTAGGGTTAGGGTTAGGGTTAGTTTTCGGGTTCGGGTTCGGGTTAGGGTTAGGGTTAGGGTTAGGATTAATTTTAGGGTTAGGGTTCGGGTTAGGGTTTGGGTTAGGGTTAGGGTTATTGTTCGGGTTAGGGTTAGGGTTCGGGTTAGTGTTAGGGGTTAGGGTTAGGGTTAGGGTTCGGGTTCGGGTTAGGGTTAGGGTTAGGGTTCGGGTTAGGTTTAGGGTTAGGGTTAGGGTTAGAGTTAGGGTTCGGGTTAGAGTTCGGGTTAGGGTTAGGGTTAGGGTTAGGGTTAGCGTTAGGTTTAGGGTTAGGTTTCGGGTTAGGGTTATGGTTAGGGTTAGGGTTAGGGTTCGGGTTAGGGTTAGGGTTAGGGTTCGAGTTAGGGTTAGGGTTCGGGTTAGGGTTAGGGGTTAGGGTTAGGGTTAGGGTTAGGGTTCGGGTTAGGGTTAGGGTTAGGGTTAGGGTTAGGGTTCGGTTTAGGGTTAGCGTTAGGGTTAGGGTTAGGGTTAGGTTTTAGGGTTAGGGTTACGGTTAGGGTTAGTGTTAGGGTTAGGGGTTAGGGTTAGGGTTAGGGTTAGGGTTAGGGTTAGGGTTAGTGTTAGGGTTAGGGTTCGGTTTAGGGATAGGGTTTGGGTTCGGGTTCGGGATAGGGTTCGTGTTAGGTTTAGGGTTTGAGTTACGTTTCGGGTTAGTGTACGGGTTAGGGTTAGGGTTAGGGTTAGAGTTTGGGTTCGGGTTAGGGTTCGGGTTCGGGTTAGGGTTCGGGTTAGGGTTAGGGTTAGGGTTATGGTTAGGGTTAGGGTTAGGGTTCGGTTTAGGTTAAGCGTTAGTGTTAGGGTTAGGGTTAGGTTTTAGTGTTAGGGTTACGGTTAGGGTTAGGGTTAGTGTTAGGGGTTAAGGTTAGGGTTAGGGTTAGGGTTAGGGTTCGGGTTAGGTTTAGGGTTCGGGTCAGGGTTAGGGTTAGGTTTAGGGTTAGGTTTAGTGTTCCGGTTAGGGTTAGGTTTAGGGTTAGGGTTAGGGTTCGGGGTAGGGTTAGGGTTCGGTTTAGGGTTAGGGTTAGGATTCGTGTTCGGGTTAGGGTTAGGGTTCGGGTTCGGGTTAGGGTTCGAATTTGGGTTAAGGGTTCTGGTTAGGGTTACAGTTCGGGTTAGTGTTAGGTTTCGGTTTCGGTTTAGGGTTAGGGTTTGGGTTCGGGTTCGGGTTAGGTCCGGGTTAGCGTTAGGTTTAGGGTTAGGGTTAGGTTTCGGGTTAGGGTTAGGGTTAGGGTTCGTGTTCGGGTTCGGATTAGGCTTAGGGTTCGGTTTCGGGTTAGGGTTAGTGTTCGGGTTCGGTTAGGGTTCGGGTTCGGGTTAGGGTTAGGGGTTAGGTTTCCCGTTAGGGTTAGGGTTAGGGTTCGGGTTAGGGTTAGGTTTAGCGTTAGGGTTAGTGTTCTGGTTACTGTTCAGGTTAGGGTTCGGGTTAGGGTTAGGGTTCGGGTTCGGGTTAGGGTTCAGGTTAGGGTTCGGATTAGGGTTCGGGTTAGGGTTAGGGTTAGGGTGCGGGTTAGGGTTAGGGTTAGTGTTAGGGTTCTGGTTAGGGTTTGAGTTCGGTTTAGTGTTATGGTTAGGGTTCGTGTTAGGGTTAGGGTTAGGGTTAGGGTTAGGTTTCGGGTTAGGGTTATGGTTAGGGTTAGGGTTAGGGTTCGGGTTAGGGTTAGGGTTAGGTTTCGAGTTAGGGTTAGGGTTCGGGTTAGGGTTAGGGGTTAGGGTTAGGGTTAGGGTTAGGGTTAGGTTTCGGGTTAGGGTTAGGGTTAGGGTTAGGGTTAGGGTTCGGTTTAGGGTTAGCGTTAGGGTTAGGGTTAGGGTTAGGTTTTAGGGTTAGGGTTAAGGTTAGGGTTAGGGTTAGGGTTAGGGTTCGGGTTAGGGTTCGGGTTAGGGTTAGGGTTAGGGTTAGGGTTCGGTTTCGGGTTAGGGTTCGGGTTAGGGTTAGGTTTAGGTTTAGGGTTCGGGTTAGGGTTAGGGTTAGGGTTAGGGTTAGGGTTAGGATTCGGGTTAGGGTTAAGTTTAGGGTTCGGTTTAGGGTTCGGGTTAGGGTTCGGGTTAGGGTTAGGGTTAGGGTTTGGGTTAGGGTTCGGGTTAGTGTTAGGGTTAGGGTTCGGGTTAGGGTTCGGGTTAGGGTTCGGGTTAGGGTTAGGGTAGGGTTCGGGTTAGGGTTCTCGTTCGGGTTCGGGTTAGGGTTCGGGTTAGGGTTAGGTTTAGGTTTAGGGATCGGGTTAGGGTTAGGGTTAGGGTTCGGGTTAGGGTTCGGGTTCGGGTTAGGGTTAGGGTTTGGGATAGGCTTAGGTTTAGGGTTAGGGTTCGGGTTAGGGTTTGGGTTAGGGTTAGGTTTCGGGTTAGGGTTAGGGTTAGGGTTCGGGTTAAGGTTAGGGTTAAGGTTCGGGTTAGGGTTCGGGTTCGGGTTAGGGTTAGGGTTCGGTTTAGGGTTAGGTTTAGGGTTAGGGTTAGGGTTAGTTTTCGGGTTCGGGTTCGGGTTCGGGTTAGGGTTAGGGTTAGGGTTAGGATTAATTTTAGGGTTAGGGTTCGGGTTAGGGTTTGGGTTAGGGTTAGGGTTATTGTTCGGGTTAGGGTTAGGGTTCGGGTTAGGGTTAGGGGTTAGGGTTAGGGTTAGGGTTCGGGTTCGGGTTAGGGTTAGGGTTAGGGTTCGGTTTAGGGTTCGGGTTAGGGTTAGGGTTAGGGTTAGGGTTAGCGTTAGGTTTAGGGTTAGGTTTCGGGTTAGGGTTATGGTTAGGGTTAGGGTTAGGGTTCGGGTTAGGGTTAGGGTTAGGGTTCGAGTTAGGGTTAGGGTTCGGGTTAGGGTTAGGGGTTAGGGTTAGGGTTAGGGTTAGGGTTAGGGTTCGGGTTAGGGTTAGGGTTCGGGTTAGGGTTAGGGTTCGGTTTAGGGTTAGCGTTAGGGTTAGGGTTAGGGTTAGGTTTTAGGGTTAGGGTTACGGTTAGGGTTAGGGTTAGGGTTAGGGGTTAGGGTTAGGGTTAGGGTTAGGGTTAGGGTTAGGGTTAGGGTTCGGGTTAGGGTTAGGGTTCGGGTCAGGGTTAGAGTTAGGTTTAGGGCTAGGGTTAGTGTTCCGGTTAGGTTTAGGGTTTTGGTTAGGGTTAGGGTTCGGGTTAGGTTTAGGGTTCGGGTTAGGGTTAGGGTTAGGATTCGTGTTCGGGTTAGGGTTAGGGTTCGGGTTCGGGTTAGGGTTCGAATTTGGGTTAAGGGTTCGGGTTAGGGTTACGGTTCGGGTTAGTGTTAGGTTTCGGTTTCGGTTTAGGGTTAGGGTTTGGGTTTGGGTTCGGGTTAGGTCCGGGTTAGCGTTAGGTTTAGGGTTATGGTTAGGTTTCGGGTTAGGGTTAGGGTTAGGGTTCGTGTTCGGGTTCGGATTAGGGTTAGGGTTCGGTTTCGGGTTAGGGTTAGGGTTCGGGTTCGGGTTAGGGTTCGGGTTCGGGTTAGGGTTAGGGGTTAGGTTTCCCGTTAGGGTTAGTGTTAGGGTTCGGGTTAGGGTTAGGTTTAGCGTTAGGGTTAGTGTTCTGGTTAGGGTTCAGGTTAGGGTTCGGGTTAGGGTTAGGGTTCGGGTTCGGGTTAGGGTTCAGTTTAGGGTTCGGATTAGGGTTCGGGTTAGGGTTAGTGTTAGGGTGCGGGTTAGGGTTAGTGTTAGGGTTCTGGTTAGGGTTTGGGTTCGGTTTAGTGTTAGGGTTAGGGTTCGTGTTAGGCTTAGGGTTAGGGTTAGGTTTCGGGTTAGGGTTAGGGTTCGGGTCAGGGTTAGAGTTAGGTTTAGGGTTAGGGTTAGTGTTCCGGTTAGGTTTAGGGTTTTGGTTAGGGTTAGGGTTCGGTTTAGGGTTAGGGTTAGAATTCGTGTTCGGGTTTGGGTTAGGGTTCGGGTTCGCGTTAGGGTTCGGGTTTGGGTTAGGGTTCGGGTTAGGGTTACGGTTCGGGTTAGTGTTAGGGTTCGGGTTCGGTTTAGGGTTAGGGTTTGGGTTTGGGTTCGGGCTAGGGTTCCGGTTAGGGTTAGGGTTTGAGTTAGGGTTCGGGTTAGGGTACGGTTTAGGGTTAGGGTTAGCGTTAGGGTTAGAGTTCGGGTTCGGGTTAGGGTTCGGGTTTGGGTTAGGGTTCGGGTTAGGGTTACGATTCGGGTTAGTGTTAGGGTTCGGGTTCGGTTTAGGGTTAGGGTTTGGGTTCGGGTTCGGGATAGGGTTCGGGTTAGGGTTATGGTTTGAGTTAGGATTCGGGTTAGTGTACGGATTAGGGTTAGGGTTAGGGTTAGAGTTTGGGTTCGGGTTAGGGTTCGGGTTCGGGTTAGGATTCGGGTTAGGGTTAGGGTTAGGGTTAGGGTTCGGGTTAGGGTTAGGGTTCGGGTTCGTGTTAGGTTTAGGTTTCGGGTTAGGGTTAGGGTTAGGGGTTAGGGTTAGGGTTCGGTTTAGAGTTCGGGTTAGGTTTCGGGTTAGGGTTAGGGTTAGGGTTAGGGTTCGGTTTAGGGTTTGGGTTAGGGTTAGGGTTAGAGTTAGGGTTCGGGTTCGGGTTAGGGTTCGGGTTAGGGTTAAGGGTTAGCGTTAGTGTTCGGGTTAGGGGTAGGGTTAGGGTTAGGGTTCGGGTTAGGGTTCGGGTTAGGGTTAGGGTTAGGGTTAGGGTTCGGTTTCGGGTTAGGGTTCGGGTTAGGGTTAGGGTTAGGTTTAGGGTTCGGGTTAGGGTTAGGGTTAGGGTTAGGGTTAGTTTTCGGATTAGGGTTAGGGTTAGGGTTAGGGTTCGGGTTAGGGTTAGGGTTAGGGTTCGGATTAGGGTTAGGGTTAGGGTTCGGGTTAGGTATCGGGTTCGGGTTCGGGTTAGGGTTAGGGTTCGGTTTCGGGTTAGGGTTAGGGTTCGGGTTAGGGTTAGGGTTAGGGTTAGGGTTAGGGTTAGGGTTAGAGTTCGGGTTAGGGTTAGGGTTAGGGTTAGGGTTAAGGTTCGGGTTAGGGTTAGGGTTAGGGTTAGGGTTCGGTTTAGGGTTAGGGTTAGGGTTAGGGTTAGGGTTAGGGTTAGGTTTCGGGTTCGGGTTCGGGTTAGGGTTAGGGTTAGGGTTTGGGATAGGCTTAGGTTTAGGGTTAGGGTTCGGGTTAGGGTTTGGGTTAGGGTTAGGGTTCGGGTTAGGGTTAGGGTTAGGGTTCGGGTTAAGGTTAGGGTTAAGGTTCGGGTTAGGGTTCGGGTTCGGGTTAGGGTTAGGGTTAGGGTTCGGTTTAGGGTTAGGTTTAGGGTTAGGGTTAGGGTTAGTTTTCGGGTTCGGGTTCGGGTTAGGGTTAGGGTTAGGGTTAGGATTAATTTTAGGGTTAGGGTTCGGGTTAGGGTTTGGGTTAGGGTTAGGGTTATTGTTCGGGTTAGGGTTAGGGTTCGGGTTAGTGTTAGGGGTTAGGGTTAGGGTTAGGGTTCGGGTTAGGGTTAGGGTTAGGGTTCGGGTTAGGTTTAGGGTTAGGGTTAGGGTTAGAGTTAGGGTTCGGGTTAGAGTTCGGGTTAGGGTTAGGGTTAGGGTTAGGGTTAGCGTTAGGTTTAGGGTTAGGTTTCGGGTTAGGGTTATGGTTAGGGTTAGGGTTAGGGTTCGGGTTAGGGTTAGGGTTAGGGTTCGAGTTAGGGTTAGGGTTCGGGTTAGGGTTAGGGGTTAGGGTTAGGGTTAGGGTTAGGGTTCGGGTTAGGGTTAGGGTTAGGGTTAGGGTTAGGGTTCGGTTTAGGGTTAGCGTTAGGGTTAGGGTTAGGGTTAGGTTTTAGGGTTAGGGTTACGGTTAGGGTTAGTGTTAGGGTTAGGGGTTAGGGTTAGGGTTAGGGTTAGGGTTAGGGTTAGGGTTAGTGTTAGGGTTAGGGTTCGGTTTAGGGATAGGGTTTGGGTTCGGGTTCGGGATAGGGTTCGTGTTAGGTTTAGGGTTTGAGTTACGTTTCGGGTTAGTGTACGGGTTAGGGTTAGGGTTAGGGTTAGAGTTTGGGTTCGGGTTAGGGTTCGGGTTCGGGTTAGGGTTAGGGTTAGGGTTATGGTTAGGGTTAGGGTTAGGGTTCGGTTTAGGTTAAGCGTTAGTGTTAGGGTTAGGGTTAGGTTTTAGTGTTAGGGTTACGGTTAGGGTTAGGGTTAGTGTTAGGGGTTAAGGTTAGGGTTAGGGTTAGGGTTCGGGTTCGGGTTAGGGTTAGGGTTAGGGTTAGGATTAATTTTAGGGTTAGGGTTCGGGTTAGGGTTTGGGTTAGGGTTAGGGTTATTGTTCGGGTTAGGGTTAGGGTTCGGGTTAGGGTTAGGGGTTAGGGTTAGGGTTAGGGTTCGGGTTCGGGTTAGGGTTAGGGTTAGGGTTCGGGTTAGGTTTAGGGTTAGGGTGAGGGTTAGAGTTAGGGTTCGAGTTAGAGTTCGGGTTAGGGTTAGGGTTAGGGTTAGGGTTAGCGTTAGGTTTAGGGTTAGGTTTCGGGTTAGGGTTATGGTTAGGGTTAGGGTTAGGGTTCGGGTTAGGGTTAGGGTTGGGGTTCGAGTTAGGGTTAGGGTTCGGGATAGGGTTAGGGGTTAGGGTTAGGGTTAGGGTTAGCGTTAGGGTTCGGGTTAGGGTTCGGGTTAGGGTTAGGGTTAGGGTTAGGTTTAGGGTAGGGTTCGGTTTAGGGTAGGGTTAGGGTTAGGGTTAGGGTTAGGTTTTAGGGTTCGGGTTAGTGTTAGGGTTAGGGTTAGGGTTGGGGTTAGAGGTTAGGGTTAGGGTTAGGGTTAGGGTAGTGTTCAGGTTAGGGTTAGGGTTCGGGTGAGGGTTAAGTTTAGGGTTCGGGTTCGGGTTAGGGTTAGGGTTAGGGTTCGTGTTAGGCTTAGGGTTAGGGTTAGGGTTAGGGTTCGGGTTAGGGTTAGGGTTCGGGTTAGGGTTCGGGTTAGGGTTAGGTTTCGGGTTAGGGTTCGGGTTAGGGTTAGGGTTCGGGTTAGGGTTAGGTTTAGGGTTAGGGTTAGGGTTAGGGTTCGGGTTAGGGTTAGGGTTCGGGTTCGGGTTCGGGTTCGGGTTAGGTTTAGGTTTCGGGTTCGGGTTAGGGTTCGGGTTAGGGTTCGGGTTCGGGTTAGTGTTAGGGGTTAAGGTTCAGGTTAGGGTAGGGGTTAGGGTTCGGGTTAGGGTTAGAGTTAGGTTTAGGGATCGGGTTAGGGTTAAGGGTTAGCGTTAGTGTTCGGGTTAGGGGTAGGGTTAGGGTTAGGGTTCGGGTTAGGGTTCGGGTTAGGGTTAGGGTTAGGGTTAGGGTTCGGTTTCGGGTTAGGGTTCGGGTTAGGGTTAGGTTTAGGTTTAGGGTTCGGGTTAGGGTTAGGGTTAGGGTTAGGGTTAGGGTTAGGATTCGGGTTAGGGTTAAGTTTAGGGTTCGGTTTAGGGTTCGGGTTAGGGTTCGGGTTAGGGTTAGGGTTAGGGTTTGGGTTAGGGTTCGGGTTAGTGTTAGGGTTAGGGTTCGGGTTAGGGTTCGGGTTAGGGTTCGGGTTAGGGTTAGGGTAGGGTTCGGGTTAGGGTTCTCGTTCGGGTTCGGGTTAGGGTTCGGGTTAGGGTTAGGTTTAGGTTTAGGGATCGGGTTAGGGTTAGGGTTAGGGTTCGGGTTAGGGTTCGGGTTCGGGTTAGGGTTAGGGTTTGGGATAGGCTTAGGTTTAGGGTTAGGGTTCGGGTTAGGGTTTGGGTTAGGGTTAGGTTTCGGGTTAGGGTTAGGGTTAGGGTTCGGGTTAAGGTTAGGGTTAAGGTTCGGGTTAGGGTTCGGGTTCGGGTTAGGGTTAGGGTTAGGGTTCGGTTTAGGGTTAGGTTTAGGGTTAGGGTTAGGGTTAGTTTTCGGGTTCGGGTTCGGGTTCGGGTTAGGGTTAGGGTTAGGGTTAGGATTAATTTTAGGGTTAGGGTTCGGGTTAGGGTTTGGGTTAGGGTTAGGGTTATTGTTCGGGTTAGGGTTAGGGTTCGGGTTAGGGTTAGGGGTTAGGGTTAGGGTTAGGGTTCGGGTTCGGGTTAGGGTTAGGGTTAGGGTTCGGGTTAGGGTTCGGGTTAGGGTTAGGGTTAGGGTTAGGGTTAGCGTTAGGTTTAGGGTTAGGTTTCGGGTTAGGGTTATGGTTAGGGTTAGGGTTAGGGTTCGGGTTAGGGTTAGGGTTAGGGTTCGAGTTAGGGTTAGGGTTCGGGTTAGGGTTAGGGGTTAGGGTTAGGGTTAGGGTTAGGGTTAGGGTTCGGGTTAGGGTTAGGGTTCGGGTTAGGGTTAGGGTTCGGTTTAGGGTTAGCGTTAGGGTTAGGGTTAGGGTTAGGTTTTAGGGTTAGGGTTACGGTTAGGGTTAGGGTTAGGGTTAGGGGTTAGGGTTAGGGTTAGGGTTAGGGTTAGGGTTAGGGTTCGGGTTAGGGTTAGGGTTCGGGTCAGGGTTAGAGTTAGGTTTAGGGCTAGGGTTAGTGTTCCGGTTAGGTTTAGGGTTTTGGTTAGGGTTAGGGTTCGGGTTAGGTTTAGGGTTCGGGTTAGGGTTAGGGTTAGGATTCGTGTTCGGGTTAGGGTTAGGGTTCGGGTTCGGGTTAGGGTTCGAATTTGGGTTAAGGGTTCGGGTTAGGGTTACGGTTCGGGTTAGTGTTAGGTTTCGGTTTCGGTTTAGGGTTAGGGTTTGGGTTTGGGTTCGGGTTAGGTCCGGGTTAGCGTTAGGTTTAGGGTTATGGTTAGGTTTCGGGTTAGGGTTAGGGTTAGGGTTCGTGTTCGGGTTCGGATTAGGGTTAGGGTTCGGTTTCGGGTTAGGGTTAGGGTTCGGGTTCGGGTTAGGGTTCGGGTTCGGGTTAGGGTTAGGGGTTAGGTTTCCCGTTAGGGTTAGTGTTAGGGTTCGGGTTAGGGTTAGGTTTAGCGTTAGGGTTAGTGTTCTGGTTAGGGTTCAGGTTAGGGTTCGGGTTAGGGTTAGGGTTCGGGTTCGGGTTAGGGTTCAGTTTAGGGTTCGGATTAGGGTTCGGGTTAGGGTTAGTGTTAGCGTGCGGGTTAGGGTTAGTGTTAGGGTTCTGGTTAGGGTTTGGGTTCGGTTTAGTGTTAGGGTTAGGGTTCGTGTTAGGCTTAGGGTTAGGGTTAGGTTTCGGGTTAGGGTTAGGGTTCGGGTCAGGGTTAGAGTTAGGTTTAGGGTTAGGGTTAGTGTTCCGGTTAGGTTTAGGGTTTTGGTTAGGGTTAGGGTTCGGGTTAGGGTTAGGGTTAGAATTCGTGTTCGGGTTTGGGTTAGGGTTCGGGTTCGCGTTAGGGTTCGGGTTTGGGTTAGGGTTCGGGTTAGGGTTACGGTTCGGGTTAGTGTTAGGGTTCGGGTTCGGTTTAGGGTTAGGGTTTGGGTTCGGGTTCGGGCTAGGGTTCCGGTTAGGGTTAGGGTTTGAGTTAGGGTTCGGGTTAGGGTACGGTTTAGGGTTAGGGTTAGCGTTAGGGTTAGAGTTCGGGTTCGGGTTAGGGTTCGGGTTTGGGTTAGGGTTCGGGTTAGGGTTACGATTCGGGTTAGTGTTAGGGTTCGGGTTCGGTTTAGGGTTAGGGTTTGGGTTCGGGTTCGGGATAGGGTTCGGGTTAGGGTTATGGTTTGAGTTAGGATTCGGGTTAGTGTACGGATTAGGGTTAGGGTTAGGGTTAGAGTTTGGGTTCGGGTTAGGGTTCGGGTTCGGGTTAGGATTCGGGTTAGGGTTAGGGTTAGGGTTAGGGTTCGGGTTAGGGTTAGGGTTCGGGTTCGTGTTAGGTTTAGGTTTCGGGTTAGGGTTAGGGTTAGGGGTTAGGGTTAGGGTTCGGTTTAGAGTTCGGGTTAGGTTTCGGGTTAGGGTTAGGGTTAGGGTTAGGGTTCGGTTTAGGGTTTGGGTTAGGGTTAGGGTTAGAGTTAGGGTTCGGGTTCGGGTTAGGGTTCGGGTTAGGGTTAAGGGTTAGCGTTAGTGTTCGGGTTAGGGGTAGGGTTAGGGTTAGGGTTCGGGTTAGGGTTCGGGTTAGGGTTAGGGTTAGGGTTAGGGTTCGGTTTCGGGTTAGGGTTCGGGTTAGGGTTAGGGTTAGGTTTAGGGTTCGGGTTAGGGTTAGGGTTAGGGTTAGGGTTAGTTTTCGGATTAGGGTTAGGGTTAGGGTTAGGGTTCGGGTTAGGGTTAGGGTTAGGGTTCGGATTAGGGTTAGGGTTAGGGTTCGGGTTAGGTATCGGGTTCGGGTTCGGGTTAGGGTTAGGGTTCGGTTTCGGGTTAGGGTTAGGGTTCGGGTTAGGGTTAGGGTTAGGGTTAGGGTTAGGGTTAGGGTTAGAGTTCGGGTTAGGGTTAGGGTTAGGGTTAGGGTTAAGGTTCGGGTTAGGGTTAGGGTTAGGGTTAGGGTTCGGTTTAGGGTTAGGGTTAGGGTTAGGGTTAGGGTTAGGGTTAGGTTTCGGGTTCGGGTTCGGGTTAGGGTTAGGGTTAGGGTTTGGGATAGGCTTAGGTTTAGGGTTAGGGTTCGGGTTAGGGTTTGGGTTAGGGTTAGGGTTCGGGTTAGGGTTAGGGTTAGGGTTCGGGTTAAGGTTAGGGTTAAGGTTCGGGTTAGGGTTCGGGTTCGGGTTAGGGTTAGGGTTAGGGTTCGGTTTAGGGTTAGGTTTAGGGTTAGGGTTAGGGTTAGTTTTCGGGTTCGGGTTCGGGTTAGGGTTAGGGTTAGGGTTAGGATTAATTTTAGGGTTAGGGTTCGGGTTAGGGTTTGGGTTAGGGTTAGGGTTATTGTTCGGGTTAGGGTTAGGGTTCGGGTTAGTGTTAGGGGTTAGGGTTAGGGTTAGGGTTCGGGTTCGGGTTAGGGTTAGGGTTAGGGTTCGGGTTAGGTTTAGGGTTAGGGTTAGGGTTAGAGTTAGGGTTCGGGTTAGAGTTCGGGTTAGGGTTAGGGTTAGGGTTAGGGTTAGCGTTAGGTTTAGGGTTAGGTTTCGGGTTAGGGTTATGGTTAGGGTTAGGGTTAGGGTTCGGGTTAGGGTTAGGGTTAGGGTTCGAGTTAGGGTTAGGGTTCGGGTTAGGGTTAGGGGTTAGGGTTAGGGTTAGGGTTAGGGTTCGGGTTAGGGTTAGGGTTAGGGTTAGGGTTAGGGTTCGGTTTAGGGTTAGCGTTAGGGTTAGGGTTAGGGTTAGGTTTTAGGGTTAGGGTTACGGTTAGGGTTAGTGTTAGGGTTAGGGGTTAGGGTTAGGGTTAGGGTTAGGGTTAGGGTTAGGGTTAGTGTTAGGGTTAGGGTTCGGTTTAGGGATAGGGTTTGGGTTCGGGTTCGGGATAGGGTTCGTGTTAGGTTTAGGGTTTGAGTTACGTTTCGGGTTAGTGTACGGGTTAGGGTTAGGTTTAGGGTTAGAGTTTGGGTTCGGGTTAGGGTTCGGGTTCGGGTTAGGGTTCGGGTTAGGGTTAGGGTTAGGGTTATGGTTAGGGTTAGGGTTAGGGTTCGGTTTAGGTTAAGCGTTAGTGTTAGGGTTAGGGTTTGGTTTTAGTGTTAGGGTTACGGTTAGGGTTAGGGTTAGTGTTAGGGGTTAAGGTTAGGGTTAGGGTTAGGGTTCGGGTTCGGGTTAGGGTTAGGGTTAGGGTTAGGATTAATTTTAGGGTTAGGGTTCGGGTTAGGTTTTGGGTTAGGGTTAGGGTTATTGTTCGGGTTAGGGTTAGGGTTCGGGTTAGGGTTAGGGGTTAGGGTTAGGGTTAGGGTTCGGGTTCGGGTTAGGGTTAGGGTTAGGGTTCGGGTTAGGTTTAGGGTTAGGGTGAGGGTTAGAGTTAGGGTTCGAGTTAGAGTTCGGGTTAGGGTTAGGGTTAGGGTTAGGGTTAGCGTTAGGTTTAGGGTTAGGTTTCGGGTTAGGGTTATGGTTAGGGTTAGGGTTAGGGTTCGGGTTAGGGTTAGGGTTGGGGTTCGAGTTAGGGTTAGGGTTCGGGATAGGGTTAGGGGTTAGGGTTAGGGTTAGGGTTAGCGTTAGGGTTCGGGTTAGGGTTCGGGTTAGGGTTAGGGTTAGGGTTAGGTTTAGGGTAGGGTTCGGTTTAGGGTAGGGTTAGGGTTAGGGTTAGGGTTAGGTTTTAGGGTTCGGGTTAGTGTTAGGGTTAGGGTTAGGGTTGGGGTTAGAGGTTAGGGTTAGGGTTAGGGTTAGGGTAGTGTTCAGGTTAGGGTTAGGGTTCGGGTGAGGGTTAAGTTTAGGGTTCGGGTTCGGGTTAGGGTTAGGGTTAGGGTTCGTGTTAGGCTTAGGGTTAGGGTTAGGGTTAGGGTTCGGGTTAGGGTTAGGGTTCGGGTTAGGGTTCGGGTTAGGGTTAGGTTTCGGGTTAGGGTTCGGGTTAGGGTTAGGGTTCGGGTTAGGGTTAGGTTTAGGGTTAGGGTTAGGGTTAGGGTTCGGGTTAGGGTTAGGGTTCGGGTTCGGGTTCGGGTTCGGGTTAGGTTTAGGTTTCGGGTTCGGGTTAGGGTTCGGGTTAGGGTTCGGGTTCGGGTTAGTGTTAGGGGTTAAGGTTCAGGTTAGGGTAGGGGTTAGGGTTCGGGTTAGGGTTAGAGTTAGGTTTAGGGATCGGGTTAGGGTTAAGGGTTAGCGTTAGTGTTCGGGTTAGGGGTAGGGTTAGGGTTAGGGTTCGGGTTAGGGTTCGGGTTAGGGTTAGGGTTAGGGTTAGGGTTCGGTTTCGGGTTAGGGTTCGGGTTAGGGTTAGGTTTAGGTTTAGGGTTCGGGTTAGGGTTAGGGTTAGGGTTAGGGTTAGGGTTAGGATTCGGGTTAGGGTTAAGTTTAGGGTTCGGTTTAGGGTTCGGGTTAGGGTTCGGGTTAGGGTTAGGGTTAGGGTTTGGGTTAGGGTTCGGGTTAGTGTTAGGGTTAGGGTTCGGGTTAGGGTTCGGGTTAGGGTTCGGGTTAGGGTTAGGGTAGGGTTCGGGTTAGGGTTCTCGTTCGGGTTCGGGTTAGGGTTCGGGTTAGGGTTAGGTTTAGGTTTAGGGATCGGGTTAGGGTTAGGGTTAGGGTTCGGGTTAGGGTTCGGGTTCGGGTTAGGGTTAGGGTTTGGGATAGGCTTAGGTTTAGGGTTAGGGTTCGGGTTAGGGTTTGGGTTAGGGTTAGGTTTCGGGTTAGGGTTAGGGTTAGGGTTCGGGTTAAGGTTAGGGTTAAGGTTCGGGTTAGGGTTCGGGTTCGGGTTAGGGTTAGGGTTAGGGTTCGGTTTAGGGTTAGGTTTAGGGTTAGGGTTAGGGTTAGTTTTCGGGTTCGGGTTCGGGTTCGGGTTAGGGTTAGGGTTAGGTTTAGGATTAATTTTAGGGTTAGGGTTCGGGTTAGGGTTTGGGTTAGGGTTAGGGTTATTGTTCGGGTTAGGGTTAGGGTTCGGGTTAGGGTTAGGGGTTAGGGTTAGGGTTAGGGTTCGGGTTCGGGTTAGGGTTAGGGTTAGGGTTCGGGTTAGGGTTCGGGTTAGGGTTAGGGTTAGGGTTAGGGTTAGCGTTAGTTTTAGGGTTAGGTTTCGGGTTAGGGTTATGGTTAGGGTTAGGGTTAGGGTTCGGGTTAGGGTTAGGGTTAGGGTTCGAGTTAGGGTTAGGGTTCGGGTTAGGGTTAGGGGTTAGGGTTAGGGTTAGGGTTAGGGTTAGGGTTCGGGTTAGGGTTAGGGTTCGGGTTAGGGTTAGGGTTCGGTTTAGGGTTAGCGTTAGGGTTAGGGTTAGGGTTAGGTTTTAGGGTTAGGGTTACGGTTAGGGTTAGGGTTAGGGTTAGGGGTTAGGGTTAGGGTTAGGGTTAGGGTTAGGGTTAGGGTTCGGGTTAGGGTTAGGGTTCGGGTCAGGGTTAGAGTTAGGTTTAGGGCTAGGGTTAGTGTTCCGGTTAGGTTTAGGGTTTTGGTTAGGGTTAGGGTTCGGGTTAGGTTTAGGGTTCGGGTTAGGGTTAGGGTTAGGATTCGTGTTCGGGTTAGGGTTAGGGTTCGGGTTCGGGTTAGGGTTCGAATTTGGGTTAAGGGTTCGGGTTAGGGTTACGGTTCGGGTTAGTGTTAGGTTTCGGTTTCGGTTTAGGGTTAGGGTTTGGGTTTGGGTTCGGGTTAGGTCCGGGTTAGCGTTAGGTTTAGGGTTATGGTTAGGTTTCGGGTTAGGGTTAGGGTTAGGGTTCGTGTTCGGGTTCGGATTAGGGTTAGGGTTCGGTTTCGGGTTAGGGTTAGGGTTCGGGTTCGGGTTAGGGTTCGGGTTCGGGTTAGGGTTAGGGGTTAGGTTTCCCGTTAGGGTTAGTGTTAGGGTTCGGGTTAGGGTTAGGTTTAGCGTTAGGGTTAGTGTTCTGGTTAGGGTTCAGGTTAGGGTTCGGGTTAGGGTTAGGGTTCGGGTTCGGGTTAGGGTTCAGTTTAGGGTTCGGATTAGGGTTCGGGTTAGGGTTAGTGTTAGGGTGCGGGTTAGGGTTAGTGTTAGGGTTCTGGTTAGGGTTTGGGTTCGGTTTAGTGTTAGGGTTAGGGTTCGTGTTAGGCTTAGGGTTAGGGTTAGGTTTCGGGTTAGGGTTAGGGTTCGGGTCAGGGTTAGAGTTAGGTTTAGGGTTAGGGTTAGTGTTCCGGTTAGGTTTAGGGTTTTGGTTAGGGTTAGGGTTCGGGTTAGGGTTAGGGTTAGAATTCGTGTTCGGGTTTGGGTTAGGGTTCGGGTTCGCGTTAGGGTTCGGGTTTGGGTTAGGGTTCGGGTTAGGGTTACGGTTCGGGTTAGTGTTAGGGTTCGGGTTCGGTTTAGGGTTAGGGTTTGGGTTCGGGTTCGGGCTAGGGTTCCGGTTAGGGTTAGGGTTTGAGTTAGGGTTCGGGTTAGGGTACGGTTTAGGGTTAGGGTTAGCGTTAGGGTTAGAGTTCGGGTTCGGGTTAGGGTTCGGGTTTGGGTTAGGGTTCGGGTTAGGGTTACGATTCGGGTTAGTGTTAGGGTTCGGGTTCGGTTTAGGGTTAGGGTTTGGGTTCGGGTTCGGGATAGGGTTCGGGTTAGGGTTATGGTTTGAGTTAGGATTCGGGTTAGTGTACGGATTAGGGTTAGGGTTAGGGTTAGAGTTTGGGTTCGGGTTAGGGTTCGGGTTCGGGTTAGGATTCGGGTTAGGGTTAGGGTTAGGGTTAGGGTTCGGGTTAGGGTTAGGGTTCGGGTTCGTGTTAGGTTTAGGTTTCGGGTTAGGGTTAGGGTTAGGGGTTAGGGTTAGGGTTCGGTTTAGAGTTCGGGTTAGGTTTCGGGTTAGGGTTAGGGTTAGGGTTAGGGTTCGGTTTAGGGTTTGGGTTAGGGTTAGGGTTAGAGTTAGGGTTCGGGTTCGGGTTAGGGTTCGGGTTAGGGTTCGGGTTAGGGTTAAGGGTTAGCGTTAGTGTTCGGGTTAGGGGTAGGGTTAGGGTTAGGGTTCGGGTTAGGGTTCGGGTTAGGGTTAGGGTTAGGGTTAGGGTTCGGTTTCGGGTTAGGGTTCGGGTTAGGGTTAGGGTTAGGTTTAGGGTTCGGGTTAGGGTTAGGGTTAGGGTTAGGGTTAGTTTTCGGATTAGGGTTAGGGTTAGGGTTAGGGTTCGGGTTAGGGTTAGGGTTAGGGTTCGGATTAGGGTTAGGGTTAGGGTTCGGGTTAGGTATCGGGTTCGGGTTCGGGTTAGGGTTAGGGTTCGGTTTCGGGTTAGGGTTAGGGTTCGGGTTAGGGTTAGGGTTAGGGTTAGGGTTAGGGTTAGGGTTAGAGTTCGGGTTAGGGTTAGGGTTAGGGTTAGGGTTAAGGTTCGGGTTAGGGTTAGGGTTAGGGTTAGGGTTCGGTTTAGGGTTAGGGTTAGGGTTAGGGTTAGGGTTAGGGTTAGGGTTAGGTTTCGGGTTCGGGTTCGGGTTAGGGTTAGGGTTAGGGTTTGGGATAGGCTTAGGTTTAGGGTTAGGGTTCGGGTTAGGGTTTGGGTTAGGGTTAGGGTTCGGGTTAGGGTTAGGGTTAGGGTTCGGGTTAAGGTTAGGGTTAAGGTTCGGGTTAGGGTTCGGGTTCGGGTTAGGGTTAGGGTTAGGGTTCGGTTTAGGGTTAGGTTTAGGGTTAGGGTTAGGGTTAGTTTTCGGGTTCGGGTTCGGGTTAGGGTTAGGGTTAGGGTTAGGATTAATTTTAGGGTTAGGGTTCGGGTTAGGGTTTGGGTTAGGGTTAGGGTTATTGTTCGGGTTAGGGTTAGGGTTCGGGTTAGTGTTAGGGGTTAGGGTTAGGGTTAGGGTTCGGGTTCGGGTTAGGGTTAGGGTTAGGGTTCGGGTTAGGTTTAGGGTTAGGGTTAGGGTTAGAGTTAGGGTTCGGGTTAGAGTTCGGGTTAGGGTTAGGGTTAGGGTTAGGGTTAGCGTTAGGTTTAGGGTTAGGTTTCGGGTTAGGGTTATGGTTAGGGTTAGGGTTAGGGTTCGGGTTAGGGTTAGGGTTAGGGTTCGAGTTAGGGTTAGGGTTCGGGTTAGGGTTAGGGGTTAGGGTCAGGGTTAGGGTTAGGGTTCGGGTTAGGGTTAGGGTTAGGGTTAGGGTTAGGTTTCGGTTTAGGGTTAGCGTTAGGGTTAGGGTTAGGGTTAGGTTTTAGGGTTAGGGTTACGGTTAGGGTTAGTGTTAGGGTTAGGGGTTAGGGTTAGGGTTAGGGTTAGGGTTAGGGTTAGGGTTAGTGTTAGGGTTAGGGTTCGGTTTAGGGATAGGGTTTGGGTTCGGGTTCGGGATAGGGTTCGGGTTAGGTTTAGGGTTTGAGTTACGTTTCGGGTTAGTGTACGGGTTAGGGTTAGGGTTAGGGTTAGAGTTTGGGTTCGGGTTAGGGTTCGGGTTCGGGTTAGGGTTCGGGTTAGGGTTAGGGTTAGGGTTATGGTTAGGGTTAGGGTTAGGGTTCGGTTTAGGTTAAGCGTTAGTGTTAGGGTTAGGGTTAGGTTTTAGTGTTAGGGTTACGGTTAGGGTTAGGGTTAGTGTTAGGGGTTAAGGTTAGGGTTAGGGTTAGGGTTAGGGTTCGGGTTAGGTTTAGGGTTCGGGTCAGGGTTAGGGTTAGGTTTAGGGTTAGGTTTAGTGTTCCGGTTAGGGTTAGGTTTAGGGTTAGGGTTAGGGTTCGGGGTAGGGTTAGGGTTCGGTTTAGGGTTAGGGTTAGGATTCGTGTTCGGGTTAGGGTTAGGGTTCGGGTTCGGGTTAGGGTTCGAATTTGGGTTAAGGGTTCTGGTTAGGGTTACAGTTCGGGTTAGTGTTAGGTTTCGGTTTCGGTTTAGGGTTAGGGTTTGGGTTCGGGTTCGGGTTAGGTCCGGGTTAGCGTTAGGTTTTGGGTTAGGGTTAGGTTTCGGGTTAGGGTTAGGGTTAGGGTTCGTGTTCGGGTTCGGATTAGGCTTAGGGTTCGGTTTCGGGTTAGGGTTAGGGTTCGGGTTCGGTTAGGGTTCGGGTTCGGGTTAGGGTTAGGGGTTAGGTTTCCCGTTAGGGTTAGGGTTAGGGTTCGGGTTAGGGTTAGGTTTAGCGTTAGGGTTAGTGTTCTGGTTACTGTTCAGGTTAGGGTTCGGGTTAGGGTTAGGGTTCGGGTTCGGGTTAGGGTTCAGGTTAGGGTTCGGATTAGGGTTCGGGTTAGGGTTAGGGTTAGGGTGCGGGTTAGGGTTAGGGTTAGTGTTAGGGTTCTGGTTAGGGTTTGAGTTCGGTTTAGTGTTATGGTTAGGGTTCGTGTTAGGGTTAGGGTTAGGGTTAGGGTTAGGTTTCGGGTTAGGGTTATGGTTAGGGTTAGGGTTAGGGTTCGGGTTAGGGTTAGGGTTAGGTTTCGAGTTAGGGTTAGGGTTCGGGTTAGGGTTAGGGGTTAGGGTTAGGGTTAGGGTTAGGGTTAGGTTTCGGGTTAGGGTTAGGGTTAGGGTTAGGGTTAGGGTTCGGTTTAGGGTTAGCGTTAGGGTTAGGGTTAGGGTTAGGTTTTAGGGTTAGGGTTACGGTTAGGGTTAGGGTTAGGGTTAGGGGTTAGGGTTAGGGTTAGGGTTAGGGTTAGAGTTCGGGTTAGGGTTAGGGTTCGGGTCAGGGTTAGAGTTAGGTTTAGGGTTAGGGTTAGTGTTCCGGTTAGGTTTAGGGTTTTTGTTAGGGTTAGGGTTCGGGTTAGGGTTAGGGTTCGGGTTAGGGTTAGGGTTAGGATTCGTGTTCGGGTTAGGGTTAGGGTTCGAGTTCGCGTTAGGGTTCGGGTTTGGGTTAGGGTTCGGGTTAGGTTTACGGTTCGGGTTAGTGTTAGGGTTCGGGTTCGGTTTAGGGTTAGGGTTTGGGTTCGGGTTCGGGCTAGGGTTCCGGTTAGGGTTAGGGTTTGAGTTAGGGTTCAGGTTAGGGTATGGGTTAGGGTTAGGGTTAGCGTTAGGGTTAGAGTTCGTGTTAGGGTTAGGGTTCGGGTTAGGGTTAGGGTTAGAATTCGTGTTCGGGTTAGGGTTAGGGTTCGGGTTCGCGTTAGGGTTCGGGTTTGGGTTAGGGTTCGAATTTGGGTTAAGGGTTCTGGTTAGGGTTACGGTTCGGGTTAGTGTTATGTTTCCGTTTCGGTTTAGGGTTAGGGTTTGGGTTCGGGTTCGGGTTAGGTCCGGGTTAGCGTTAGGTTTAGGGTTAGGGTTAGGTTTCGGGTTAGGTTTAGGGTTAGGGTTCGTGTTCGGGTTCGGATTAGGGTTAGGGTTCGGTTTCGGGTTAGGGTTAGGGTTCGGGTTCGGGTTAGGGTTCGGGTTCGGGTTAGGGTTAGGGGTTAGGTTTCCCGTTAGGGT
>JAVLSZ010000050.1:2457500-2467500 GCA_032313775.1 Urocyon cinereoargenteus | reverse complement strand
GGTTCGGGTTCGGGTTCGGGTTCGGGTTAGGGTTCGGGTTAGGGTTAGGGTTAGGTTTAGGGATCGGGTTAGGGTTAGGGTTCGGGTTAGGGTTCGGGTTCGGGTTCGGGTTAGGGTTAGGGTTCAGTTTAGGGTTAGAGTGAGGGTTAGGGTTAGTTTTCGGGTTCGGCTTCGGGTTAGGGTTAGGGTTAGGTTTTGGGTTGGATTCGGTTTAGGGTTAGGGTTCGGGTTAGGTTTTGGGTTAGGGTTAGGGTTCGGGTTAGGGTTAGGGATCGGGTTAGGGTTAGGGTTTAGGTTTAGGATTAGGGTTAGGGTTAGGGTTCGGGTTAGGGTTAGGGTTAGGGTTAGGGTTCGGGTTAGGGTTTGGGTTAGGGTTAGGGTTCGGGTTAGGGTTCGGGATAGGGTTCGGGTTAGGGTTCGGGTTAGCGTTCGGGTTAGGGTTCGGGTTAGGGTTCGGGTTAGGGTTAGGGTTACAGTTACGGTTCGGGTTAGGGTATGGGTTAGGGTTAGGTTTAGGGTTCGGGTTTGTGTTAGGGTTCGGGTTAGGGATAGGGTTAGGGTTCGTTTTAGGGTTCTGGTTCTGGTTCGGGTTACGGTTACGGTTAGGGTTAGGGTTCGGGTTAGGGTTAGGTTTAGGGTTCGGGTAGGGTTAGGTTTAGGGTTCGGTTTAGGGTTAGGGTTAGGGTTAGGGTTAGGTTTCGGGTTCGGTTTCGGGTTAGGGTTAGTGTTAGGGTTAGGGTTAGGATTAGGTTTAGGGTTAGGGTTCGAGTTAGGGTTTGGGTTATGTTTAGGGTTAGGGTTCGGGTTAGGGTTAGGGTTAGGGTTCGGGTTACGGTTAGGGTTCGGGTTAGGGTTAGGGGTTAGGGTTAGTGTTAGGGTTAGGGTTAGGTTTCGGGTTAGGGTTAGGGTTAGGGTTAGGGTTAGGGTTCGGATTAGGGTTAGGGTTAGGGTTCGGTTTAGGGTTAGGTTTAGGGTTCGGATTAGGGTTAGGGTTAGTGTTCGGGTTAGGGTTCGATTTCGGGTTAGGGTTAGGGTTAGGGTTAGTTTTCGGGTTAGGGTTAGGGTTCGTGTTAGGGTTAGGGTTCGGGTTAGGGGTTAGGGTGAGGGTTCAGGTTCGGGTTAGGGTTAGTGTTAGGGTTAGGGTTAGGGTTCGGGTTCGGGTTAGGGTTAGGCTTATGGTTAGGGTTAGAGTTTGGGTTAGGGTTAGGGTTCGGGTTAGGGTTAGGGTTAGGGTTAGGTTTAGAGTTCGGGTTAGGGTTCGGGTTAGGGTTCGGGTTAGGGTTAGGGTTCGGGTTAGGATTAGGGTTAGGGTTAGAGTTAGGGTTAGGGTTAGGTTTCGGGTTAGGGTTAGGGTTAGGGTTAGGGTTAGGGTTCGTGTTCGAGTTCGGGTTAGGGTTAGGGTTCGATTTCGGGTTAGGGTTAGGGTTAGGGTTAGGGTTAGGTTTCGGGTTAGGGTTAGGGTTTGGGTTAGGGTTAGGGTTCGGGTTAGGGTTAGGGATCGGGTTAGGGTTAGGGTTTAGGTTTAGGATTAGGGTTAGGGTTAGGGTTCGTGTTAGGGTTAGGGTTAGGGTTCGGGTTCGGGTTCGGGTAAGGGTTAGGTTTCGGGTTCGGGTTAGGGTTCGGGTTCGGGTTAGGGTTCGGGTTCAGGTTAGTGTTAGGGGTTAAGGTTCAGGTTAGGGTAGGGGTTAGGGTTCGGGTTAGGGTTAGAGTTAGGTTTAGGGATAGGGTTAGGGTTAGGGTTCGGGTTAGGGTTAGGGTTAGGGTCAGGATTCGGGTTAGGGTTAAGTTTAGGGTTCGGTTTAGGGTTCGGGTTAGGGTTCAGGTTAGGGTTAGGGTTAGGGTTTGGGTTAGGGTTCGGGTTAGTGTTAGGGTTAGGGTTCGGGTTAGGGTTAGGGTTCGGGTTAGGGTTAGGGTAGGGTTCGGGTTAGGGTTCTCGTTCGGGTTCGGGTTAGGGTTCGGGTTAGGGTTAGTTTTAGGTTTAGGGATCGGGTTAGGGTTAGGGTTAGGGTTCGGGTTAGGGTTCGGGTTCGGGTTAGGGTTAGGGTTAGGGTTAGGGTTCGGTTTAGCGTTAGGGTTAGGGTTAGGGTTAGGGTTAGGTTTCGGGTTCGGGTTCGGGTTAGGGTTAGGGTTAGGGTTTCGGATAGGCTTAGGTTTAGGGTTAGGGTTCGGGTTAGGGTTTGGGTTAGGGTTAGGGTTCGGGTTAGGGTTAGGGTTAGGGTTCGGGTTAAGGTTAGGGTTAAGGTTCGGGTTAGGGTTCGGGTTCGGGTTAGGGTTAGGGTTAGGGTTCGGTTTAGGGTTAGGTTTAGGGTTAGGGTTAGGGTTAGTTTTCGGGTTCGGGTTCGGGTTAGGGTTAGGGTTAGGGTTAGGATTAATTTTAGGGTTAGGGTTCGGGTTAGGGTTTGGGTTAGGGTTAGGGTTATTGTTCGGGTTAGGGTTAGGGTTCGGGTTAGGGTTAGGGGTTAGGGTTAGGGTTAGGGTTCGGGTTCGGGTTAGGGTTAGGGTTAGGGTTCGGGTTAGGTTTAGGGTTAGGGTTAGGGTTAGAGTTAGGGTTCGGGTTAGGGTTCGGGTTAGGGTTAGGATTAGGGTTAGGGTTAGCGTTAGGTTTAGGGTTAGGTTTCGGGTTAGGGTTATGGTTAGGGTTAGGGTTAGGGTTCGGGTTAGGGTTAGGGTTAGGGTTCGAGTTAGGGTTAGGGTTCGGGTTAGGGTTAGGGGTTAGGGTTAGGGTTAGGGTTAGGGTTCGGGTTAGGGTTAGGGTTAGGGTTAGGGTTAGGGTTCGGTTTAGGGTTAGCGTTAGGGTTAGGGTTAGGGTTAGGTTTTAGGGTTAGGGTTACGGTTAGGGTTAGGGTTAGGGTTAGGGGTTAGGGTTAGGGTTAGGTTTAGGGTTAGGGTTAGGGTTCGGGTTAGGGTTAGGGTTCGGGTCAGGGTTAGAGTTAGGTTTAGGGCTAGGGTTAGTGTTCCGGTTAGGTTTAGGGTTTTGGTTAGGGTTAGGGTTCGGGTTAGGTTTAGGGTTCGGTTTAGGGTTATTGTTAGGATTCGTGTTCGGGTTAGGGTTAGGGTACGGGTTCGGGTTAGGGTTCAAATTTGGGTTAAGGGTTCGGGTTAGGGTTACGGTTCGGGTTAGTGTTAGGTTTCGGTTTCGGTTTAGGGTTAGGGTTTGGGTTTGGGTTCGGGTTAGGTCCGGGTTAGCGTTAGGTTTAGGGTTAGGGTTAGGTTTCGGGTTAGGGTTAGGGTTAGGTTTCGTGTTCGGGTTCGGATTAGGGTTAGGGTTCGGTTTCGGGTTAGGGTTAGGGTTCGGGTTCGGGTTAGGGTTCGGGTTCGGGTTAGGGTTAGGGGTTAGGTTTCCCGTTAGGGTTAGTGTTAGGGTTCGGGTTAGGGTTAGGTTTAGCGTTAGGGTTAGTGTTCTGGTTAGGGTTCAGGTTAGGGTTCGGGTTAGGGTTAGGTTTCGGGTTCGGGTTAGGGTTCAGTTTAGGGTTCGGATTAGGGTTCGGGTTAGGGTTAGGGTTAGGGTGCGGGTTAGGGTTAGTGTTAGGGTTCTGGTTAGGGTTTGGGTTCGGTTTAGTGTTAGGGTTAGGGTTCGGGTTAGGGTTAGGGTTAGAATTCGTGTTCGGGTTAGGGTTAGGGTTCGGGTTCGCGTTAGGGTTCGGGTTTGGGTTAGGGTTCGGGTTAGGGTTACGGTTCCGGTTAGTGTTAGGGTTCGGGTTCGGTTTAGGGTTAGGGTTTGGGTTCGGGTTCGGGCTAGGGTTCCGGTTAGGGTTAGGGTTTGAGTTAGGGTTCGGGTTAGGGTACGGGTTAGGGTTAGGGTTAGCGTTAGGGTTAGAGTTCGGGTTCGGGTTAGGGTTCGGGTTTGGGTTAGGGTTCGGGTTAGGGTTACGATTCGGGTTAGTGTTAGGGTTCGGGTTCGGTTTAGGGTTAGGGTTTGGGTTCGGGTTCGGGATAGGGTTCGGGTTAGGGTTATGGTTTGAGTTAGGATTCGGGTTAGTGTACGGATTAGGGTTAGGGTTAGGGTTAGAGTTTGGGTTCGGGTTAGGGTTCGGGTTCGGGTTAGGATTCGGGTTAGGGTTAGGGTTAGGGTTAGGGTTCGGGTTAGGGTTAGGGTTCGGGTTCGTGTTAGGTTTAGGTTTCGGGTTAGGGTTAGGGTTAGGGGTTAGGGTTAGGGTTCGGTTTAGAGTTCGGGTTAGGTTTCGGGTTAGGGTTAGGGTTAGGGTTAGGGTTCGGTTTAGGGTTTGGGTTAGGGTTAGGGTTAGAGTTAGGGTTCGGGTTCGGGTTAGGGTTCGGGTTAGGGTTCGGGTTAGGGTTAAGGGTTAGCGTTAGTGTTCGGGTTAGGGGTAGGGTTAGGGTTAGTGTTCGGGTTAGGGTTCGGGTTAGGGTTAGGGTTAGGGTTAGGGTTCGGTTTCGGGTTAGGGTTCGGGTTAGGGTTAGGGTTAGGTTTAGGGTTCGGGTTAGGGTTAGGATTAGGGTTAGGGTTAGTTTTCGGATTAGGGTTAGGGTTAGGGTTAGGGTTCGGGTTAGGGTTAGTGTTAGGGTTCGGATTAGGGTTAGGGTTAGGGTTCGGGTTAGGTATCGGGTTCGGGTTCGGGTTAGGGTTAGGGTTCGGTTTCGGGTTAGGGTTAGGGTTCGGGTTAGGGTTAGGGTTAGGGTTAGGGTTAGGGTTAGAGTTCGGGTTAGGGTTAGGGTTAGGGTTAGGGTTAAGGTTCGGGTTAGGGTTAGGGTTAGGGTTAGGGTTCGGTTTAGGGTTAGGGTTAGGGTTAGGGTTAGGGTTAGGGTTAGGTTTCGGGTTAGGGTTTGGGTTAGGGTTAGGGTTCGGGTTAGGGTTAGGGTTAGGGTTCGGGTTAAGGTTAGGGTTAAGATTCGGGTTAGGGTTCGGGTTCGGGTTAGGGTTAGGGTTAGGGTTCGGTTTAGGGTTAGGTTTAGGGTTAGGGTTAGGGTTAGTTTTCGGGTTCGGGTTCGGGTTAGGGTTAGGGTTAGGGTTAGGATTAATTTTAGGGTTAGGGTTCGGGTTAGGGTTTGGGTTAGGGTTAGGGTTATTGTTCGGGTTAGGGTTAGGTTTCGGGTTAGGGTTAGGGGTTAGGATTAGGGTTCGGGTTCGGGTTCGGGTTAGGGTTAGGGTTAGGGTTCGGGTTAGGTTTAGGGTTAGGGTTAGGGTTAGAGTTAGGGTTCGGGTTAGGGTTCGGGTTAGGGTTAGGGTTAGGGTTAGCGTTAGGTTTAGGGTTAGGTTTCGGGTTAGGGTTATGGTTAGGGTTAGGGTTAGGGTTCGGGTTAGGGTTAGGGTTAGGGTTCGAGTTAGGGTTAGGGTTCGGGTTAGGGTTAGGGGTTAGGGTTAGGGTTAGGGTTAGGGTTCGGGTTAGGGTTAGGGTTAGGGTTAGGGTTAGGGTTCGGTTTAGGGTTAGCGTTAGGGTTAGGGTTAGGGTTAGGTTTTAGGGTTAGGGTTACGGTTAGGGTTAGTGTTAGGGTTAGGGTTTAGGGTTAGGGTTAGGGTTAGGGTTAGGGTTAGGGTTCGAGTTAGGGTTAGGGTTCGGGTCAGGGTTAGAGTTAGGTTTAGGGTTAGGGTTAGTGTTCCGGTTAGGTTTAGGGTTTTGGTTAGGGTTAGGGTTCGGGTTAGGGTTAGGGTTCGGGTTAGGGTTAGGGTTAGGATTCGTGTTCGGGTTAGGGTTAGGGTTCGAGTTCGCGTTAGGGTTCGGGTTTGGGTTAGGGTTCGGGTTAGGGTTACGGTTCGGGTTAGTGTTAGGGTTCGGGTTCGGTTTAGGGTTAGGGTTTGGGTTCGGGTTCAGGCTAGGGTTCCGGTTAGGGTTAGGGTTTGAGTTAGGGTTCGGGTTAGGGTACGGGTTAGGGTTAGGGTTAGCGTTAGGGTTAGAGTTCGGGTTCGGGTTAGGGTTCGGGTTTGGGTTAGGGTTCGGGTTAGGGTTACGGTTCGGGTTAGTGTTAGGGTTCGGGTTCGGTTTAGGGATAGGGTTTGGGTTCGGGTTCGGGATAGGGTTCAGGATAGGTTTAGGGTTTGAATTACGTTTCGGGTTAGTGTACGGGTTAAGGTTAGGGTTAGGGTTAGAGTTTGGGTTCGGGTTAGGGTTCGGGTTCGGGTTAGGGTTCGGGTTAGGGTTAGGGTTAGGGTTATGGTTAGGGTTAGGGTTATGGTTCGGTTTAGGTTAAGCGTTAGGGTTAGGGTTAGGGTTAGGTTTTAGTGTTAGGGTTACGGTTAGGGTTAGGGTTAGTGTTAGGGGTTAGGGTTAGGGTTAGGGTTAGGGTTAGGGTTCGGGTTAGGTTTAGGGTTCGGGTCAGGGTTAGGGTTAGGTTTAGGGTTAGGTTTAGTGTTCCGGTTAGGGTTAGGGTTAGGGTTAGGGTTAGGGTTCGGGGTAGGGTTAGGGTTCGGGTTAGGTTTAGGGTTAGGATTCGTGTTCGGGTTAGGGTTAGGGTTCGGGTTCGGGTTAGGGTTCGAATTTGGGTTAAGGGTTCTGGTTAGGGTTACGGTTCGGGTTAGTGTTATGTTTTGGTTTCGGTTTAGGGTTAGGGTTTGGGTTCGGGTTCGGGTTAGGTCCGGGTTAGCGTTAGGTTTAGGGTTAGGGTTAGGTTTCGGGTTAGGGTTAGGGATAGGTTTCGTGTTCGGGTTCGGATTAGGCTTAGGGTTCGGTTTCGGGTTAGGGTTAGGGTTCGGGTTCGGGTTAGGGTTCGGGTTCGGGTTAGGGTTAGGGTTTAGGTTTCCCGTTAGGGTTAGGGTTAGGGTTCGGGTTAGGGTTAGGTTTAGCGTTAGGGTTAGTGTTCTGGTTACGGTTCAGGTTAGGGTTCGGGTTAGGGTTAGGGTTCGGGTTCGGGTTAGGGTTCAGGTTAGGGTTCGGATTAGGGTTCGGGTTAGGGTTAGGGTTAGGGTGCGGGTTAGGGTTAGGGTTAGTGTTAGGGTTCTGGTTAGGGTTTGAGTTCGGTTTAGTGTTAGGGTTAGGGTTCGTGTTAGGGTTAGGGTTAGGGTTAGGGTTAGGTTTCGGGTTAGTGTTATGGTTAGGGTTAGGGTTAGGGTTCGGGTTAGGGTTAGGGTTAGGGTTCGAGTTAGGGTTAGGGTTCGGGTTAGGGTTAGGGGTTAGGGTTAGGGTTAGGGTTAGGGTTAGGTTTCGGGTTAGGGTTAGGGTTAGGGTTAGGGTTAGGGTTCGGTTTAGGGTTAGCGTTAGGGTTAGTGTTAGGGTTAGGCTTTAGGGTTAGGGTTAGGGTTAGGGTTAGGGTTAGGGTTAGGGTTTAGGGTTAGGGTTAGGGTTAGGGTTAGAGTTCGGGTTAGGGTTAGGGTTCGGGTCAGGGTTAGAGTTAGGTTTAGGGTTAAGGTTAGTGTTCCGGTTAGGTTTAGGGTTTTGGTTAGGGTTAGGGTTCGGTTTAGGGTTAGGGTTCGGGTTAGGGTTAGGGTTAGGATTCGTGTTCGGGTTAGGGTTAGGGTTCGAGTTCGCGTTAGGGTTCGGGTTTGGGTTAGGGTTCGGGTTAGGGTTACGGTTCGGGTTAGTGTTAGGGTTCGGGTTCGGTTTAGGGTTAGGGTTTGGGTTCGGGTTCGGGCTAGGGTTCCGGTTAGGGTTAGGGTTTGAGTTAGGGTTCGGGTTAGGGTACGGGTTAGGGTTAGGGTTAGCGTTAGGGTTAGAGTTCGGGTTCGGGTTAGGGTTCGGGTTTGGGTTATGGTTCGGGTTAGGGTTACGATTCGGGTTAGTGTTAGGGTTCGGGTTCGGTTTAGGGATAGGGTTTGGGTTCGGGTTCCGGATAGGGTTCGGGTTAGGATTAGGGTTTGAGTTACTTTTCGGGTTAGTGTACGGGTTAGGGTTAGGGTTAGGGTTAGAGTTTGGGTTCGGGTTAGGGTTCGGGTTCGGGTTAGGGTTCGGGTTAGGGTTAGGGTTAGGGTTATGGTTAGGGTTAGGGTTAGGGTTCGGTTTAGGTTAAGCGTTAGGGTTAGGGTTAGGGTTAGGTTTTAGTGTTAGGGTTACGGTTAGGGTTAGGGTTAGTGTTAGGGGTTAGGGTTAGGGTTAGGGTTAGGGTTAGGGTTCGGGTTAGGTTTAGGGTTCGGGTCAGGGTTAGGGTTAGGTTTAGGGTTAGGTTTAGTGTTCCGGTTAGGGTTAGGGTTAGGGTTAGGGTTAGGGTTAGGGTTCGGGGTAGGGTTAGGGTTCGGGTTAGGGTTAGGTTTAGGATTCGTGTTCGGGTTAGGGTTAGGGTTCGGGTTCGGGTTAGGGTTCGAATTTGGGTTAAGGGTTCTGGTTAGGGTTACGGTTCGGGTTAGTGTTATGTTTCCGTTTCGGTTTAGGGTTAGGGTTTGGGTTCGGGTTCGGGTTAGGTCCGGGTTAGCGTTAGGTTTAGGGTTAGGGTTAGGTTTCGGGTTAGGGTTAGGGTTAGGGTTCGTGTTCGGGTTCGGATTAGGGTTAGGGTTCGGTTTCGGGTTAGGGTTAGGTTTCGGGTTCGGGTTAGCGTTCGGGTTCGGGTTAGGGTTAGGGGTTAGGTTTCCCGTTAGGGTTGGTTAGGGTTCGGGTTAGGGTTAGGTTTAGCGTTAGGGTTAGTGTTCTGGTTAGGGTTCAGGTTAGGGTTCGGGTTAGGGTTAGGGTTCGGGTTCGGGTTAGGGTTCAGGTTAGGGTTCGGATTAGGGTTCAGGTTAGGGTCAGGGTTAGGGTGCGGGTTAGGGTTAGGGTTAGTGTTAGGGTTCTGGTTAGGGTTTGAGTTCGGTTTAGTGTTAGGGTTAGGGTTCCTGTTAGGGTTAGTGTTAGGGTTAGGGTTAGGGTTCGGGTTAGGGTTAGGGTTCGGGTCAGGGTTAAAGTTAGGTTTAGGGTTAGGGTTAGTGTTCCGGTTAGGTTTAGGATTTTGGTTAGGTTTAGGGTTCGGGTTAGGGTTAGGGTTCGGGTTAGGGTTAGGGTTAGAATTCGTGTTCGGGTTAGGGTTAGGGTTCGGGTTCGCGTTAGGGTTCGGGTTTGGGTTAGGGTTCGGGTTAGGGTTACGGTTCGGGTTAGTGTTAGGGTTCGGGTTCGGTTTAGGGTTAGGGTTTTGGTTCGGGTTCGGGTTCGGGCTAGGGTTCCGGTTAGGGTTAGGTTTGAGTTAGGGTTCGGTTTAGGGTACGGGTTAGGGTTAGGGTTAGCGTTAGGGTTAGAGTTCGGGTTCGGGTTAGGGTTCGGGTTTGGGTTAGGGTTCGGGTTAGGGTTACGATTCGGGTTAGTGTTAGGGTTCGTGTTCGGTTTAGGGTTAGGGTTTGGGTTCGGGTTCGGGATAGGGTTCGGGTTAGGGTTAGGGTTTGAGTTAGGATTCGGATTAGTGTACGGGTTAGGGTTAGGGTTAGGGTTAGAGTTTGGGTTCGGGTTAGGGTTCGGGTTCGGGTTAGGATTCGGGTTATCGTTAGGGTTAGGGTTAGGGTTCGGGTTAGGGTTAGGGTTCGGGTTCGTGTTAGGTTTAGTTTTCGGGTTAGGGTTAGGGTTAGGGGTTAGGGTTAGGGTTCGGTTTAGAGTTCGGGTTAGGTTTCTGGTTAGGGTTAGGGTTAGGGTTAGGGTTCGGTTTAGGGTTCGGGTTAGGGTTAGTGTTAGAGTTAGGGTTCGGGTTCGGGTTAGGGTTCGGGTTAGGGTTCGGGTTAGGGTTAAGGGTTAGCGTTAGTGTTCGGGTTAGGGGTAGGTTTAGGGTTAGGGTTCGGGTTAGGGTTCGGGTTAGGGTTAGGGTTAGGCTTAGGGTTCGGTTTCGGTTTAGGGTTCGTGTTAGGGTTAGGGTTAGGTTTAGGGTTCGGGTTAGGGTTAGGGTTAGGGTTAGGGTTAGTTTTCGGATTAGGGTTAGGGTTAGGGTTAGGGTTCGGGTTAGGGTTAGGGTTAGGGTTCGGATTAGGGTTAGGGTTAGGGTTCGGGTTAGGGTTCGGTTTCGGGTTAGGGTTAGGGTTAGGGTTAGGTTTCGGGTTAGGGTTAGGGTTCGGGTTAGGGTTAGGTTTAGGGTCAGGGTTAGGGTTAGAGTTCGGGTTAGGGTTAGGGTTAGGGTTAGGGTTAAGGTTCGGGTTAGGGTTAGGGTTAGGGTTAGGTTTAGTGTTAGG
>JAVLSZ010000050.1:2387500-2452500 GCA_032313775.1 Urocyon cinereoargenteus | reverse complement strand
CGGTTTAGGTTTCGGGTTAGGTTTCGGGTTAGGGTTAGGGTTCGGGTTAGGGTTCGGATTTGGGTTAGGGTTCGGATTAGGGTTCAGGTTAGGGTTAGGTTTAGGGTTCGGGTTAGGGTTCGGGTTAGGGTTAGGGTTAGGGTTCGGGTTAGGGTTCGTGTTAGGGTTCGGTTTAGGGTTCGGGTTCGGGTTCGGGTTAGGGTTCGGGTTAGGGTTAGGGTTAGGTTTAGGGATCGGGTTAGGGTTAGGGTTCGGGTTAGGGTTCGGGTTCGGGTTCGGGTTAGGGTTAGGGTTCAGTTTAGGGTTAGAGTGAGGGTTAGGGTTAGTTTTCGGGTTCGGCTTCGGGTTAGGGTTAGGGTTAGGTTTTGGGTTGGATTCGGTTTAGGGTTAGGGTTCGGGTTAGGGTTTGGGTTAGGGTTAGGGTTCGGGTTAGGGTTAGGGATCGGGTTAGGGTTAGGGTTTAGGTTTAGGATTAGGGTTAGGGTTAGGGTTCGGGTTAGGGTTAGGGTTAGGGTTAGGGTTAGGGTTCGGGTTAGGGTTTGGGTTAGGGTTAGGGTTCGGGTTAGGGTTCGGGATAGGGTTCGGGTTAGGGATCGGGTTAGCGTTCGGGTTAGGGTTCGGGTTAGGGTTCGGGTTAGGGTTAGGGTTACAGTTACGGTTCGGGTTAGGGTACGGGTTACGGTTAGGGTTAGGGTTAGGGTTCGGGTTCGGGTTCGGGTTAGGGTTAGGGTTAGGGTTCGGTTTAGGGTTACGGTTCGGGTTAGTGTTAGTGTTCGGGTTCGGTTTAGGGTTAGGGTTTATGTTCGGGTTAGGGTTCGGGTTAGGGTTAGAGTTTGAGTTACGGTTCGGTTTAGGGTACGGGTTAGGATTAGGTTTAGGGTTCGGGTTTGTGTTAGGGTTCGGGTTAGGGATAGGGTTAGGGTTCGTTTTAGGGTTCTGGTTCTGGTTCGGGTTACGGTTAGGGTTAGGGTTCGGGTTAGGGTTAGGTTTAGGGTTCGGGTAGGGTTAGGTTTAGGGTTCGGTTTAGGGTTAGGGTTAGGGTTAGGGTTAGGGTTAGGTTTCGGGTTCGGTTTCGGGTTAGGGTTAGTGTTAGGGTTAGGGTTAGGATTAGGTTTAGGGTTAGGGTTCGTGTTAGGGTTTGGGTTATGTTTAGGGTTAGGGTTCGGGTTAGGGTTAGGGTTAGGGTTCGGGTTACGGTTAGGGTTCGGGTTAGGGTTAGGGGTTAGGGTTAGGGTTAGGGTTAGGGTTAGGTTTCGGGTTAGGGTTAGGGTTAGGGTTAGGGTTCGGATTAGGGTTAGGGTTAGGGTTCGGTTTAGGGTTAGGGTTAGGGTTCGGATTAGGGTTAGGGTTAGTGTTCGGGTTAGGGTTCGATTTCGGGTTAGGGTTAGGGTTAGGGTTAGGGTTAGGTTTCGGGTTAGGGTTAGGGTTCGGGTTAGGGTTAGGGTTAGGGTTAGGGTTCGGGTTAGGGTTAGGGTTCGGGTTAGGGGTTAGGGTGAGGGTTCAGGTTCGGGTTAGGGTTAGTGTTAGGGTTAGGGTTAGGGTTCGGGTTCGGGTTAGGGTTAGGCTTATGGTTAGGGTTAGAGTTTGTGTTAGGGTTAGGGTTAGGGTTAGTGTTAGGGTTCGGGTTAGGGTTAGGGTTAGGGTTCGGGTTAGGGTTCGGGTTTGGTTTAGGGTTAGGGCTAGGGTTCGTGTTCGGGTTAGGGTTAGGGTTCGGGTTAGGGTTAGGTTTAGGGTTAGGGTTAGGTTTAAAGTTCGGTTTAGGGTTCGGTTTAGGGTTAAGTTTAGGGTTCGGGGTAGGGTTAGGGTTAGGGTTTGGGTTAGGGTTCGGGTTAGGGTTAGTGTTAGGGTTCGGGTTAGGGTTCGGGTTAGGGTTAGGGTTAGGGTTAGGGTTAGGTTTCGGGTTAGGGTTAGGGTTCGGGTTAGGGTTAGGTTTAGGGTTAGGTTTAGAGTTCGGGTTAGTGTTCGTGTTAGGGTTCGGGTTAGGGTTAGGGTTCGGGTTAGGGTTAGGGTTAGGGTTAGAGTTAGGGTTAGGGTTAGGGTTCGGGTTAGGTTTAGGGTTAGGGTTAGGGTTAGGGTTCGTGTTCGAGTTCGGGTTAGGGTTAGGGTTCGGTATCGGGTTAGGGTTAGGGTTCGGGTTCGTGTTAGAGTTCGGGTTTGGGTTAGGGTTAGGGGTTAGGGTTCAGGTTAGTGTTAGGTTTAGGGTTCGGGTTAGGGTTAGGTTTAGGGTTAGGGTTAGGGTTCGGGTTAGGGTTTGGGTTCGGTTTAGGGTTAGGTTTCGGGTTAGGGTTAGGTTTAGGGTTAGAGTTAGGGTTCGGGTTAGGGTTCGGGTTAGGATTAGGTTTCGGGTTAGGGTTAGGTTTAGGGTTAGAGTTAGGGTTCGGGTTAGGGTTCGGGTTAGGATTAGGTTTCGGGTTAGGGTTAGGGTTCGGGTTAGAGTTATGGTTAGTGTTAGGGTTCGGGTTAGGGTTAGGGTTAGGGGTAGGTTTAGGGTTTGGGTAGGGTTAGGGTTAGGGTTCGGGGTCGGGTTAGGGTTAGGGTTAGGGTTCGTGTTCGGGTTAGTGTTAGGGTTCGGGTTTGGGTTAGGTTTCGGGTTAGGGGTAGGTGTTAGGGTTCAGGTTAGGGTTAGGGTTAGGGTTCGGTTTAGGTTTAGGGTAAGGGTTAGGGTTAGGGTTAGGGTTCGGGTTAGGGTTAGGGTTAGGGTTCGGGTTAGATTTAGGGTTAGGGTTCGGGTTAGGGTTCGGGTTAGGGTTAGGGTTCAGTTTAGGGTTAGGGTTCGGGTTAGGGTTAGGGTTAGTGTTAGGGTTAGGTTTTAGGTTTAGGGTTACGGTTAGGGTTAGGGTTAGGGTTAGGGGTTAGGGTTAGGGTTAGGTTTAGGTTTAGGGTTCGGGTTAGGGTTCGGGTTAGGTTTCGGGTTTGGTTTAGGGTTAGGGTTCGGGTTAGGTTTAGGTTTCGGGTTAGGGTTAGGGTCAGGGTTCGCGTTAGGGTTAGGGTTCGGGTTAGGGTTGGATTCGGTTTAGGTATCGGGTTAGGGTTAGGTTTCGGATTCGGGTTAGGGTTAGGGTTCGGGTTAGGGTTAGGGTTAGGGTTAGGGTAAGGGTTAGGGTTAGGGTTCGGGTTAGGGTTAGGGTTCGGGTTCGGGTTAGGGTTAGTGTTAGGGTTAGGTTTTAGGTTTAGGGTTACGGTAAGGGTTAGGGTTAGGGTTAGGGGTTAGGGTTAGGGTTAGGTTTAGGGTTAGGGTTCGGGTTAGGGTTAGGGTTCTGGTCAGGTTTAGGGTTAGGTTTAGTTTAGGGTTAGGGTTCAGGTTAGGGTTAGGTTTAGGTTTAGGGTTAGGGTTAGGGGTCGGGTTAGGGTTAGGGTTAGGGTTCGGTTTAGGGTTAGGGTTAGGGTTAGGGTTAGGGTTCAGTTTAGGGTTAGTGTTAGGGTTCGGGTTAGGGTTAGTGTTAGGGTTAGGTTTAGGATTCGAGTTAGGGTTAGGGTTAGGGTTCGGGTTAGGGTTATGGTTCAGGTAAGGGTTAGGGTTAGTGTTCGGGTTAGGGTTAGGGTTTGGGTTAGGGTTAGGGTTAGGGTTCGGGTTAGGTTTAGGGTTAGGGTTCGGGTTAGGTTTAGGTTTTGGGTTAGGGTTAGGGTCAGGGTTCGGGTTAGGGTTAGGGTTCGGGTTAGGGTTGGATTCGGGTTAGGTATCGGGTTAGGGTTAGGGTTCGGATTCGGGTTAGGGTTAGGTTTCGGTTTAGGGTTAGGGTTACGGTTCGGGTTAGGGTTCGGGTTAGGGTTAGGGTTAGGGTTCGGGTTAGGGATCGGGTTAGGTTTCGGGTTAGGTTTAGGGTTAGGGTTCGGGTTAGGGTTTGGGTTCGGGTTCGGGTTAGGGTTAGGTTTAGGGTTCGGGTTATGGTTACGGTTAGGGTTCGGGTTAGGGTTAGGGTTAGGGTTCGTGTTAGGGTTCGGGTACGTTTTAGGGTTAGGGTTAGGGTTCGGTTTAGGGTTAGGTTTAGGGTTAGGGTTAGGTTAGGGTTAGGGTTCGGGTTAGGGGTCGGTTTAGGGTTAGGGGTTAGGGTTAGGGTTAGGGTTAGGGTTAGGGTTAGGGTTCAGGTTAGGGTTAGTGTTAGGGTTAGGGTTCGGGTTAGTGTTCGGTTTAGGGTTAGGGTTAGGGTTAGGGTTATTGTTAGGTTTAGGGTTAGGGGTCGGTTTTGGATTAGGTTTAGGGTTAGGGTTAGGGTTCGGGTTAGGGTTAGGGTTCGAGTTAGGGTTAGGGTTCGGGTTAGGGTTAGGGGTTAGGGTTAGGGTTAGGGTTAGGGTTCGGGTTAGGGTTAGGGTTAGGGTTAGTGTTCGGGTTCGCGTTAGGGTTAGCGTTAGGGTTAGGGTTAGGGTTAGGTTTTAGGGTTAAGGTTACGGTTAGGGTTAGGGTTAGGGTTAGGGGTTAGGGTTAGGTTTAGGGTTAGGGTTCGGGTTCGGGTTCGGGATAGGGTTCGGTTTAGGGTTAGGGTTAGGTTTAGGGTTAGGGTTAGGGTTCGGGTTAGGGTTAGGGTTAGGGTTCGGGTTAGAGTTAGGGTTAGGGTTAGGGTTAGGGTTCGTGTTAGTGTTCGGGTTAGGGGTCAGGTTAGGGTTAGGGTTAGGGTTCGGGTTAGGGTTAGGGTTCGGGTTAGGGTTCGCGTTAGTGTTAGGTTTGGGTTACGGTTAGGGTTCCGGTTTGGGTTAGGGTTCGGTTTAGGTTTAGCGTTAGGGTTAGGGTTCGGGTTAGGGTTAGGGTTCCGGTTCGGGTTCGGGTTAGGTTTAGGGTTCGGGTTAGGGTTAGGGTTCGGGTTACGGTTAGGGTTAGGGTTCGGGTTAGGGTTAGGGTTAGGGTTCGGGTTAGGGTTATGGTTCGGGTTCGGGTTAGGGTTAGGGTTCGGGTTCGGGTTAGGGTTAGGGTTCGCGTTAGGGTTCGGGTTAGGGTTAGGGTTCAGTTTAGGGTTTCGGTTCGGGTTGTTGTTAGTGTTCGGGTTCGGTTTAGGGTTAGGGTTTATGTTCGGGTTCGGGTTAGGGTTCGGGTTAGGGTTAGGGTTAGGGTTCGGGTTAGGGTTCGGGTTAGGGTTCGGGTGTGGGTTAGGGTTAGGGTTAGGGTTAGGGTTAGTTTTCGGGTTAGGGTTCGGGTTAGGGTTAGGGTTAGGGTTCGGGTTAGGGTTAGGGTTAGGGTTCGGGTTAGGGTTCGGGTTAGGTTTAGAATTAGGGTTCGGTTTAGGTTTAGGTTTCGGGTTAGGGTTAGGGTCAGGGTTCGGTTTAGGGTTAGGGTTCGGGTTAAGGTTGGATTCGGGTTAGGTATCGGGTTAGGGTTAGGGTTCGGATTCGGTTTAGGGTTAGTGTTCGAGTTAGGGTTAGGGTTAGGGTTAGTGTTCGGTTTAGGGTTAGTGTTCGGGTACGGGTTAGGGTTAGGGTTAGGGTTAGTGTTCGGATTAGGGTTAGGGTTCGGGTTAGGTTTAGGGTTAGGTTTAGGGTTAGGGTTCGGGTTAGGGTTCGGGTTAGGTTTAGGGTTAGGATTCGGGTTAGGGTTAGGGTTAGGGTTCTGGTTAGGTTTAGGGTTCGGGTTAGGTTTAAGGTTAGGGTTCGGGTTAGGGTTAGTGTTAGGGTTTGGTTAGGTTTAGGGTTCAGGTTCGGGTTAGGGTTAGGGTTCGGGTTCGGGTTAGGTTTCGGGTTTTGGTTAGGGTTCGGGTTAGGCTTAGCGTTAGGGTTAGGGTTCGGGTTAGGGTTAGGGTTCGGGTTTGGGTTAGGGTTCGGGTTTTGGTTAGGGTTCGGGTTAGGCTTAGCTTTAGGGTTAGGGTTCGGGTTAGGGTTAGGGTTCGGGTTCGGGTTCGGGTTAGGGTTAGTGTTTGGGTTAGGGTTAGGGTTCGGGTTAGGGTTAGGGTTGGGTTCGGGTTAGGGTTAGGGTTAGGGTTCGGGTTAGGTTTAGGGTTCGGGTTAGGGTTAGGTTTAGGGTTCGTGTTCGGGTAAGGGTTAGGGTTCGGGTTAGTGTTCGGGTTAGGGTTAGGATTCGGTTTAGGGTTACGGTTCAGTTTAGTGTTAGTGTTCGTGTTCGGTTGAGGGTTAGGGTTTATGTTCGGGTTCGGGTTAGGGTTCGGGTTAGGGTTAGGGTTTGAGTTACGGTTCGGGTTAGGGTACGGGTTAGGGTTAGGGTTCGGGTTCGGTTTAGGGTTCGGGTCCGGGTTAGGGTTAGGTTTCGGGTTAGGGTTAGGGTTAGGGGTTAGGGTTAGGGTTCGGGTTAGAGTTCGGGTTAGGGTTCTGGTTGGGGTTAGGTTTAGGGTTAGGGTTCCGGTTAGGGTTTGGGTTAGGGTTCGGGTTAGGTTTAGGGTTAGGTTAGGGTTCGGGTTCGGGTTCGGGTTAGGGTTAAGGGTTAGAGTTAGGGTTCGGGTTAGGGTTAGAGTTAGGGTTAGGGTTCGGGTTAGGGTTAGGGTTAGGATTAGGGTTCGGGTTCGGGTTAGGGTTCGGGTTAGGGTTAGGTTTAGGGTTCGGGTTAGGGTTGGGGTTCGGGTTCGGGTTCGGGTTAGTGTTCGGGTTACGGTTAGGGTTAGGGTTCGGGTTAGGGTTCGGGTTAGGGTTAGGGTTCGGGTTCGGGTTAGGGTTAGGGTTCGGGTTCGGGTTAGGGTTAGGGTTCGGGTTCGGGTTAGGGTTAGGGTTCGCGTTAGGGTTCGGGTTAGGGTTAGGGTTCAGTTTAGGGTTTCGGTTCGGGTTAGTGTTAGTGTTCGGGTTTGGTTTAGGGTTAGGGTTTATGTTCGGGTTCGGGTTAGGGTTCGGGTTAGGGATAGGGTTAGGGTTCGGGTTAGGGTTCGGGTTAGGGTTCGGGTGTGGGTTAGGGTTAGGGTTAGGGTTAGGGTTAGTTTTCGGGTTAGGGTTCGGGTTAGGGTTAGGGTGAGGGTTCGGGTTAGGGTTAGGGTTAGGGTTCGGGTTAGGGTTCGGGTTAGGTTTAGAATTAGGGTTCGGTTTAGGTTTAGGTTTCGGTTTAGGGTTAGGGTCATGGTTCGCGTTAGGGTTAGGGTTCGGTTAGGGTTGGATTCGGTTTAGGTATCGGGTTAGGGTTAGGGTTCGGATTCGGGTTAGGGTTAGGGTTCGGGTTAGGATTAGGGTTAGGGTTAGGGTAAGGGTTAGGGTTAGGGTTCGGGTTAGGGTTCGGGTTCGGGTTCGGGTTAGGGTTAGGTTTAGGGTTCGGGTTATGGTTACGGTTAGGGTTCGGGTTAGGGTTAGGGTTAGGGTTCGTGTTAGGGTTCGGGTTCGTTTTAGGGTTAGGATTAGGGTTCGGTTTAGGGTTAGGTTTAGGGTTAGGGTTAGGTTAGGGTTAGGGTTCGGGTTAGGGTTCGGTTTAGGGTTAGGGGTTAGGGTTAGGGTTAGGGTTAGGGTTCAGGTTAGGGATAGTGTTAGGGTTAGGGTTCGGGTTAGTGTTCGGGTTAGGGTTAGGGTTAGGGTTAGGTTTATTTTTAGGTTTAGGGTTAGGGGTCGGTTTAGGATTAGGGTTAGGGTTAGGGTTAGGGTTCGGGTTAGGGTTAGGGTTCGAGTTAGGGTTAGGGTTCGGGTTAGGGTTAGGGGTTAGGGTTAGGGTTAGGGTTAGGGTTAGGGTTAGGGTTCGGGTTAGGGATAGAGTTAGGGTTAGTGTTCAGGTTCGGGTTAGGGTTAGCGTTAGGGTTAGGGTTAGGGTTAGGTTTTAGGGTTAAGGTTACGGTTAGGGTTAGGGTTAGGGGTTAGGGTTAGGGTTAGGGTTAGGGTTCGGTTTCGGGTTCGGGTTAGGGTTCGGGTTAGGGTTAGAGTTAGGTTTAGGGTTAGGGTTAGGGTTCTAGTTAGGGTTAGGGTTCGGGTTAGAGTTAGGGTTAGGGTTAGGGTTAGGGTTCGTGTTAGTGTTCGGGTTAGGGGTCAGGTTAGGGTTAGGATTAGGGTTCGGGTTAGGGTTAGGGTTCGGGTTAGGGTTCGCGTTAGTGTTAGGGTTTGGGTTATGGTTAGGGTTCCGGTTTGGGTTAGGGTTCGGTTTAGGTTTAGCGTTAGGGTTTGGGTTCGGATTAGGGTTAGGGTTCGGGTTCGGGTTCGGGTTAGGTTTAGGGTTCGGGTTAGGGTTAGGGTTCGGGTTACGGTTAGGGTTAGGGTTCGGGTTAGGGTTAGGGTTCGGGTTCGGGTTAGGGTTAGGGTTCGGGTTCGGGTTAGGGTTAGGGTTCGCGTTAGGGTTCGGGTTAGGGTTAGGGTTCAGTTTAGGGTTTCGGTTCGGGTTAGTGTTAGTTTTCGGGTTCGGTTTAGGGTTAGGGTTTATGTTAGGGTTCGGGTTAGGGTTCGGGTTAGGGTTCGGGTTAGGGTTCGGGTTAGTGTTCGTGTTAGGGTTCGGGTGTGGGTTAGGGTTAGGGTTAGGGTTAGGGTTAGTTTTCGGGTTAGGGTTCGGGTTAGGGTTAGGTTTAGGGTTCGGGTTAGGGTTCGCGTTAGGTTTAGAATTAGGGTTCGGTTTAGGTTTAGGTTTCGGGTTAGGGTTAGGGTCAGGGTTCGGTTTAGGGTTAGGGTTCGGGTTAAGGTTGGATTCGGGTTAGGGATCGGGTTAGGGTTAGGGTTAAGGTTGGATTCGGGTTAGGTATCGGGTTAGGGTTAGGGTTCGGATTCGGTTTAGGGTTAGTGTTCGAGTTAGGGTTAGGGTTAGGGTTAGTGTTCGGGTTAGGGTTAGTGTTCGGGTACGGGTTAGGGTTAGGGTTAGGGTTAGTGTTCGGATTAGGGTTAGGGTTCGGGTTAGGTTTAGGGTTAGGGTTAGGGTTAGGGTTCGGGTTAGGGTTCGGGTTAGGTTTAGGGTTAGGATTCGGGTGAGGGTTAGGGTTAGGGTTCTGGTTAGGTTTAGGGTTCGGGTTAGGTTTAGGGTTAGGGTTCGGGTTAGGGTTAGGGTTAGGGTTTGCTTAGGTTTAGGGTTCAGGTTCGGGTTAGGGTTAGGGTTCGGGTTCGGGTTAGGGTTCGGGTTTTGGTTAGGGTTCGGGTTAGGCTTAGCGTTAGGGTTAGGGTTCGGGTTAGGGTTAGGGTTCGGGTTTGGGTTAGGGTTCGGGTTTTGGTTAGGGTTCGGGTTAGGCTTAGCATTAGGGTTAGGGTTCGGGTTAGGGTTAGGGTTCGGGTTCGGGTTCGGGTTAGGGTTAGTGTTCGGGTTCGGGTTAGGGTTCGGGTTAGGGTTAGGGTTGGGTTCGGGTTAGGGTTAGGGTTAGGGTTCGGGTTAGGTTTAGGGTTCGGGTTAGGGTTAGGTTTAGGGTTCGGGTTCGGGTAAGGGTTAGGGTTCGGGTTAGTGTTCGGGTTAGGGTTAGGATTCGGTTTAGGGTTACGGTTCGGGTTAGTGTTAGTGTTCGTGTTCGGTTGAGGGTTAGGGTTTATGTTCGGGTTCGGGTTAGGGTTTGGGTTAGGGTTAGGGTTTGATTTACGGTTCGGGTTAGGGTACGGGTTAGGGTTAGGGTTCGGGTTCGGTTTAGGGTTCGGGTCCGGGTTAGGGTTAGGTTTCGGGTTAGGGTTAGGGTTAGGGGTTAGGGTTAGGGTTCGGGTTAGAGTTCGGGTTAGGGTTCTGGTTGGGGTTAGGGTTAGGTTTAGGGTCCGGTTAGGGTTTGGGTTAGGGTTCGGGTTAGGTTTAGGGTTAGGGTTAGGGTTCGGGTTCGGGTTACGGTTAGGGTTAGGGTTCGGGTTAGGGTTAGGGTTAGGGTTCGGGTTAGGGTTATGGTTCGGGTTCGGGTTAGGGTTAGGGTTCGGGTTCGGGTTAGGGTTAGGGTTCGCGTTAGGGTTCGGGTTAGGGTTAGGGTTCAGTTTAGGGTTTCGGTTCGGGTTAGTGTTAGTGTTCGGGTTCGGTTTAGGGTTAGGGTTTATGTTCGGGTTCGGGTTAGGGTTCGGGTTAGGGTTAGGGTTAGGGTTCGGGTTAGGGTTCGGGTTAGGGTTCGGGTGTGGGTTAGGGTTAGGGTTAGGGTTAGGGTTAGTTTTCGGGTTAGGTTTCGGGTTAGGGTTAGGGTTAGGGTTCGGGTTAGGGTTTGGTTTAGGGTTAGGGTTAGGGTTTGGGTTAGGTTTAGGGTTCGGGTTAGGGTTAGGGGTTAGTGTTAGGGTTTGGGTTAGGGTTCAGGTTAGGGTTAGGTTTAGGGTTAGGGTTCGGGTTAGGGTTCGGGTTAGGGTTAGGGTTCGGGTTAGGTTTCGGGATAGGGTTCGGGTTAGGGTTCGGGTTAGCGTTCGGTTTAGGTTTCGGGTTAGGTTTCGGGTTAGGGTTAGGGTTCGGGTTAGGGTTCGGATTCGGGTTAGGGTTCGGATTAGGGTTCAGGTTAGGGTTAGGGTTAGGGTTAGGGTTCGGGTTAGGGTTCGGGTTAGGGTTAGGGTTAGGGTTCGGGTTAGGGTTCGTGTTAGGGTTCGGTTTAGGGTTCGGGTTAGGGTTAGGGTTAGGGTTCGGGTTACGGTTCGGGTTCGGGTTCGGGTTCGGGTTAGGTTTCGGGTTAGGGTTAGGGTTAGGTTTAGGGATCGGGTTAGGGTTAGGGTTCGGGTTAGGGTTCGGGTTCGGGTTCGGGTTAGTGTTAGGGTTCAGTTTAGGGTTAGAGTGAGGGTTAGGGTTAGTTTTCGGTTCGGCTTCGGGTTAGGGTTAGGGTTAGGTTTTGGGTTGGATTCGGTTTAGGGTTAGGGTTCGGGTTAGGGTTTGGGTTAGGGTTAGGGTTCGGGTTAGGGTTAGTGTTCGGGTTCGGGTTCGGGTTAGGGTTAGGGTTGTGGTTCGGGTTAGGGTTAGGGTTAGGGTTCGGGTTAGGGTTCGGGTTAGGTTTAGAATTAGGGTTCGGTTTAGGTTTAGGTTTCGGTTTAGGGTTAGGGTCAGGGTTCGCGTTACGGTTAGGGTTCGGGTTAGGGTTGGATTCGGTTTAGGTATCGGGTTAGGGTTAGGGTTCGGATTCGGGTTAGGGTTAGGGTTCGGGTTAGGGTTAGGGTTAGGGTTAGGGTAAGGGTTAGGGTTAGGGTTCGGGTAAGGGTTTGGGGTTAGGGTTAGGGTTAGGATTCGGGATAGGGTTCGGGTTAGGATTCGGGTTAGCGTTCGGGTTAGGGTTCGGGTTAGGGTTCGGGTTAGGGTTAGGGTTACAGTTACGGTTCGGGTTAGGGTACGGGTTACGGTTAGGGTTAGGGTTAGGGTTCGGGTTCGGGTTCGGGTTAGGGTTAGGGTTAGGGTTCGGTTTAGGGTTACGGTTCGGGTTAGTGTTAGTGTTCGTGTTCGGTTTAGGGTTAGGGTTTATGTTCGGGTTAGGGTTCGGGTTAGGGTTAGAGTTTGAGTTACGGTTCGGTTTAGGGTACGGGTTAGGGTTAGGTTTAGGGTTCGGGTTTGTGTTAGGGTTCGGGTTAGGGATAGGGTTAGGGTTCGTTTTAGGGTTCTGGTTCTGGTTCGGGTTACGGTTAGGGTTAGGGTTCGGGTTAGGGTTAGGTTTAGGGTTCGGGTAGGGTTAGGTTTCGGGTTCGGTTTCGGGTTAGGGTTAGTGTTACGGTTAGGGTTAGGATTAGGTTTAGGGTTAGGGTTCGAGTTAGGGTTTGGGTTATGTTTAGGGTTAGGGTTCGGGTTAGGGTTAGGGTTAGGGTTCGGGTTACGGTTAGGGTTCGGGTTAGGGTTAGGGGTTAGGGTTAGGGTTAGGGTTAGGGTTAGGTTTCGGGTTAGGGTTAGGGTTAGGGTTAGGGTTAGGGTTAGGGTTCGGATTAGGGTTAGGGTTAGGGTTCGGTTTAGGGTTAGGGTTAGGGTTCGGATTAGGGTTAGGGTTAGTGTTCGGGTTAGGGTTCGATTTCGGGTTAGGGTTAGGGTTAGGGTTAGGTTTCGGGTAGGTTTAGGGTTCGGGTTAGGGTTAGGGTTCGGGTTAGGCGTTAGGGTGAGGGTTCAGGTTCGGGTTAGGGTTAGTGTTAGGGTTAGGGTTAGGGTTCGGGTTCGGGTTAGGGTTAGGCTTATGGTTAGGGTTAGAGTTTGAGTTAGGGTTAGGGTTAGGGTTAGTGTTAGGGTTCGGGTTAGGGTTAGGGTTAGGGTTCGGGTTAGGGTTCGGGTTTGGTTTAGGGTTAGGGCTAGGGTTCGTGTTCGGGTTAGGGTTAGGGTTCGGGTTAGGGTTAGGTTTAGGGTTAGGGTTAGGGTTAAAGTTCGGTTTAGGGTTCGGTTTAGGGTTAAGTTTAGGGTTCGGGGTAGGGTTAGGGTTAGGGTTTGGGTTAGGGTTCGGGTTAGGGTTAGTGTTAGGGTTCGGGTTAGGGTTCGGGTTAGGGTTAGGGTTAGGGTTAGGGTTAGGGTTCGGGTTAGGGTTAGGGTTCGGGTTAGGGTTAGGGTTAGGTTTAGAGTTCGGGTTAGGGTTCGGGTTAGGGTTCGGGTTAGGGTTAGGGTTCGGGTTAGGGTTAGGGTTAGGGTTAGAGTTAGGGTTAGGGTTAGGGTTCAGGTTAGGGTTAGGGTTAGGGTTAGGGTTCGTGTTCGAGTTCGGGTTAGGGTTAGGGTTCGGTATCGGTTTAGGGTTAGGGTTCGGGTTCGTGTTAGAGTTCGGGTTTGGGTTAGGGTTAGGGGTTAGGGTTCATGTTAGGGTTAGGTTTAGGGTTCGGGTTAGGGTTAGGTTTAGGGTTAGGGTTAGGGTTCGGGTTAGGGTTCGGGTTCGGTTTAGGGTTAGGTTTCGGGTTAGGGTTAGGTTTAGGGTTAGAGTTAGGGTTCGGGTTAGGGTTCGGGTTAGGATTAGGTTTCGGGTTAGGGTTAGGGTTCGAGTTAGAGTTATGGTTAGTGTTAGGGTTCGGGTTAGGGTTAGGGTTAGGGTTAGGTTTAGGGTTTGGGTAGGGTTAGGGTTAGGGTTCGGGGTCGGGTTAGGTTTAGGGTTAGGGTTCGTGTTCGGGTTAGGGTTAGGGTTCGGGTTTGGGTTAGGTTTCGGGTTAGGGGTAGGTGTTAGGGTTCAGGTTAGGGTTAGGGTTAGGGTTCGGTTTAGGTTTAGGGTAAGGGTTAGGGTTAGGGTTAGGGTTCGGGTTAGGGTTAGGGTTAGGGTTCGGGTTAGAGTTAGGGTTAGGGTTCGGGTTAGGGTTCGGGTTAGGGTAAGGGTTCAGTTTAGGTTTAGGGTTCGGGTTAGGGTTAGGGTTAGTGTTAGGGTTAGGTTTTAGGTTTAGGGTTACGGTTAGGGTTAGGGTTAGGGTTAGGGGTTAGGGTTAGGGTTAGGTTTAGGGTTAGGGTTCGGGTTAGGGTTCGGGTTAGGTTTCGGGTTTGGTTTAGGGTTAGGGTTCGGGTTAGGTTTAGGTTTCGGGTTAGGGTTAGGGTCAGGGTTCGCCTTAGGGTTAGGGTTCGGGTTAGGGTTGGATTCGGTTTAGGTATCGGGTTAGGGTTAGGTTTCGGATTCGGGTTAGGGTTAGGGTTCGGGTTAGGGTTAGGGTTAGGGTTAGGGTAAGGGTTAGGGTTAGGGTTTGGGTTAGGGTTAGGGTTCGGGTTCGGGTTAGGGTTAGTGTTAGGGTTAGGTTTTAGGTTTAGGGTTACGGTTAGGGTTAGGGTTAGGGTTAGGGTTAGGGGTTAGGGTTAGGGTTAGGTTTAGGGTTAGGGGTCGGGTTAGGGTTAGGGTTCTGGTCAGGTTTAGGGTTAGGTTTAGTTTAGGGTTAGGGTTGCAGGTTAGGGTTAGGTTTAGGTTTAGGGTTAGGGTTAGGGGTCGGGTTAGGGTTAGGGTTAGGGTTCGGTTTAGGGTTAGGGTTAGGGTTAGGGTTAGGGTTCGGTTTAGGGTTAGTGTTAGGGTTCGGGTTAGGGTTAGTGTTAGGGTTAGGTTTAGGATTCGAGTTAGGGTTAGGGTTAGGGTTCGGGTTAGGGTTATGGTTCAGGTAAGGGTTAGGGTTAGTGTTCGGGTTAGGGTTAGGGTTTGGGTTAGGGTTAGGGTTAGGGTTCGGGTTAGGTTTAGGGTTAGGGTTCGGGTTAGGTTTAGGTTTTGGGTTAGGGTTAGGGTCAGGGTTCGGGTTAGGGTTAGGTTTCGGGTTAGGGTTGGATTCGGGTTAGGTATCGGGTTAGGGTTAGGGTTCGGATTCGGGTTAGGGTTAGGGTTCGGTTTAGGGTTAGGGTTACGGTTCGGGTTAGGGTTCGGGTTAGGGTTAGGGTTAGGGTTCGGGTTAGGGTTCGGGTTAGGGTTCGGGTTAGGTTTAGGGTTAGGGTTAGGGTTAGGGTTCGGGTTAGGGTTGGGGTTCGGGTTCGGGTTCGGGTTAGTGTTCGGGTTACGGTTAGGGTTAGGGTTCGGGTTAGGTTTAGGGTTAGGGTTCGGGTTAGGGTTCGGGTTCGAGTTAGGGTTAGGGTTCGGGTTCGGGTTAGGGTTAGCGTTCGCGTTAGGGTTCGGGTTAGGGTTAGGGTTCAGTTTAGGGTTTCGGTTTGGGTTAGTGTTAGTGTTCGGGTTTGGTTTAGGGTTAGGGTTTATGTTCGGGTTCGGGTTAGGGTTCGGGTTAGGGATAGGGTTAGGGTTCGGGTTAGGGTTCGGGTTAGGGATCGGGTGTGGGTTAGGGTTAGGGTTAGGGTTAGTTTTCGGGTTAGGGTTCGGGTTAGGGTTAGGGTTAGGGTTCGGGTTCGGGTTAGGGTTAGGGTTCGGGTTAGGGTTCGGGTTAGGTTTAGAATTAGGGTTCGGTTTAGGTTTAGGTTTCAATTTAGGGTTAGGGTCAGGGTTCGCGTTAGGTTTAGGGTTCGGGTTAGGGTTGGATTCGGTTTAGGTATCGGGTTAGGGTTAGGGTTCGGATTCGGGTTAGGGTTAGGGTTCGGGTTAGGGTTAGGGTTAGGGTTAGGGTAAGGGTTAGGGTTAGGGTTCGGGTTAGGGTTCGGGTTCGGGTTCGGGTTAGGGTTAGGTTTAGGGTTCGGGTTATGGTTACGGTTAGGGTTCGGGTTAGGGTTAGGGTTAGGGTTCGTGTTAGGGTTCGGGTTCGTTTTAGGGTTAGGGTTAGGGTTCGGTTTAGGGTTAGGGGTTAGGGTTAGGGTTAGGGTTAGGGTTCAGGTTAGGGTTAGTGTTAGGGTTAGGGTTCGGGTTAGTGTTCGGGTTAGGGTTAGGGTTAGGGTTAGGGTTATTGTTAGGTTTAGGGTTAGGGGTCGGTTTAGGATTAGGGTTAGGGTTAGGGTTAGGGTTCGGGTTAGGGTTAGGGTTCGAGTTAGGGTTAGGGTTCGGGTTAGGGTTAGTGGTTAGGGTTAGGGTTAGGGTTAGGGTTAGGGTTCGGGTTAGGGTTAGGGTTAGGGTTAGTGTTCGGGTTCGGGTTAGGGTTAGCGTTAGGGTTAGGGTTAGGGTTAGGTTTTAGGGTTAAGGTTACGGTTAGGGTTAGGGTTAGGGTTAGGGGTTAGGGTTAGTGTTAGGGTTAGGGTTCGGGTTCGGGTTCGGGTTAGGGTTCGGGTTAGAGTTAGGGTTAGGTTTAGGGTTAGGGTTAGGGTTCGGGTTAGGGTTAGGTTTAGGGTTCGGGTTAGAGTTAGGGTTAGGGTTAGGGTTAGGGTTCGTGTTAGTGTTCGGGTTAGGGGTCAGGTTAGGGTTAGGGTTAGGGTTCGGGTTAGGGTTAGGGTTCGGGTTAGGGTTCGCGTTAGTGTTAGGGTTTGGGTTATGGTTAGGGTTCCGGTTTGGGTTAGGGTTCGGTTTAGGTTTAGCGTTAGGGTTAGGGTTCGGGTTAGGGTTAGGGTTCGGGTTCGGGTTCGGGTTAGGTTTAGGGTTCGGGTTAGGGTTAGGGTTCGGGTTACGGTTAGGGTTAGGGTTCGGGTTAGGGTTAGGGTTAGGGTTCGGGTTAGGGTTAGGGTTCGGGTTCGGGTTAGGGTTAGGGTTCGGGTTCGGGTTAGGGTTAGGGTTCGCGTTAGGGTTCGGGTTAGGGTTAGGGTTCAGTTTAGGGTTTCGGTTCGGGTTAGTGTTAGTGTTCGGGTTCGGTTTAGGGTTAGGGTTTATGTTCGGGTTCGGGTTAGGGTTCGGGTTAGGGTTAGGGTTAGGGTTCGGGTTAGGGTTCGGGTTAGGGTTCGGGTGTGGGTTAGGGTTAGGGTTAGGGTTAGGGTTAGTTTTCGGGTTAGGGTTCGGGTTAGGGTTAGGGTTAGGGTTCGGGTTAGTGTTCGGGTTAGGTTTAGAATTAGGGTTCGGTTTAGGTTTAGGTTTCGGGTTAGGGTTAGGGTCAGGGTTCGGTTTAGGGTTAGGGTTCGGGTTAAGGTTGGATTCGGGTTAGGGATCGGGTTAGGGTTAGGGTTAAGGTTGGATTCGGGTTAGGTATCGGGTTAGGGTTAGGGTTCGGATTCGGTTTAGGGTTAGTGTTCGAGTTAGGGTTAGGGTTAGGGTTAGTGTTCGGGTTAGGGTTAGTGTTCGGGTACGGGTTAGGGTTAGGGTTAGGGTTAGTGTTCGGATTAGGGTTAGGGTTCGGGTTAGGTTTAGGGTTAGGGTTAGGGTTAGGGTTCGGGTTAGGTTTCGGGTTAGGTTTAGGGTTAGGATTCGGGTTAGGGTTAGGGTTAGGGTTCTGGTTAGGTTTAGGGTTCGGGTTAGGTTTAGGGTTAGGGTTCGGGTTAGGGTTAGGGTTAGGGTTTGGTTAGGTTTAGGGTTCAGGTTCGGTTTAGGGTTAGGGTTCGGGTTCGGGTTTTGGTTAGGGTTCGGGTTAGGCTTAGCGTTAGGGTTAGGGTTCGGGTTAGGGTTAGGGTTCGGGTTTGGGTTAGGGTTCGGGTTTTGGTTAGGGTTCGGGTTAGGCTTAGCGTTAGGGTTAGGTTTCGGGTTAGGGTTAGGGTTCGGGTTCGGGTTCGGGTTAGGTTTAGTGTTCGGGTTAGGGTTAGGGTTCGGGTTAGGGTTAGGGTTGGGTTCGGGTTAGGGTTAGGGTTAGGGTTCGGGTTAGGTTTAGGGTTCAGGTTAGGGTTAGGTTTAGGGTTCGGGTTCGGGTAAGGGTTAGGGTTCGGGTTAGTGTTCGGGTTAGGGTTAGGATTCGGTTTAGGGTTACGGTTCGGTTTAGTGTTAGTGTTCGTGTTTGGTTGAGGGTTAGGGTTTATGTTCGGGTTCGGGTTAGGGTTCGGGTTAGGGTTAGGGTTTGAGTTACGGTTCGGGTTAGGGTACGGGTTAGGGTTAGGGTTCGGGTTCGGTTTAGGGTTCGGGTCCGGGTTAGGGTTAGGTTTCGGGTTAGGGTTAGGGTTAGGGGTTAGGGTTAGGGTTCGGGTTAGAGTTCGGGTTAGGGTTCTGGTTGGGGTTAGGGTTAGGGTTAGGGTTCCGGTTAGGGTTTGGGTTAGGGTTCGGGTTAGGTTTAGGGTTAGGGTTAGGGTTCGGGTTAGGGTTTGGTTAGGGTTAAGGGTTAGAGTTAGGGTTCGGGTTAGGGTTAGAGTTAGGATTAGGGTTCGGGTTCGGGTTAGGGTTCGGGTTAGGGTTAGGGTTAGGGTTCGGGTTAGGGTTGGGGTTCGGGTTCGGGTTCGGGTTAGTGTTCGGGTTACGGTTAGGGTTAGGGTTCGGGTTAGGGTTAGGGTTAGGGTTCGGGTTAGGGTTAGGGTTCGGGTTCGGGTTAGGGTTAGGGTTCGCGTTAGGGTTAGGGTTAGGGTTCGCGTTAGGGTTCGGGTTAGGGTTAGGGTTCAGTTTAGGGTTTCGGTTCGGGTTAGTGTTAGTGTTCGGGTTTGGTTTAGGGTTAGGGTTTATGTTCGGGTTCGGGTTAGGGTTCGGGTTAGGGATAGGGTTAGGGTTCGGGTTAGGGTTCGGGTTAGGGTTCGGGTGTGGGTTAGGGTTAGGGTTAGGGTTAGTTTTCGGGTTAGGGTTCGGGTTAGGGTTAGGGTTAGGGTTCGGGTTCGGGTTAGGGTTAGGGTTCGGGTTAGGGTTCGGGTTAGGTTTAGAATTAGGGTTCGGTTTAGGTTTAGGTTTCAATTTAGGGTTAGGGTCAGGGTTCGCGTTAGGGTTAGGGTTCGGGTTAGGGTTGGATTCGGTTTAGGTATCGGGTTAGGGTTAGGGTTCGGATTCGGGTTAGGGTTAGGGTTCGGGTTAGGGTTAGGGTTAGGGTTAGGGTAAGGGTTAGGGTTAGGGTTCGGGTTAGGGTTCGGGTTCGGGTTCGGGTTAGGGTTAGGTTTAGGGTTCGGGTTATGGTTACGGTTAGGGTTCGGGTTAGGGTTAGGGTTAGGGTTCGTGTTAGGGTTCGGGTTCGTTTTAGGGTTAGGGTTAGGGTTCGGTTTAGGGTTAGGGGTTAGGGTTAGGGTTAGGGTTAGGGTTCAGGTTAGGGTTAGTGTTAGGGTTAGGGTTCGGGTTAGTGTTCGGGTTAGGGTTAGGGTTAGGGTTAGTGTTATTGTTAGTTTTAGGGTTAGGGGTCGGTTTAGGATTAAGGTTAGGGTTAGGGTTAGGGTTCGGGTTAGGGTTAGGGTTCGAGTTAGGGTTAGGGTTCGGGTTAGGGTTAGTGGTTAGGGTTAGGGTTAGGGTTAGGGTTAGGGTTCGGGTTAGGGTTAGGGTTAGGGTTAGTGTTCGGGTTCGGGTTAGGGTTAGCGTTAGGGTTAGGGTTAGGGTTAGGTTTTAGGGTTAAGGTTACGGTTAGGGTTAGGGTTAGGGTTAGGGGTTAGGGTTAGGGTTAGGGTTAGGGTTCGGGTTCGGGTTCGGGTTAGGGTTCGGGTTAGGGTTAGGGTTAGGTTTAGGGTTAGGGTTAGGGTTCGGGTTAGGGTTAGGGTTAGGGTTCGGGTTAGAGTTAGGGTTAGGGTTAGGGTTAGGGTTCGTGTTAGTGTTCGGGTTAGGGGTCAGGTTAGGGTTAGGGTTAGGGTTCGGGTAAGGGTTAGGGTTCGGGTTAGGGTTCGCGTTAGTGTTAGGGTTTGGGTTATGGTTAGGGTTCCGGTTTGGGTTAGGGTTCGGTTTAGGTTTAGCGTTAGGGTTAGGGTTCGGGTTAGGGTTCGGGTTCGGGTTCGGGTTCGGGTTAGGTTTAGGGTTCGGGTTAGGGTTAGGTTTCGGGTTACGGTTAGGGTTAGGGTTCGGGTTAGGGTTTCGGTTCGGGTTAGTGTTAGTGTTCGGGTTCGGTTTAGGGTTAGGGTTTATGTTCGGGTTCGGGTTAGGGTTCGGGTTAGGGTTAGGGTTAGGGTTCGGGTTAGGGTTCGGGTTAGGGTTCAGGTGTGGGTTAGGGTTAGGGTTAGGGTTAGGGTTAGTTTTCGGGTTAGGGTTCGGGTTAGGGTTAGGGTTAGGGTTCGGGTTAGGGTTCGGGTTAGGTTTGGAATTAGGGTTCGGTTTAGGTTTAGGTTTCGGGTTAGGGTTAGGGTCAGGGTTCGGTGTAGGGTTAGGGTTCGGGTTAAGGTTGGATTCGGGTTAGGGATCGGGTTAGGGTTAGGGTTAAGTTTGGATTCGGGTTAGGTATCGGGTTAGGTTTAGGGTTCGGATTCGGTTTAGGGTTAGTGTTCGAGTTAGGGTTAGGGTTAGGGTTAGTGTTCGGGTTAGGGTTTGTGTTCGGGTACGGGTTAGGGTTAGGGTTAGGGTTAGTGTTCGGATTAGGGTTAGGGTTCGTGTTAGGTTTAGGGTTAGGGTTAGGGTTAGGGTTCGGGTTAGGTTTCGGGTTAGGTTTAGGGTTAGGATTCGGGTTAGGGTTAGGGTTAGGGTTCTGGTTAGGTTTAGGGTTCGGGTTAGGTTTAGGGTTAGGGTTCGGGTTAGGGTTAGGGTTAGGGTTTGGTTAGGTTTAGGGTTCAGGTTCGGGTTAGGGTTAGGGTTCGGGTTCGGGTTTTGGTTAGGGTTCGGGTTAGGCTTAGCGTTAGGGTTAGGGTTCGGGTTAGGGTTAGGGTTCGGGTTTGGGTTCGGGTTCGGGTTTTGGTTAGGGTTCGGGTTAGGCTTAGCGTTAGGGTTAGGGTTCGGGTTAGGGTTAGGTTTGGGTTCGGGTTAGGGTTAGGGTTAGGGTTCGGGTTAGGTTTAGGGTTCGGGTTAGGGTTAGGTTTAGGGTTCGGGTTCGGGTAAGGGTTAGCGTTCGGGTTAGTGTTCGTGTTAGGGTTAGGATTCGGTTTAGGGTTACGGTTCGGGTTAGTGTTAGTGTTCGTGTTTGGTTGAGGGTTAGGGTTTATGTTCGGGTTCGGGTTAGGGTTCGGGTTAGGGTTAGGGTTTGAGTTACGGTTCGGGTTAGGGTACGGGTTAGGGTTAGGGTTCGGGTTCGGTTTAGGGTTCGGGTCCGGGTTAGGGTTAGGTTTCGGGTTAGGGTTAGGGTTAGGGGTTAGGGTTAGGGTTCGGGTTAGAGTTCGGGTTAGGGTTCTGGTTGGGGTTAGGATTAGGGTTAGGGTTCCGGTTAGGGTTTGGGTTAGGGTTCGGGTTAGGTTTAGGGTTAGGGTTAGGGTTCGGGTTAGGGTTCGGGTTAGGGTTAAGGGTTAGAGTTAGGGTTCGGGTTAGGGTTAGAGTTAGGATTAGGGTTCGGGTTCGGGTTAGGGTTCGGGTTAGGGTTAGGGTTAGGGTTCGGGTTAGGGTTGGGGTTCGGGTTCGGGTTCGGGTTAGTGTTCGGGTTACGGTTAGGGTTAGGGTTCGGGTTAGGGTTAGGGTTAGGGTTCGGGTTAGGGTTAGGGTTCGGGTTCGGGTTAGGGTTAGGGTTCGCGTTAGGGTTCGGGTTAGGGTTAGGGTTCAGTTTAGGGGTTCGGTTCGGGTTAGTGTTAGTGTTCGGGTTCGGTTTAGGGTTAGGGTTTATGTTCGGGTTCGGGTTAGGGTTCGGGTTAGTGATAGGGTTAGGGTTCGGGTTAGGGTTCGGGTTAGGGTTCGGGTGTGGGTTAGGGTTAGGGTTAGGGTTAGGGTTAGTTTTCGGGTTAGGGTTCGGGTTAGGGTTAGGGTTAGGGTTCGGGTTAGGGTTAGGGTTAGGGTTCGGTTTAGGGTTCGGGTTAGGTTTAGAATTAGGGTTCGGTTTAGGTTTAGGTTTCGGTTTAGGGTTAGGGTCAGGGTTCGCGTTAGGGTTAGGGTTCGGGTTAGGGTTGGATTCGGTTTAGGTATCGGGTTAGGGTTAGGGTTCGGATTCGGGTTAGGGTTAGGGTTCGGGTTAGGGTTAGGGTTAGGGTTAGGGTAAGGGTTAGGGTTAGGGTTCGGGTTAGGGTTAGGGTTCGGGTTCGGGTTAGGGTTAGTGTTAGGGTTAGGTTTTATGTTTAGGGTTACGGTTAGGGTTAGGGTTAGGGTTAGGGGTTAGGGTTAGGGTTAGGTTTAGGGTTAGGGTTCGGGTTAGGGTTAGGGTTCTGGTCAGGTTTAGGGTTAGGTTTAGGTTAGGGTTAGGGTTCAGGTTAGGGTTAGGTTTAGGTTTAGGGTTAGGGTTAGGGGTCGGGTTAGGGTTAGGGTTAGGGTTCGGTTTAGGGTTAGGGTTAGGGTTAGGGTTCGGTTTAGGGTTAGGGTTAGGGTTCGGGTTAGGGTTAGTGTTAGGGTTAGGGTTAGGATTCGGGTTAGGGTTAGGGTTAGGGTTCGGGTTAGGGTTATGGTTCGGGTTAGGGTTAGGGTTAGTGTTCGGGTTAGGGTTAAGGTTTGGGTTAGGGTTAGGGTTAGGGTTCGGGTTAGGTTTAGGGTTAGGGTTCGGGTTAGGTTTAGGTTTTGGGTTAGGGTTAGGGTCAGGGTTCGGGTTAGGGTTAGGGTTCGGGTTAGGGTTGGATTCGGGTTAGGTATCGGGTTAGGGTTAGGGTTCGGATTCGGGTTAAGGTTAGGGTTCGGGTTAGGGTTAGGGTTAGGGTTCGGGTTAGGGTTCGGGTTAGGGTTCGGGTTAGGTTTATGGTTAGGGTGCGGGTTAGGGTTCGGGTTCGGGTTCGGGTTAGGGTTAGGTTTAGGTTTCGGGTTCGGGTTAGGGTTAGGGTTAGGGTTAGGGTTCGGGTTAGAGTTCGGGTTAGGGTTCTGGTTGGGGTTAGGATTAGGGTTAGGGTTCCGGTTAGGGTTTGGGTTAGGGTTCGGGTTAGGTTTAGGGTTAGGGTTAGGGTTCGGGTTAGGGTTCGGGTTAGGGTTAAGGGTTAGAGTTAGGGTTCGGGTTAGGGTTAGAGTTAGGATTAGGGTTCGGGTTCGGGTTAGGGTTCGGGTTAGGGTTAGGGTTAGGGTTCGGGTTAGGGTTGGGGTTCGGGTTCGGGTTCGGGTTAGTGTTCGGGTTACGGTTAGGGTTAGGGTTCGGGTTAGGGTTAGGGTTAGGGTTCGGGTTAGGGTTAGGGTTCGGGTTCGGGTTAGGGTTAGGGTTCGCGTTAGGGTTCGGGTTAGGGTTAGGGTTCAGTTTAGGGGTTCGGTTCGGGTTAGTGTTAGTGTTCGGGTTCGGTTTAGGGTTAGGGTTTATGTTCGGGTTCGGGTTAGGGTTCGGGTTAGTGATAGGGTTAGGGTTCGGGTTAGGGTTCGGGTTAGGGTTCGGGTGTGGGTTAGGGTTAGGGTTAGGGTTAGGGTTAGTTTTCGGGTTAGGGTTCGGGTTAGGGTTAGGGTTAGGGTTCGGGTTAGGGTTAGGGTTAGGGTTCGGTTTAGGGTTCGGGTTAGGTTTAGAATTAGGGTTCGGTTTAGGTTTAGGTTTCGGTTTAGGGTTAGGGTCAGGGTTCGCGTTAGGGTTAGGGTTCGGGTTAGGGTTGGATTCGGTTTAGGTATCGGGTTAGGGTTAGGGTTCGGATTCGGGTTAGGGTTAGGGTTCGGGTTAGGGTTAGGGTTAGGGTTAGGGTAAGGGTTAGGGTTAGGGTTCGGGTTAGGGTTAGGGTTCGGGTTCGGGTTAGGGTTAGTGTTAGGGTTAGGTTTTATGTTTAGGGTTACGGTTAGGGTTAGGGTTAGGGTTAGGGGTTAGGGTTAGGGTTAGGTTTAGGGTTAGGGTTCGGGTTAGGGTTAGGGTTCTGGTCAGGTTTAGGGTTAGGTTTAGGTTAGGGTTAGGGTTCAGGTTAGGGTTAGGTTTAGGTTTAGGGTTAGGGTTAGGGGTCGGGTTAGGGTTAGGGTTAGGGTTCGGTTTAGGGTTAGGGTTAGGGTTAGGGTTCGGTTTAGGGTTAGGGTTAGGGTTCGGGTTAGGGTTAGTGTTAGGGTTAGGGTTAGGATTCGGGTTAGGGTTAGGGTTAGGGTTCGGGTTAGGGTTATGGTTCGGGTTAGGGTTAGGGTTAGTGTTCGGGTTAGGGTTAAGGTTTGGGTTAGGGTTAGGGTTAGGGTTCGGGTTAGGTTTAGGGTTAGGGTTCGGGTTAGGTTTAGGTTTTGGGTTAGGGTTAGGGTCAGGGTTCGGGTTAGGGTTAGGGTTCGGGTTAGGGTTGGATTCGGGTTAGGTATCGGGTTAGGGTTAGGGTTCGGATTCGGGTTAAGGTTAGGGTTCGGGTTAGGGTTAGGGTTAGGGTTCGGGTTAGGGTTCGGGTTAGGGTTCGGGTTAGGTTTATGGTTAGGGTGCGGGTTAGGGTTCGGGTTCGGGTTCGGGTTAGGGTTAGGTTTAGGTTTCGGGTTCGGGTTAGGGTTAGGGTTCGAGTTAGGGTTAGGGTTAGGGTTCGGGTTAGGGTTCGGGTTCGTTTTAGGGTTAGGGTTAGGGTTCGGTTTAGGGTTAGGTTTAGGGTTAGGGTTAGGTTAGGGTTAGGGTTCGGGTTCGGGTTAGGTTTCGGGTTAGGGTTAGGGTTAGGTTTAGGTTTAGGGTTAGGGTTCGGGTTAGGTTTAGGGTTAGGGTTCGGGTTAGAGTTAGGGTTAGGGTTAGGGTTAGGGTTCGTGTTAGTGTTCGGGTTAGGGGTCAGGTTAGGGTTAGGGTTAGGGTTCGGGTTAGGGTTAGGGTTCGGGTTAGGGTTCGCGTTAGTGTTAGGGTTTGGGTTATGGTTAGGGTTCCGGTTTGGGTTAGGGTTCGGTTTAGGTTTAGCGTTAGGGTTAGGGTTCGGGTTAGGGTTAGGGTTCGGGTTCGGGTTCGGGTTCGGTTTAGGGTTCGGTTTAGGGTTAGGGTTCGGGTTACGTTTAGGGTTAGGGTTCGGGTTAGGGTTAGGGTTAGGGTTCGGGTTAGGGTTAGGGTTCGGGTTCGGGTTAGGGTTAGGGTTCGGGTTCGGGTTAGGGTTAGGGTTCGCGTTAGGGTTCGTGTTAGGGTTAGGGTTCAGTTTAGGGTTTCGTTTCGGGTTAGTGTTAGTGTTCGGGTTCGGTTTAGGGTTAGGGTTTATGTTCGGGTTCTGGTTAGGGTTCGGGTTAGGGTTAGGGTTAGGGTTCGGGTTAGGGTTCGGGTTAGGGTTCGGGTGTGGGTTAGGGTTAGGGTTAGGGTTAGGGTTAGTTTTCGGGTTAGGGTTCGGGTTAGGGTTAGGGTTAGGGTTCTGGTTAGGGTTAGGGTTAGGGTTCGGGTTAGGGTTCGGGTTAGGTTTAGAATTAGGGTTCGGTTTAGGTTTAGGTTTCGGGTTAGGGTTAGGGTCAGGGTTCGGTTTAGGGTTAGGGTTTGGTTTAAGGTTGGATTCGGGTTAGGTATCGGGTTAGGGTTAGGGTTCGGATTCGGTTTAGGGTTAGTGTTCGAGTTAGGGTTAGGGTTAGGGTTAGTGTTCGGGTTAGGGTTAGTGTTCGGGTACGGGTTAGGGTTAGGGTTAGGGTTAGTGTTCGGATTAGGGTTAGGGTTCGGGTTAGGTTTAGTGTTAGGTTTAGGGTTAGGGTTCGGGTTAGGGTTCGGGTTAGGTTTAGGGTTAGAATTCGGGTTAGGGTTAGGGTAAGGGTTCTGGTTAGGTTTAGGGTTCGGGTTAGGTTTAGGGTTAGGGTTCGGGTTAGTGTTAGGGTTAGGGTTCTGGTTAGGGTTAGTGTTAGGGTTAGGTTTTATGTTTAGGGTTACGGTTAGGGTTAGGGTTAGGGTTAGGGGTTAGGGTTAGGGTTAGGTTTAGGGTTAGGGTTCGGGTTAGGGTTAGGGTTCTGGTCAGGTTTAGGGTTAGGTTTAGGTTAGGGTTAGGGTTCAGGTTAGGGTTAGGTTTAGGTTTAGGGTTAGGGTTAGGGGTCGGGTTAGGGTTAGGTTTAGGTTTAGGGTTAGGGTTCTGGTCAGGTTTAGGGTTAGGTTTAGGTTAGGGTTAGGGTTCAGGTTAGGGTTAGGTTTAGGTTTAGGGTTAGGGTTAGGGGTCGGGTTAGGGTTAGGGTTAGGGTTCGGTTTAGGGTTAGGGTTAGGGTTAGGGTTCGGTTTAGGGTTAGGGTTAGGGTTCGGGTTAGGGTTAGTGTTAGGGTTAGGGTTAGGATTCGGGTTAGGGTTAGGGTTAGGGTTCGGGTTAGGGTTATGGTTCGGGTTAGGGTTAGGGTTAGTGTTCGGGTTAGGGTTAAGGTTTGGGTTAGGGTTAGGGTTAGGGTTCGGGTTAGGTTTAGGGTTAGGGTTCGGGTTAGGTTTAGGTTTTGGGTTAGGGTTAGGGTCAGGGTTCGGGTTAGGGTTAGGGTTCGGGTTAGGGTTGGATTCGGGTTAGGTATCGGGTTAGGGTTAGGGTTCGGATTCGGGTTAAGGTTAGGGTTCGGGTTAGGGTTAGGGTTAGGGTTCGGGTTAGGGTTCGGGTTAGGGTTCGGGTTAGGTTTATGGTTAGGGTGCGGGTTAGGGTTCGGGTTCGGGTTCGGGTTAGGGTTAGGTTTAGGTTTCGGGTTCGGGTTAGGGTTAGGGTTCGAGTTAGGGTTAGGGTTAGGGTTCGGGTTAGGGTTCGGGTTCGTTTTAGGGTTAGGGTTAGGGTTCGGTTTAGGGTTAGGTTTAGGGTTAGGGTTAGGTTAGGGTTAGGGTTCGGGTTCGGGTTAGGTTTCGGGTTAGGGTTAGGGTTAGGTTTAGGTTTAGGGTTAGGGTTCGGGTTAGGTTTAGGGTTAGGGTTCGGGTTAGAGTTAGGGTTAGGGTTAGGGTTAGGGTTCGTGTTAGTGTTCGGGTTAGGGGTCAGGTTAGGGTTAGGGTTAGGGTTCGGGTTAGGGTTAGGGTTCGGGTTAGGGTTCGCGTTAGTGTTAGGGTTTGGGTTATGGTTAGGGTTCCGGTTTGGGTTAGGGTTCGGTTTAGGTTTAGCGTTAGGGTTAGGGTTCGGGTTAGGGTTAGGGTTCGGGTTCGGGTTCGGGTTCGGTTTAGGGTTCGGTTTAGGGTTAGGGTTCGGGTTACGTTTAGGGTTAGGGTTCGGGTTAGGGTTAGGGTTAGGGTTCGGGTTAGGGTTAGGGTTCGGGTTCGGGTTAGGGTTAGGGTTCGGGTTCGGGTTAGGGTTAGGGTTCGCGTTAGGGTTCGTGTTAGGGTTAGGGTTCAGTTTAGGGTTTCGTTTCGGGTTAGTGTTAGTGTTCGGGTTCGGTTTAGGGTTAGGGTTTATGTTCGGGTTCTGGTTAGGGTTCGGGTTAGGGTTAGGGTTAGGGTTCGGGTTAGGGTTCGGGTTAGGGTTCGGGTGTGGGTTAGGGTTAGGGTTAGGGTTAGGGTTAGTTTTCGGGTTAGGGTTCGGGTTAGGGTTAGGGTTAGGGTTCTGGTTAGGGTTAGGGTTAGGGTTCGGGTTAGGGTTCGGGTTAGGTTTAGAATTAGGGTTCGGTTTAGGTTTAGGTTTCGGGTTAGGGTTAGGGTCAGGGTTCGGTTTAGGGTTAGGGTTTGGTTTAAGGTTGGATTCGGGTTAGGTATCGGGTTAGGGTTAGGGTTCGGATTCGGTTTAGGGTTAGTGTTCGAGTTAGGGTTAGGGTTAGGGTTAGTGTTCGGGTTAGGGTTAGTGTTCGGGTACGGGTTAGGGTTAGGGTTAGGGTTAGTGTTCGGATTAGGGTTAGGGTTCGGGTTAGGTTTAGTGTTAGGTTTAGGGTTAGGGTTCGGGTTAGGGTTCGGGTTAGGTTTAGGGTTAGAATTCGGGTTAGGGTTAGGGTAAGGGTTCTGGTTAGGTTTAGGGTTCGGGTTAGGTTTAGGGTTAGGGTTCGGGTTAGTGTTAGGGTTAGGGTTCTGGTTAGGTTTAAGGTTCAGGTTCGGGTTAGGGTTTGGTTTCGGGTTCGGGTTAGGGTTCGGGTTTTGGTTAGGGTTCGGGTTAGGCTTAGCGTTAGGGTTAGGGTTCGAGTTAGGGTTAGGGTTCGGGTTCGGGTTAGGGTTCGGGTTTTGGTTAGGGTTCGGGTTAGGCTTAGCGTTAGGGTTAGGGTTCGGGTTAGGGTTAGGGTTAGGGTTAGGTTTCGGGTTCGGGTTCGGGTTAGGGTTAGTGTTCGGGTTATGGTTAGGGTTCGGGTTAGGGTTAGGGTTGGGTTCGGGTTAGGGTTAGGGTGAGGGTTCGGGTTAGGGTTAGGGTTCGGGTTAGGGTTAGGTTTAGGGTTCGGGTTCGGGTAAGGGTTAGGGTTCGGGTTAGTATTCGGTTTAGGGTTAGGATTCGGTTTAGGGTTACGGTTCGGGTTAGTGTTAGTGTTCGTGTTCGGTTGAGGGTTAGGGTTTATGTTCGGGTTCGGGTTAGGGTTCGGGTTAGGGTTAGGGTTTGAGTTACGGTTCTGGTTAGGGTACGGGTTAGGGTTAGTGTTCGGGTTCGGTTTAGGGTTCGGGTCCGGGTTAGGGTTAGGTTTCGGGTTAGGGTTAGGGTTAGGGGTTAGGGTTAGGGTTCGGGTTAGAGTTCGGGTTAGGGTTCTGGTTGGGGTTAGGGTTAGGGTTAGGGTTCCGGTTAGGGTTTTGGTTAGGGTTCGGGTTAGGTTTAGGGTTAGGGTTAGGGTTCGGGTTAGGGTTCGGGTTCGGGTTAAGGGTTAGAGTTAGGGTTCGGGTTAGGGTTAGAGTTAGGGTTAGGGTTCGGGTTAGGGTTAGGGTTAGGATTAGGGTTCGGGTTCGGGTTAGAGTTCGAGTTAGGTTTAGGGTTAGGGTTCGGGTTAGGGTTAGGGTTGGGGTTCGGGTTCGGGTTCGGGTTAGGGTTCGGATTACGGTTAGGGTTAGGGTTCGGGTTAGGGTTAGGGTTAGGGTTCGGGTTAGGGTTATGGTTCGGGTTCGGGTTAGGGTTAGGGTTCGGGTTAGGGTTAGGGTTAGGGTTCGATTTAGGGTTCGGGTTCGGGTTAGGGTTAGGGTTAGTGTTCGGGTTAGGGTTAGGTTTCGGGTACGGGTTAAGGTTAGGGTTAGGGTTGGGGTTCGGATTAGGGTTAGGGTTCGGGTTAGGGTTAGGGTTAGGTTTAGGGTTAGTGTTCGGCTTAGGGTTCGGGTTAGATTTCGGGTTAGGGTTAGGGTTCGGGTTCGGGTTATGGTTAGGGTGAGAGTTAGGGTTAGGGTTAGGGTTCGGGTTAGGGTTAGGGTTAGGGTTAGCGTTAGGGTTCGGGTTAGGGTTAGGGTTCGTGTTCGGGTTCGAGTAAGGGTTAGGGTTCGGTTTCGGGTTAGGGTTAGCGTTCGGGTTCGGGTTAGGGTTCGGGTTCATGTTAGGGTTAGGTGTTAGGGTTCAGGTTAGGGTTAGGGTTAGGGTTCGGGTTAGGGTTAGTTTTAGGGTTAGGGCTAGGTTTCGGGTTAGGGTTCGGGTTCGGTTAGGGTTAGGGTTCGGGTTTGGGTTAGGTTTAGGTTTAGAGTTATGGTTCGGGTTAGGGTTTGGGTTAGGATTAGGGTTCGGGATAGGGTTAGGGTTCGGGTTAGCGTTAGGGATAGGTTTAGGGTTCGGTTTGGGTTAGGGTTAGGGTTAAGGTTCGGGTAGGGTTAGGGTTAGGGTTCGGGTTCGGGTTCGGGTTAGAGTTAGGGTTCGGTTTCGGGTTAGGGTTAGGGTTAGGGTTAGGGTTAGGGTTAGGGTTCGGGTTAGGGTTTGGGTTATGGTTAGGGTTAGGGTTAGTGTTCGGTTTAGGGTTAGGGTTCGGGTACGGGTTAGGGTTAGGGTTAGGGTTAGGGTTCGGATTAGGGTTAGGTTTAGGGTTCGGGTTAGGGTTAGGGTTAGGGTTCGGGTTAGGGTTAGGGTTAGGGTTCGGTTTAGGTTTAGGGTTAGGGTTAGTGTTCGGGTTAGGGTTAGGGTTCGGGTACGGGTTAGGGTTAGGGTTAGGGTTAGGGTTAGGGTTAGGGTTCAGATTAGGGTTAGGGTTAGGGTTCGGTTTAGGGTTAGGGTTAGGTTTCGGATTAGGGTTAGGGTTAGTGTTCGGGTTAGGGTTCGATTTCTGGTTAGGTTTAGGGTTAGGGTTAGGGTTAGGTTTCGGGTTAGGTTTAGGTTTCGGGTTAGGGTTAGGGTTCGGGTTAGGGGTTAGGGTTAGGGTTCAGGTTCGGGTTAGGGTTAGTGTTAGGGTTAGGGTTAGGGTTCGGGTTAGGGTTAGGGTTAGGTTTATGGTTAGTGTTAGGGTTTGGGTTAGGGTTAGGGTTCGGGTACGGGTTAGGGTTAGGGTTAGGGTTAGTGTTAGGGTTCGGGTTAGGGTTAGGGTTAGGGTTCGGGTTAGGGTTCGGGTTTGGGTTAGGGTTAGGGCTAGGGTTCGGGTTCGGGTTAGGGTTAGGGTTCGGGTTAGTGTTAGGTTTAGGGTTAGGCTTAGGGTTAAGGTTCGGTTTAGGGTTCGGGTTAGGGTTAAGATTAGGGTTCGGGGTAGGGTTAGATTTAGGGTTCGGGTTAGGGTTCGGGTTAGGGTTAGTGTTAGGGTTCGGGTTAGGGTTCGGGTTAGGGTTAGGGTTAGGGTTAGGGTTCGGGTTAGGGTTAGGGTTCGGGTTAGGGTTAGGGTTAGGGTTAGGGTTAGAGTTCGGGTTAGGGTTCGGGTTAGGTTTCGGGTTAGGGTTAGGGCTCGGGTTAGGGTTAGGGTTAGGTTTAGAGTTAGGGTTAGGGTTAGGGTTCGTGTTAGGGGTAGGGTTAGGGTTCGTGTTAGGGTTCGGGTTCGGGTTAGGGTTAGGGGTTAGGGTTCAGATTAGTGTTAGGTTTAGGGTTCGGGTTAGGGTTAGGTTTAGGGTTAGGGTTAGGGTTCGGGATAGGGTTCGGGTTCGGTGTAGGGTTAGGGTTCGGGTTAGGGATAGGGTTAGGGTTAAAGTTAGGGTTCGGGTTAGGGTTCGGGTTAGGATTAGGTTTCGGGTTAGGGTTAGGGTCGGGTTAGAGTTATGGTTAGGGTTAGGATTCGGGTTAGGGTTAGGTTTAGGTTTAGCGTTAGGGTTTGGGTAGGGTTAGGGTTAGGTTTCGGGTTCGGGTTAGGGTTAGGGTTAGGGTTTGCGTTCGGGTTAGGGTTAGGGTTCGGGTTCGGGTTAGGTTTCGGGTTAGGGGTAGGTGTTAGGGTTCAGGTTAGGGTGAGGGTTAGGGTTCGGTTTAGGGTTAGGGTAAGGGTTAGGGTTAGGGTTAGGGTTCGGGTTAGGGTTAGGGTTAGGGTTAGGGTTCGGGTTAGAGTTAGGGTTAGGTTTAGGGTTAGGGTTCGGGTTAGGGTTAGGGTTAGGGTTCGGGTTAGGGTTCGGGTTAGGGTTAGGGTTAGGGTTCGGTTTAGGGTTAGGGTTAGGGTTCGGGATCGGGTTAGGGTTAGGGTTAGGGTTAGGGTTAGGGTTCGGGTTAGGGTTCGGGTTAGGGTTCGGGTTAGGTTTCGGGTTTGGTTTAGGGTTAGGGTTCGGGTTAGGTTTAGGTTTCGGGTTAGGTTTAGGGTCAGGGTTCGCGTTAGGGTTAGGTTTCGGGTTAGGTTTGGATCGGGTTAGGTATCGGGTTAGGGTTAGGGTTCGGATTCTGGTTAGGGTTAGTGTTCGGGTTAGGGTTAGGGTTAGGGTTAGTGTTCGGGTTAGGGTTAGTGTTCGGGTACGGGTTAGGGTTAGGGTTAGGGTTCGGGTTAGGGTTAGGTTTAGGTTTAGGGTTAGGGTTAGGGTTAAGGTTCGGTTTAGGGTTCGGGTTAGGGTTAAGTTTAGGGTTCGGGGTAGGGTTAGGGTTAGGGTTCGGGTTAGGGTTCGGGTTAGGGTTAGGGTTAGGGTTAGGGTTCGGGTTAGGGTTAGGGTTCGGTTTAGGGTTAAGGTTAGGGTTAGGGTTAGGGTTAGAGTTCGTGTTAGGGTTCGGGTTAGGGTTCGGGTTAGGGTTAGGGTTAGGATTCGGGTTAGGGTTCGGGTTAGGATTAGGGTTAGGATTCGGGTAACGGTTAGGGTTAGGGTTCGGGTTAGGGTTAGGGTTCGTGTTAGGGTTAGGGTTAGGGTTCGGGTTAGGGTTAGGGTTTGGGTTAGGGTTAGTGGTTAGGGTTAGGGTTAGGGTTAGGGTTAGGGTTAGGGTTCGGGTTAGGGTTAGGGTTAGGTTTAGTGTTAGGGTTCGGGTTAGGGTTAGCGTTAGGGTTAGGGTTAGGGTTAAGTTTTAGGGTTAGGGTTACGGTTAGGGTTAGGGTTAGGGTTAGGGGTTAGGGTTAGGGTTAGGGTTAGGGTTCGGGTTCGGGTTAGGGTTTGGGTTAGGGTTAGGGTTAGGTTTAGGGTTAGGGTTAGGGTTCGGGTTAGGGTTAGTGTTAGGGTTCGGGTTAGAGTTAGGGTTAGGGTTAGGGTTAGGGTTCGTGTTAGTGTTCGGGTTAGGGGTCAGGTTAGGGTTAGGGTTAGGGTTCGGGTTAGGGTTAGGGTTCGGGTTCGGGTTCGGGTTAGGTTTAGGGTTCGGGTTAGGGTTAGGGTTCGGGTTACGGTTAGGGTTATTGTTCGGTTTAGGGTTAGGGTTCGGGTTAAGGTTGGATTCGGGTTAGGTATCGGGTTAGGGTTAGGGTTCCAATTCGGGTTAGGGTTAGGGTTCGCGTTAGGGTTCGGGTTAGGGTTAGGGTTCAGTTTAGGGTTTCGGTTCGGGTTAGTGTTAGTGTTCGGGTTCGGTTTAGGGTTAGGGTTTATGTTCGGGTTCGGGTTAGGTTTCGGGTTAGGGTTAGGGTTCGGGTTAGGGTTCGGGTTAGGGTTAGGGTTAGGGTTCGCGTTAGGGTTAGGGTTAGGGTTCGGGTTCGGGTTAGGGTTAGGGTTCGGGTTCGGGTTAGGGCTCGGGTTCGGGTTAGGTTTAGGGGTTAGGTTTCGTGTTAGGGTTAGGGTTAGGGTTCTTGTTAGGGTTCGGGTTAGGTTTAGGGTTAGGGTTCGGGTTAGGGTTAGGGTTAGGTATAGGGTTAGGGTTAGTTTTCGGGTTAGGGTTCGGGTTAGGGTAAGGGTTAGGGTTCGGGTTAGGGTTATGGTTCGGTTTAGGGTTAGGGTTAGGGTTCGGGTTAGGGTTCGGGTTAGGTTTAGAATTAGGGTTCGGGTTAGGTTTAGGTTTCGGGTTAGGGTTAGGGTCAGGGTTCGGTTTAGGGTTAGGGTTCGGGTTAAGGTTGGATTCGGGTTAGGTATCGGGTTAGGGTTAGGGTTCCAATTCGGGTTAGGGTTAGTGGTCGGGTTAGGGTTAGGGTTAGTGTTCGGGTTAGGGTTAGTGTTCGGGTACGGGTTAGGGTTAGGGTTAAGGTTAGGGTTAGTGTTCGGATTAGGGTTAGGGTTCGGGTTAGGGTTAGGGTTATGGTTAGGGTTAGGGTTAGGGTTCGGGTTAGGGTTCGGGTTAGGTTTAGGGTTAGGATTCGGGTTAAGGTTACGGTTAGGGTTCGGGTTAGTGTTAGGGTTAGGGTTAGGTTTAGGATTCGGGTTAGGGTTCGGGTTAGGATTAGGGTTAGGCTTAGCGTTAGGGTTAGGGTTCGGGTTAGGGTTAGGGTTCGGGTTCGGGTTCGGGTTAGGGTTAGTGTTCGGGTTAGGGTTCGGGATCGGGTTAGGGTTAGGGTTGGATTCGGGTTAGGGTTACGGTTAGGGTTCGGGTTAGGTTTAGGGTTCGGGTTAGGGTTCGGTTTAGGGTTACGGTTCGGGTTAGTGTTAGTGTTCGGGTTCGGTTTAGGGTTAGGGTTTATGTTCGGGTTCGGGTTAGGGTTCGGGTTAGGGTTAGGGTTTGAGTTACAGTTCGGGTTAGGGTACGGGTTAGGGTTAGGGTTCGGGTTCGGGTTAGGGTTCGGGTCCGGGTTAGGGTTAGGTTTCGGGTTAGGGTTAGGGTTAGGGGTTAGGGTTAGGGTTGGGGTTAGGGTTCGGGTTAGGGTTAGGGTTAGGGTTCGGGTTAGGGTTAGTTTTAGGGTTCGTGTTAGGGTTAGGGTTAGGGTTCGGGTTAGGTTTCGGGTAAGGGTTAGGGTTAGGGTTAGGGTTCGGTTTAGTTTTAGGGTTAGGGTTAGGGTTAGGGTTAGGTTTCGAGTTCGGGTTCGGGTTAGGGTTAGGGTTAGGGTTAGGGTTAGGACTAGGTTTAGGGTTAGGGTTCAGGTTAGGGTTTGTGTTAGGGTTAGGGTTAGGGTTCCGCTTAGGGTTAGGGTTCGGATTAGGGTTAGGAGTTAGGGTTAGGGTTAGGGTTAGTGTTAGGTTTAGGGTCCGGGTTAGGGTTCGGGTTAGGGTTAGGGTTAGGGTTCGGGTTAGGGTTCGGGTTAGCATTCGGGTTAGGGTTCGGGTTAGGGTTCTGGTTAGGGTTAGGGTTAGGGTTAGGGTTCGGGTTAGGTTTCGGGTTAGGGTTACGGTTAGGGTTCGGGTTAGGGTTCGGGTTCGGGTTAGGGTTCGGTTAGAGTTCGGTTTCGGGTTAGGGTTAGGGTTAGGTTTCGGGTTAGGGTTCGGGTTAGTGTTAGGGTTAGGTTTAGGGTTAGCTTTAGGGTTAGGGTTCGGGTTAGGGTTAGGGTTAGCGTTAGGGTTAGGGCTCGAGTTAGGGTTAGGGTGAGGGTTCGAGTTAGGGTTAGGGTTCGGGTTAGGATTAGGGGTTAGGGTTAGGGTTCGGGTTAGGGTTAGGGTTCGGGTTCGGGTTAGGTTTAGGGTTCGGGTTAGGGTTAGGGTTAGGGTTCGGGTTAGGGTTCGGGTTAGGTTTAAGGTTAGGGTGAGGGTTCGGCTTCGGGTTAGGGTTCGGGTTAGGGTTCGGGTTAGGGTTAAGGGTTAGCGTTAGGGTTCGGGTTAGGGTTAGGGTAAAGTTTAGGATTCGGGTTAGGGTTCGGGTTATGTTTAGGGTTAGGGTTAGGGTTCGGGTAGGGTTAGGGTTAGGGTTCGTGTTAGGGTTAGGGTTAGGGTTCGGGTTAGGTTTCGGGTTCGGGTTCGGGTTAGGGTTAGGGTTCGGTTTAGGTTTAGGGTTAGGGTTAGGGTTAGGGTTAGGTTTCAGGTTCGGGTTCGGGTTTGGGTTAGGGTTAGGGTTAGGGTTAGGGTTAGGGCTAGGTTTAGGATTAGGGTTCGGGTTAGGGTTTGGGTTAGGGTTAGGGTAAGGGTTTGGCTTAGGATTAGGGTACGGGTTAGGGTTAGGGGTTAGGGTTAGGGTTAGGGTTAGGGTTAGGTATAGGGTTAGGGTTAGGGTTCTTGTTAGGGTTCGGGTTAGGTTTAGGGTTAGGGTTCGGGTTAGGGTTAGGGTTAGGTATAGGGTTAGGGTTAGTTTTCGGGTTAGGGTTCGGGTTAGGGTAAGGGTTAGGGTTCGGGTTAGGGTTATGGTTCGGTTTAGGGTTAGGGTTAGGGTTCGGGTTCGGGTTCGGGTTCGGTTTAGGGTTCGGTTTAGGGTTAGGGTTCGGGTTACGTTTAGGGTTAAGGTTCGGGTTAGGGTTAGGGTTAGGGTTCGGGTTAGGGTTAGGGTTCGGGTTCGGGTTAGGGTTAGGGTTCGGGTTCGGGTTAGGGTTAGGGTTCGCGTTAGGGTTCGGGTTAGGGTTAGGGTTCAGTTTAGGCTTTCGTTTCGGGTTAGTGTTAGTGTTCGGGTTCGGTTTAGGGTTAGGGTTTATGTTCGGGTTCGGGTTAGGGTTCGGGTTAGGGTTAGGGTTAGGTTTCGGGTTAGGGTTCGGGTTAGGGTTCGGGTGTGGGTTAGGGTTAGGGTTAGGGTTAGGGTTAGTTTTCGGGTTAGGGTTCGGGTTAGGGTTCGGGTGTGGGTTAGGGTTAGGGTTAGGGTTAGGGTTAGTTTTCGGGTTAGGGTTCGGGTTAGGGTTAGGGTTAGGGTTCGGGTTAGGGTTAGGGTTAGGGTTCGGGTTAGGGTTCGGGTTAGGTTTAGAATTAGGGTTCGGTTTAGGTTTAGGTTTCGGGTTAGGGTTAGGGTCAGGGTTCGGTTTAGGGTTAGGGTTCGGTTTAAGGTTGGATTCGGGTTAGGTATCGGGTTAGGGTTAGGGTTCGGATTCGGTTTAGGGTTAGTGTTCGAGTTAGGGTTAGGGTTAGGGTTAGTGTTCGGGTTAGGGTTAGTGTTCGGGTACGGGTTAGGGTTAGGGTTAGGGTTAGTGTTCGGATTAGGGTTAGGGTTCGGGTTAGGTTTAGTGTTAGGTTTAGGGTTAGGGTTCGGGTTAGGGTTCGGGTTAGGTTTAGGGTTAGGATTCGGGTTAGGGTTAGGGTAAGGGTTCTGGTTAGGTTTAGGGTTCGGGTTAGGTTTAGGGTTAGGGTTCGGGTTAGTGTTAGGGTTAGGGTTCTGGTTAGGTTTAAGGTTCAGGTTCGGGTTAGGGTTAGGGTTCGGGTTCGGGTTAGGGTTCGGGTTTTGGTTAGGGTTCGGGTTAGGCTTAGCGTTAGGGTTAGTGTTCGGGTTAGGGTTAGGGTTCGGGTTCGGGTTAGGGTTCGGGTTTTGGTTAGGGTTCGGGTTAGGCTTAGCGTTAGGGTTAGGGTTCGGGTTAGGGTTAGGGTTAAGGTTAGGGTTCGGGTTCGGGTTCGGGTTAGGGTTAGTGTTCGGGTTATGGTTAGGGTTCGGGTTAGGGTTAGGGTTGGGTTCGGGTTAGGGTTAGGGTGAGGGTTCGGGTTAGGGTTAGGGTTCGGGTTAGGGTTAGGTTTAGGGTTCGGTTTTGGGTAAGGGTTAGGGTTCGGGTTAGTATTCGGTTTAGGGTTAGGATTCGGTTTAGGGTTACGGTTCGGGTTAGTGTTAGTGTTCGTGTTCGGTTGAGGGTTAGGGTTTATGTTCGGGTTCGGGTTAGGGTTCGGGTTAGGGTTAGGGTTTGAGTTACGGTTCTGGTTAGGGTACGGGTTAGGGTTAGTGTTCGGGTTCGGTTTAGGGTTCGGGTCCGGGTTAGGGTTAGGTTTCGGGTTAGGGTTAGGGTTAGGGGTTAGGGTTAGGGTTCGGGTTAGAGTTCGGGTTAGGGTTCTGGTTGGGGTTAGGGTTAGGGTTAGGGTTCCGGTTAGGGTTTGGGTTAGGGTTCGGGTTAGGTTTAGGGTTAGGGTTAGGGTTCGGGTTAGGGTTCGGGTTCGGGTTAAGGGTTAGAGTTAGGGTTCGGGTTAGGGTTAGAGTTAGGGTTAGGGTTCGGGTTAGGGTTAGGGTTAGGATTAGGGTTCGGGTTCGGGTTAGGGTTCGGGTTAGGGTTAGGGTTAGGGTTCGGGTTAGGGTTAGGGTTGGGGTTCGGGTTCGGGTTCGGGTTAGGGTTCGGATTACGGTTAGGGTTAGGGTTCGGGTTAGGGTTAGGGTTAGGGTTCGGGTTAGGGTTATGGTTCGGGTTCGGGTTAGGGTTAGGGTTCGGGTTAGGGTTAGGGTTAGGGTTCGATTTAGGGTTCGGGTTCGGGTTAGGGTTAGGGTTAGTGTTCGGGTTAGGGTTAGGTTTCGGGTACGGGTTAAGGTTAGGGTTAGGGTTAGGGTTAGGGTTCGGATTAGGGTTAGGGTTCGGGTTAGGGTTAGGGTTAGGTTTAGGGTTAGTGTTCGGCTTAGGGTTCGGGTTAGAGTTCGGGTTAGGGTTAGGGTTCGGGTTCGGGTTATGGTTAGGGTGAGAGTTAGGGTTAGGGTTAGGGTTCGGGTTAGGGTTAGGGTTAGGGTTAGCCTTAGGGTTCGGGTTAGGGTTAGGGTTCGTGTTCGGGTTCGAGTAAGGGTTAGGGTTCGGTTTCGGGTTAGGGTTAGCGTTCGGGTTCGGGTTAGGGTTCGGGTTCAGGTTAGGGTTAGGTGTTAGGGTTCAGGTTAGGGTTAGGGTTAGGGTTCGGGTTAGGGTTAGTTTTAGGGTTAGGGTTAGGTTTCGGGTTAGGGTTCGGGTTCGGTTAGGGTTAGGGTTCGGGTTTGGGTTAGGTTTAGGTTTAGAGTTATGGTTCGGGTTAGGGTTTGGGTTAGGATTAGAATTCGGGATAGGGTTAGGGTTCGGGTTAGCGTTAGGGATAGGTTTAGGGTTCGGGTTAGGGTTAGGGTTAGGGTTAAGGTTCGGGTAGGGTTAGGGTTAGGTTTCGGGTTCGAGTTCGGGTTAGAGTTAGGGTTCGGTTTCGGGTTAGGGTTAGGGTTAGGGTTAGGGTTAGGGTTAGGGTTCGGGTTAGGGTTTGGGTTATGGTTAGGGTTAGGGTTAGTGTTCGGTTTAGGGTTAGGGTTCGGGTACGGGTTAGGGTTAGGGTTAGGGTTAGGGTTCGGATTAGGGTTAGGTTTAGGGTTCGGGTTAGGGTTAGGGTTAGGGTTCGGGTTAGGGTTCGGGTTAGGTTTAGAATTAGGGTTCGGTTTAGGTTTAGGTTTCGGGTTAGGGTTAGGGTCAGGGTTCGGTGTAGGGTTAGGGTTCGGGTTAAGGTTGGATTCGGGTTAGGGATCGGGTTAGGGTTAGGGTTAAGTTTGGATTCGGGTTAGGTATCGGGTTAGGTTTAGGGTTCGGATTCGGTTTAGGGTTAGTGTTCGAGTTAGGGTTAGGGTTAGGGTTAGTGTTCGGGTTAGGGTTTGTGTTCGGGTACGGGTTAGGGTTAGGGTTAGGGTTAGTGTTCGGATTAGGGTTAGGGTTCGTGTTAGGTTTAGGGTTAGGGTTAGGGTTAGGGTTCGGGTTAGGTTTCGGGTTAGGTTTAGGGTTAGGATTCGGGTTAGGGTTAGGGTTAGGGTTCTGGTTAGGTTTAGGGTTCGGGTTAGGTTTAGGGTTAGGGTTCGGGTTAGGGTTAGGGTTAGGGTTTGGTTAGGTTTAGGGTTCAGGTTCGGGTTAGGGTTAGGGTTCGGGTTCGGGTTTTGGTTAGGGTTCGGGTTAGGCTTAGCGTTAGGGTTAGGGTTCGGGTTAGGGTTAGGGTTCGGGTTTGGGTTCGGGTTCGGGTTTTGGTTAGGGTTCGGGTTAGGCTTAGCGTTAGGGTTAGGGTTCGGGTTAGGGTTAGGGTTGGGTTCGGGTTAGGGTTAGGGTTAGGGTTCGGGTTAGGTTTAGGGTTCGGGTTAGGGTTAGGTTTAGGGTTCGGGTTCGGGTAAGGGTTAGCGTTCGGGTTAGTGTTCGTGTTAGGGTTAGGATTCGGTTTAGGGTTACGGTTCGGGTTAGTGTTAGTGTTCGTGTTTGGTTGAGGGTTAGGGTTTATGTTCGGGTTCGGGTTAGGGTTCGGGTTAGGGTTAGGGTTTGAGTTACGGTTCGGGTTAGGGTACGGGTTAGGGTTAGGGTTCGGGTTCGGTTTAGGGTTCGGGTCCGGGTTAGGGTTAGGTTTCGGGTTAGGGTTAGGGTTAGGGGTTAGGGTTAGGGTTCGGGTTAGAGTTCGGGTTAGGGTTCTGGTTGGGGTTAGGATTAGGGTTAGGGTTCCGGTTAGGGTTTGGGTTAGGGTTCGGGTTAGGTTTAGGGTTAGGGTTAGGGTTCGGGTTAGGGTTCGGGTTAGGGTTAAGGGTTAGAGTTAGGGTTCGGGTTAGGGTTAGAGTTAGGATTAGGGTTCGGGTTCGGGTTAGGGTTCGGGTTAGGGTTAGGGTTAGGGTTCGGGTTAGGGTTGGGGTTCGGGTTCGGGTTCGGGTTAGTGTTCGGGTTACGGTTAGGGTTAGGATTCGGGTTAGGGTTAGGGTTAGGGTTCGGGTTAGGGTTAGGGTTCGGGTTCGGGTTAGGGTTAGGGTTCGCGTTAGGGTTCGGGTTAGGGTTAGGGTTCAGTTTAGGGGTTCGGTTCGGGTTAGTGTTAGTGTTCGGGTTCGGTTTAGGGTTAGGGTTTATGTTCGGGTTCGGGTTAGGGTTCGGGTTAGTGATAGGGTTAGGGTTCGGGTTAGGGTTCGGGTTAGGGTTCGGGTGTGGGTTAGGGTTAGGGTTAGGGTTAGGGTTAGTTTTCGGGTTAGGGTTCGGGTTAGGGTTAGGGTTAGGGTTCGGGTTAGGGTTAGGGTTAGGGTTCGGTTTAGGGTTCGGGTTAGGTTTAGAATTAGGGTTCGGTTTAGGTTTAGGTTTCGGTTTAGGGTTAGGGTCAGGGTTCGCGTTAGGGTTAGGGTTCGGGTTAGGGTTGGATTCGGTTTAGGTATCGGGTTAGGGTTAGGGTTCGGATTCGGGTTAGGGTTAGGGTTCGGGTTAGGGTTAGGGTTAGGGTTAGGGTAAGGGTTAGGGTTAGGTTTCGGGTTAGGGTTAGGGTTCGGGTTCGGGTTAGGGTTAGTGTTAGGGTTAGGTTTTATGTTTAGGGTTACGGTTAGGGTTAGGGTTAGGGGTTAGGGTTAGGGTTAGGTTTAGGGTTAGGGTTCGGGTTAGGGTTAGGGTTCTGGTCAGGTTTAGGGTTAGGTTTAGGTTAGGGTTAGGGTTCAGGTTAGGGTTAGGTTTAGGTTTAGGGTTAGGGTTAGGGGTCGGGTTAGGGTAAGGGTTAGGGTTCGGTTTAGGGTTAGGGTTAGGGTTAGGGTTAGGGTTCGGTTTAGGGTTAGGGTTAGGGTTCGGGTTAGGGTTAGTGTTAGGGTTAGGGTTAGGATTCGGGTTAGGGTTAGGGTTAGGGTTCGGGTTAGGGTTATGGTTCGGGTTAGGGTTAGGGTTAGTGTTCGGGTTAGGGTTAAGGTTTGGGTTAGGGTTAGGGTTAGGGTTCGGGTTAGGTTTAGGGTTAGGGTTCGGGTTAGGTTTAGGTTTTGGGTTAGGGTTAGGGTCAGGGTTCGGGTTAGGGTTAGGGTTCGGGTTAGGGTTGGATTCGGGTTAGGTATCGGGTTAGGGTTAGGGTTCGGACTCGGGTTAAGGTTAGGGTTCGGGTTAGGGTTAGGGTTACGGTTCGGGTTACGGTTCGGGTTAGGGTTAGGGTTAGGGTTCGGGTTAGGGTTCGGGTTAGGGTTCGGGTTAGGTTTATGGTTAGGGTGCGGGTTAGGGTTCGGGTTCGGGTTCGGGTTAGGGTTAGGTTTAGGTTTCGGGTTCGGGTTAGGGTTAGGGTTCGAGTTAGGGTTAGGGTTAGGGTTCGGGTTAGGGTTCGGGTTCGTTTTAGGGTTAGGGTTAGGGTTCGGTTTAGGGTTAGGTTTAGGGTTAGGGTTAGGTTAGGGTTAGGGTTCGGGTTAGGGTTCGGTTTAGGGTTAGGGGTTAGGGTTAGGGTTAGGGTTAGGGTTAGGGTTCAGGTTAGGGTTAGTGTTAGGTTTAGGGTTCGGTTTAGGGTTCGGGTTAGGGTCAGTGTTAGGGTTAGGGTTATTGTTAGGTTTAGGGTTAGGGGTCGGTTTAGGATTAGGGTTAGGGTTAGGGTTAGGGTTCGGGTTAGGGTTAGGGTTAGGGTTCGAGTTAGGGTTAGGGTTCGGGTTAGGGTTAGGGGTTAGGGTTAGGGTTAGGGTTAGGTTTAGGGTTCGGGTTAGGGTTAGGGTTAGGGTTAGTGTTCGGGTTCGGGTTAGGGTTAGCGTTAGGGTTAGGGTTAGGGTTAGGTTTTAGGGTTAAGGTTACGGTTAGGGTTAGGGTTAGGGTTAGGGGTTAGGGTTAGGGTTAGGGTTAGGGTTCGGGTTCGGGTTAGGTTTCGGGTTAGGGTTAGGGTTAGGTTTAGGTTTAGGTTTAGGGTTCGGGTTAGGTTTAGGGTTAGGGTTCGGGTTAGAGTTAGGGTTAGGGTTAGGGTTAGGGTTCGTGTTAGTGTTCGGGTTAGGGGTCAGGTTAGGGTTAGGGTTAGGGTTCGGGTTAGGGTTAGGGTTCGGGTTAGGGTTCGCGTTAGTGTTAGGGTTTGGGTTATGGTTAGGGTTCCGGTTTGGGTTAGGGTTCGGTTTAGGTTTAGCGTTAGGGTTAGGGTTCGGGTTAGGGTTAGGGTTCGGGTTCGGGTTCGGGTTCGGTTTAGGGTTCGGTTTAGGGTTAGGGTTCGGGTTACGTTTAGGGTTAGGGTTCGGGTTAGGGTTAGGGTTAGGGTTCGGGTTAGGGTTAGGGTTCGGGTTCGGGTTAGGGTTAGGGTTCGGGTTCGGGTTAGGGTTAGGGTTCACGTTAGGGTTCGGGTTAGGGTTAGGGTTAGGGTTAGGGTTCGGGTTAGTGTTCGGATTAGGGTTAGGGTTCGGGTTAGGTTTAGTGTTAGGTTTAGGGTTAGGGTTCGGGTTAGGGTTAGGGTCAGGGTTCGGTTTAGGGTTAGGGTTCGGTTTAAGGTTGGATTCGGGTTAGGTATCGGGTTAGGGTTAGGGTTCGGATTCGGTTTAGGGTTAGTGTTCGAGTTAGGGTTAGGGTTAGGGTTAGTGTTCGGGTTAGGGTTAGTGTTCGGGTACGGGTTAGGGTTAGGGTTAGGGTTAGTGTTCGGATTAGGGTTAGGGTTCGGGTTAGGTTTAGTGTTAGGTTTAGGGTTAGGGTTCGGGTTAGGGTTCGGGTTAGGTTTAGGGTTAGGATTCGGGTTAGGGTTAGGGTAAGGGTTCTGGTTAGGTTTAGGGTTCGGGTTAGGTTTAGGGTTAGGGTTCGGGTTAGTGTTAGGGTTAGGGTTCTGGTTAGGTTTAAGGTTCAGGTTCGGGTTAGGGTTAGGGTTCGGGTTCGGGTTAGGGTTCGGGTTTTGGTTAGGGTTCGGGTTAGGCTTAGCGTTAGGGTTAGTGTTCGGGTTAGGGTTAGGGTTCGGGTTCGGGTTAGGGTTCGGGTTTTGGTTAGGGTTCGGGTTAGGCTTAGCGTTAGGGTTAGGGTTCGGGTTAGGGTTAGGGTTAGGGTTAGGGTTCGGGTTCGGGTTCGGGTTAGGGTTAGTGTTCGGGTTATGGTTAGGGTTCGGGTTAGGGTTAGGGTTGGGTTCGGTTTAGGGTTAGGGTGAGGGTTCGGGTTAGGGTTAGGGTTCGGGTTAGGGTTAGGTTTAGGGTTCGGTTTTGGGTAAGGGTTAGGGTTCGGGTTAGTATTCGGTTTAGGGTTAGGATTCGGTTTAGGGTTACGGTTCGGGTTAGTGTTAGTGTTCGTGTTCGGTTGAGGGTTAGGGTTTATGTTCGGGTTCGGGTTAGGGTTCGGGTTAGGGTTAGGGTTTGAGTTACGGTTCTGGTTAGGGTACGGGTTAGGGTTAGTGTTCGGGTTCGGTTTAGGGTTCGGGTCCGGGTTAGGGTTAGGTTTCGGGTTAGGGTTAGGGTTAGGGGTTAGGGTTAGGGTTCGGGTTAGAGTTCGGGTTAGGGTTCTGGTTGGGGTTAGGGTTAGGGTTAGGGTTCCGGTTAGGGTTTGGGTTACGGTTCGGGTTAGGTTTAGGGTTAGGGTTAGGGTTCGGGTTAGGGTTCGGGTTCGGGTTAAGGGTTAGAGTTAGGGTTCGGGTTAGGGTTAGAGTTAGGGTTAGGGTTCGGGTTAGGGTTAGGGTTAGGATTAGGGTTCGGGTTCGGGTTAGGGTTCGGGTTAGGGTTAGGGTTAGGGTTCGGGTTAGGGTTAGGGTTGGGGTTCGGGTTCGGGTTCGGGTTAGGGTTCGGATTACGGTTAGGGTTAGGGTTCGGGTTAGGGTTAGGGTTAGGGTTCGGGTTAGGGTTATGGTTCGGGTTCGGGTTAGGGTTAGGGTTCGGGTTAGGGTTAGGGTTAGGGTTCGATTTAGGGTTCGGGTTCGGGTTAGGGTTAGGGTTAGTGTTCGGGTTAGGGTTAGGTTTCGGGTACGGGTTAAGGTTAGGGTTAGGGTTAGGGTTAGGGTTCGGATTAGGGTTAGGGTTCGGGTTAGGGTTAGGGTTAGGTTTAGGGTTAGTGTTCGGCTTAGGGTTCGGGTTAGAGTTCGGGTTAGGGTTAGGGTTCGGGTTCGGGTTATGGTTAGGGTGAGAGTTAGGGTTAGGGTTAGGGTTCGGGTTAGGGTTAGGGTTAGGGTTAGCCTTAGGGTTCGGGTTAGGGTTAGGGTTCGTGTTCGGGTTCGAGTAAGGGTTAGGGTTCGGTTTCGGGTTAGGGTTAGCGTTCGGGTTCGGGTTAGGGTTCGGGTTCAGGTTAGGGTTAGGTGTTAGGGTTCAGGTTAGGGTTAGGGTTAGGGTTCGGGTTAGGGTTAGTTTTAGGGTTAGGGTTAGGTTTCGGGTTAGGGTTCGGGTTCGGTTAGGGTTAGGGTTCGGGTTTGGGTTAGGTTTAGGTTTAGAGTTATGGTTCGGGTTAGGGTTTGGGTTAGGATTAGAATTCGGGATAGGGTTAGGGTTCGGGTTAGCGTTAGGGATAGGTTTAGGGTTCGGGTTAGGGTTAGGGTTAGGGTTAAGGTTCGGGTAGGGTTAGGGTTAGGTTTCGGGTTCGAGTTCGGGTTAGAGTTAGGGTTCGGTTTCGGGTTAGGGTTAGGGTTAGGGTTAGGGTTAGGGTTAGGGTTCGGGTTAGGGTTTGGGTTATGGTTAGGGTTAGGGTTAGTGTTCGGTTTAGGGTTAGGGTTCGGGTACGGGTTAGGGTTAGGGTTAGGGTTAGGGTTCGGATTAGGGTTAGGTTTAGGGTTCGGGTTAGGGTTAGGGTTAGGGTTCGGGTTAGGGTTCGGGTTAGGTTTAGAATTAGGGTTCGGTTTAGGTTTAGGTTTCGGGTTAGGGTTAGGGTCAGGGTTCGGTGTAGGGTTAGGGTTCGGGTTAAGGTTGGATTCGGGTTAGGGATCGGGTTAGGGTTAGGGTTAAGTTTGGATTCGGGTTAGGTATCGGGTTAGGTTTAGGGTTCGGATTCGGTTTAGGGTTAGTGTTCGAGTTAGGGTTAGGGTTAGGGTTAGTGTTCGGGTTAGGGTTTGTGTTCGGGTACGGGTTAGGGTTAGGGTTAGGGTTAGTGTTCGGATTAGGGTTAGGGTTCGTGTTAGGTTTAGGGTTAGGGTTAGGGTTAGGGTTCGGGTTAGGTTTCGGGTTAGGTTTAGGGTTAGGATTCGGGTTAGGGTTAGGGTTAGGGTTCTGGTTAGGTTTAGGGTTCGGGTTAGGTTTAGGGTTAGGGTTCGGGTTAGGGTTAGGGTTAGGGTTTGGTTAGGTTTAGGGTTCAGGTTCGGGTTAGGGTTAGGGTTCGGGTTCGGGTTTTGGTTAGGGTTCGGGTTAGGCTTAGCGTTAGGGTTAGGGTTCGGGTTAGGGTTAGGGTTCGGGTTTGGGTTCGGGTTCGGGTTTTGGTTAGGGTTCGGGTTAGGCTTAGCGTTAGGGTTAGGGTTCGGGTTAGGGTTAGGGTTGGGTTCGGGTTAGGGTTAGGGTTAGGGTTCGGGTTAGGTTTAGGGTTCGGGTTAGGGTTAGGTTTAGGGTTCGGGTTCGGGTAAGGGTTAGCGTTCGGGTTAGTGTTCGTGTTAGGGTTAGGATTCGGTTTAGGGTTACGGTTCGGGTTAGTGTTAGTGTTCGTGTTTGGTTGAGGGTTAGGGTTTATGTTCGGGTTCGGGTTAGGGTTCGGGTTAGGGTTAGGGTTTGAGTTACGGTTCGGGTTAGGGTACGGGTTAGGGTTAGGGTTCGGGTTCGGTTTAGGGTTCGGGTCCGGGTTAGGGTTAGGTTTCGGGTTAGGGTTAGGGTTAGGGGTTAGGGTTAGGGTTCGGGTTAGAGTTCGGGTTAGGGTTCTGGTTGGGGTTAGGATTAGGGTTAGGGTTCCGGTTAGGGTTTGGGTTAGGGTTCGGGTTAGGTTTAGGGTTAGGGTTAGGGTTCGGGTTAGGGTTCGGGTTAGGGTTAAGGGTTAGAGTTAGGGTTCGGGTTAGGGTTAGAGTTAGGATTAGGGTTCGGGTTCGGGTTAGGGTTCGGGTTAGGGTTAGGGTTAGGGTTCGGGTTAGGGTTGGGGTTCGGGTTCGGGTTCGGGTTAGTGTTCGGGTTACGGTTAGGGTTAGGATTCGGGTTAGGGTTAGGGTTAGGGTTCGGGTTAGGGTTAGGGTTCGGGTTCGGGTTAGGGTTAGGGTTCGCGTTAGGGTTCGGGTTAGGGTTAGGGTTCAGTTTAGGGGTTCGGTTCGGGTTAGTGTTAGTGTTCGGGTTCGGTTTAGGGTTAGGGTTTATGTTCGGGTTCGGGTTAGGGTTCGGGTTAGTGATAGGGTTAGGGTTCGGGTTAGGGTTCGGGTTAGGGTTCGGGTGTGGGTTAGGGTTAGGGTTAGGGTTAGGGTTAGTTTTCGGGTTAGGGTTCGGGTTAGGGTTAGGGTTAGGGTTCGGGTTAGGGTTAGGGTTAGGGTTCGGTTTAGGGTTCGGGTTAGGTTTAGAATTAGGGTTCGGTTTAGGTTTAGGTTTCGGTTTAGGGTTAGGGTCAGGGTTCGCGTTAGGGTTAGGGTTCGGGTTAGGGTTGGATTCGGTTTAGGTATCGGGTTAGGGTTAGGGTTCGGATTCGGGTTAGGGTTAGGGTTCGGGTTAGGGTTAGGGTTAGGGTTAGGGTAAGGGTTAGGGTTAGGTTTCGGGTTAGGGTTAGGGTTCGGGTTCGGGTTAGGGTTAGTGTTAGGGTTAGGTTTTATGTTTAGGGTTACGGTTAGGGTTAGGGTTAGGGGTTAGGGTTAGGGTTAGGTTTAGGGTTAGGGTTCGGGTTAGGGTTAGGGTTCTGGTCAGGTTTAGGGTTAGGTTTAGGTTAGGGTTAGGGTTCAGGTTAGGGTTAGGTTTAGGTTTAGGGTTAGGGTTAGGGGTCGGGTTAGGGTAAGGGTTAGGGTTCGGTTTAGGGTTAGGGTTAGGGTTAGGGTTAGGGTTCGGTTTAGGGTTAGGGTTAGGGTTCGGGTTAGGGTTAGTGTTAGGGTTAGGGTTAGGATTCGGGTTAGGGTTAGGGTTAGGGTTCGGGTTAGGGTTAGGGTTTATGTTCGGGTTCTGGTTAGGGTTCGGGTTAGGGTTAGGGTTAGGGTTCGGGTTAGGGTTCGGGTTAGGGTTCGGGTGTGGGTTAGGGTTAGGGTTAGGGTTAGGGTTAGTTTTCGGGTTAGGGTTCGGGTTAGGGTTAGGGTTAGGGTTCTGGTTAGGGTTAGGGTTAGGGTTCGGGTTAGGGTTCGGGTTAGGTTTAGAATTAGGGTTCGGTTTAGGTTTAGGTTTCGGGTTAGGGTTAGGGTCAGGTTTCGGTTTAGGGTTAGGGTTCGGTTTAAGGTTGGATTCGGGTTAGGTATCGGGTTAGGGTTAGGGTTCGGATTCGGTTTAGGGTTAGTGTTCGCGTTAGGGTTAGGGTTAGGGTTAGTGTTCGGGTTAGGGTTAGTGTTCGGGTACGGGTTAGGGTTAGGGTTAGGGTTAGTGTTCGGATTAGGGTTAGGGTTCGGGTTAGGTTTAGTGTTAGGTTTAGGGTTAGGGTTCGGGTTAGGGTTCGGGTTAGGTTTAGGGTTAGGATTCGGGTTAGGGTTAGGGTAAGGGTTCTGGTTAGGTTTAGGGTTCGGGTTAGGTTTAGGGTTAGGGTTCGGGTTAGTGTTAGGGTTAGGGTTCTGGTTAGGTTTAAGGTTCAGGTTCGGGTTAGGGTTTGGTTTCGGGTTCGGGTTAGGGTTCGGGTTTTGGTTAGGGTTCGGGTTAGGCTTAGCGTTAGGGTTAGGGTTCGGGTTAGGGTTAGGGTTCGGGTTCGGGTTAGGGTTCGGGTTTTGGTTAGGGTTCGGGTTAGGCTTAGCGTTAGGGTTAGGGTTCGGGTTAGGGTTAGGGTTAGGGTTAGGTTTCGGGTTCGGGTTCGGGTTAGGGTTAGTGTTCGGGTTATGGTTAGGGTTCGGGTTAGGGTTAGGGTTGGGTTCGGGTTAGGGTTAGGGTGAGGGTTCGGGTTAGGGTTAGGGTTCGGGTTAGGGTTAGGTTTAGGGTTCGGGTTCGGGTAAGGGTTAGGGTTCGGGTTAGTATTCGGTTTAGGGTTAGGATTCGGTTTAGGGTTACGGTTCGGGTTAGTGTTAGTGTTCGTGTTCGGTTGAGGGTTAGGGTTTATGTTCGGGTTCGGGTTAGGGTTCGGGTTAGGGTTAGGGTTTGAGTTACGGTTCTGGTTAGGGTACGGGTTAGGGTTAGTGTTCGGGTTCGGTTTAGGGTTCGGGTCCGGGTTAGGGTTAGGTTTCGGGTTAGGGTTAGGGTTAGGGGTTAGGGTTAGAGTTCGGGTTAGAGTTCGGGTTAGGGTTCTGGTTGGGGTTAGGGTTAGGGTTAGGGTTCCGGTTAGGGTTTGGGTTAGGGTTCGGGTTAGGTTTAGGGTTAGGGTTAGGGTTCGGGTTAGGGTTCGGGTTCGGGTTAAGGGTTAGAGTTAGGGTTCGGGTTAGGGTTAGAGTTAGGGTTAGGGTTCGGGTTAGGGTTAGGGTTAGGATTAGGGTTCGGGTTCGGGTTAGGGTTCGAGTTAGGGTTAGGGTTAGGGTTCGGGTTAGGGTTAGGGTTGGGGTTCGGGTTCGGGTTCGGGTTAGGGTTCGGATTACGGTTAGGGTTAGGGTTCGGGTTAGGGTTAGGGTTAGGGTTCGGCTTAGGGTTATGGTTCGGGTTCGGGTTAGGGTTAGGGTTCGGGTTAGGGTTAGGGTTAGGGTTCGATTTAGGGTTCGGGTTCGGGTTAGGGTTAGGGTTAGTGTTCGGGTTAGGGTTAGGTTTCGGGTACGGGTTAAGGTTAGGGTTAGGGTTAGGGTTCGGATTAGGGTTAGGGTTCGGGTTAGGGTTAGGGTTAGGTTTAGGGTTAGTGTTCGGCTTAGGGTTCGGTTTAGATTTCGGGTAAGGGTTAGGGTTCGGGTTCGGGTTATGGTTAGGGTGAGAGTTAGGGTTAGGGTTAGGGTTCGGGTTAGGGTTAGGGTTAGGGTTAGCGTTAGGGTTCGGGTTAGGGTTAGGGTTCGTGTTCGGGTTCGAGTAAGGGTTAGGGTTCGGTTTCGGGTTAGGGTTAGCGTTCGGGTTCGGGTTAGGTTTAGGGTTAGTGTTCGGCTTAGGGTTCGGGTTAGATTTCGGGTTAGGGTTAGGGTTCGGGTTCGGGTTATGGTTAGGGTGAGAGTTAGGGTTAGGGTTAGGGTTCGGGTTAGGTTTAGGGTTAGGGTTAGCGTTAGGGTTCGGGTTAGGGTTAGGGTTCGTGTTCGGGTTCGAGTAAGGGTTAGGGTTCGGTTTCGGGTTAGGGTTAGCGTTCGGGTTCGGGTTAGGGTTCGGGTTCAGGTTAGGGTTAGGTGTTAGGGTTCAGGTTAGGGTTAGGGTTAGGGTTCGGGTTAGGGTTAGTTTTAGGGTTAGGGTTAGGTTTCGGGTTAGGGTTCGGGTTCGGTTAGGGTTAGGGTTCGGGTTTGGGTTAGGTTTAGGTTTAGAGTTATGGTTCGGGTTAGGGTTTGGGTTAGGATTAGTGTTCGGGATAGGGTTAGGGTTCGGGTTAGCGTTAGGGATAGGTTTAGGGTTCGGTTTGGGTTAGGGTTAGGGTTAAGGTTCGGGTAGGGTTAGGGTTAGGGTTCGGGTTCGGGTTCGGGTTAGAGTTAGGGTTCGGTTTCGGGTTAGGGTTAGGGTTAGGGTTAGGGTTAGGGTTAGGGTTCGGGTTAGGGTTTGGGTTATGGTTAGGGTTAGGGTTAGTGTTCGGTTTAGGGTTAGGGTTCGGGTACGGGTTAGGGTTAGGGTTAGGGTTAGGGTTCGGATTAGGGTTAGGTTTAGGGTTCCGGTTAGGGTTAGGGTTAGGGTTCGGGTTAGGGTTAGGGTTAGGGTTCGGTTTAGGTTTAGGGTTAGGGTTAGTGTTCGTGTTAGGGTTAGGGTTCGGGTACGGGTTAGGGTTAGGGTTAGGGTTAGGGTTAGGGTTAGGGTTCAGATTAGGGTTAGGGTTAGGGTTCGGTTTAGGGTTAGGGTTAGGTTTCGGATTAGGGTTAGGGTTAGTGTTCGGGTTAGGGTTCGATTTCTGGTTAGGTTTAGGGTTAGGGTTAGGGTTAGGTTTCGGGTTAGGTTTAGGTTTCGGGTTAGGGTTAGGGTTCGGGTTAGGGGTTAGGGTTAGGGTTCAGGTTCGGGTTGGGGTTAGTGTTAGGGTTAGGGTTAGGGTTCGGGTTAGGGTTAGGGTTAGGTTTATGGTTAGTGTTAGGGTTTGGGTTAGGGTTAGGGTTCGGGTACGGGTTAGGGTTAGGGTTAGGGTTAGTGTTAGGGTTCGGGTTAGGGTTAGGGTTAGGTTTCGGGTTAGGGTTCGGGTTTGGGTTAGGGTTAGGGCTAGGGTTCGGGTTCGGGTTAGGGTTAGGGTTCGGGTTAGTGTTAGGTTTAGGGTTAGGGTTAGGGTTAAGGTTCGGTTTAGGGTTCGGGTTAGGGTTAAGATTAGGGTTCGGGGTAGGGTTAGATTTAGGGTTCGGGTTAGGGTTCGGGTTAGGGTTAGTGTTAGGGTTCGGGTTAGGGTTCGGGTTAGGGTTAGGGTTAGGGTTAGGGTTCGGGTTAGGGTTAGGGTTCGGGTTAGGGTTAGGGTTAGGGTTAGGGTTAGAGTTCGGGTTAGGGTTCGGGTTAGGTTTCGGGTTAGGGTTAGGGCTCGGGTTAGGGTTAGGGTTAGGTTTAGAGTTAGGGTTTGGGTTAGGGTTCGGCTTAGGGGTAGGGTTAGGGTTCGTGTTAGGGTTCGGGTTCGGGTTAGGGTTAGGGGTTAGGGTTCAGATTAGTGTTAGGTTTAGGGTTCGGGTTAGGGTTAGGTTTAGGGTTAGGGTTAGGGTTCGGGATAGGGTTCGGGTTCGGTGTAGGGTTAGGGTTCGGGTTAGGGATAGGGTTAGGGTTAAAGTTAGGGTTCGGGTTAGGGTTCGGGTTAGGATTAGGTTTCGGGTTAGGGTTAGGGTCGGGTTAGAGTTATGGTTAGGGTTAGGATTCGGGTTAGGGTTAGGTTTAGGGTTAGCGTTAGGGTTTGGGTAGGGTTAGGGTTAGGTTTCGGGTTCGGGTTAGGGTTAGGGTTAGGGTTTGCGTTCGGGTTAGGGTTAGGGTTCGGGTTCGGGTTAGGTTTCGGTTTAGGGGTAGGTGTTAGGGTTCAGGTTAGGGTGAGGGTTAGGGTTCGGTTTAGGGTTAGGGTAAGGGTTAGGGTTAGGGTTAGGGTTCGGGTTAGGGTTAGGGTTAGGGTTAGGGTTCGGGTTAGAGTTAGGGTTAGGTTTAGGGTTAGGGTTCGGGTTAGGGTTAGGGTTAGGGTTCGAGTTAGGGTTCGGGTTAGGGTTAGGGTTAGGGTTCGGTTTAGGGTTAGGGTTAGGGTTCGGGATCGGGTTAGGGTTAGGGTTAGGGTTAGGGTTAGGGTTCGGGTTAGGGTTAGGGTTAGGGTTCGGGTTAGGTTTCGGGTTTGGTTTAGGGTTAGGGTTCGGGTTAGGTTTAGGTTTCGGGTTAGGTTTAGGGTCAGGGTTCGCGTTAGGGTTAGGTTTCGGGTTAGGTTTGGATCGGGTTAGGTATCGGGTTAGGGTTAGGGTTCGGATTCTGGTTAGGGTTAGTGTTCGGGTTAGGGTTAGGGTTAGGGTTAGTGTTCGGGTTAGGGTTAGTGTTCGGGTACGGGTTAGGGTTAGGGTTAGGGTTCGGGTTAGGGTTAGGTTTAGGTTTAGGGTTAGGGTTAGGGTTAAGGTTCGGTTTAGGGTTCGGGTTAGGGTTAAGTTTAGGGTTCGGGGTAGGGTTAGGGTTAGGGTTCGGGTTAGGGTTCGGGTTAGGGTTAGGGTTAGGGTTAGGGTTCGGGTTAGGGTTAGGGTTCGGTTTAGGGTTAAGGTTAGGGTTAGGGTTAGGGTTAGAGTTCGTGTTAGGGTTCGGGTTAGGGTTCGGGTTAGGGTTAGGGTTAGGATTCGGGTTAGGGTTCGGGTTAGGATTAGGGTTAGGATTCGGGTAACGGTTAGGGTTAGGGTTCGGGTTAGGGTTAGGGTTCGTGTTAGGGTTAGGGTTAGGGTTCGGGTTAGGGTTAGGGTTTGGGTTAGGGTTAGTGGTTAGGGTTAGGGTTAGGGTTAGGGTTAGGGTTCGGGTTAGGGTTAGGGTTAGGTTTAGTGTTAGGGTTCGGGTTAGGGTTAGCGTTAGGGTTAGGGTTAGGGTTAAGTTTTAGGGTTAGGGTTACGGTTAGGGTTAGGGTTAGGGTTAGGGGTTAGGGTTAGGGTTAGGGTTAGGGTTCGGGTTCGGGTTAGGGTTTGGGTTAGGGTTAGGGTTAGGTTTAGGGTTAGGGTTAGGGTTCGGGTTAGGGTTAGTGTTAGGGTTCGGGTTAGAGTTAGGGTTAGGGTTAGGGTTAGGGTTCGTGTTAGTGTTCGGGTTAGGGGTCAGGTTAGGGTTAGGGTTAGGGTTCGGGTTAGGGTTAGGGTTCGGGTTCGGGTTCGGGTTAGGTTTAGGGTTCGGGTTAGGGTTAGGGTTCGGGTTACGGTTAGGGTTATTGTTCGGTTTAGGGTTAGGGTTCGGGTTAAGGTTGGATTCGGGTTAGGTATCGGGTTAGGGTTAGGGTTCCAATTCGGGTTAGGGTTAGGGTTCGCGTTAGGGTTCGGGTTAGGGTTAGGGTTCAGTTTAGGGTTTCGGTTCGGGTTAGTGTTAGTGTTCGGGTTCGGTTTAGGGTTAGGGTTTATGTTCGGGTTCGGGTTAGGTTTCGGGTTAGGGTTAGGGTTCGGGTTAGGGTTCGGGTTAGGGTTAGGGTTAGGGTTCGCGTTAGGGTTAGGGTAGGGTTCGGGTTCGGGTTAGTGTTAGGGTTAGGTTTAGGGTTAGCTTTAGGGTTAGGGTTCGGGTTAGGGTTAGGGTTAGCGTTAGGGTTAGGGCTCGAGTTAGGGTTAGGGTGAGGGTTCGAGTTAGGGTTAGGGTTCGGGTTAGGATTAGGGGTTAGGGTTAGGGTTCGGGTTAGGGTTAGGGTTCGGGTTCGGGTTAGGTTTAGGGTTCGGGTTAGGGTTAGGGTTCGGGTTAGGGTTCGGGTTAGGTTTAAGGTTAGGGTGAGGGTTCGGCTTCGGGTTAGGGTTCGGGTTAGGGTTCGGGTTAGGGTTAAGGGTTAGCGTTAGGGTTCGGGTTAGGGTTAGGGTAAAGGTTAGGATTCGGGTTAGGGTTCGGGTTATGGTTAGGGTTAGGGTTAGGGTTCGGGTAGGGTTAGGGTTAGGGTTCGTGTTAGGGTTAGGGTTAGGGTTCGGGTTAGGTTTCGGGTTCGGGTACGGGTTAGGGTTAGGGTTCCGTTTAGGTTTAGGGTTAGGGTTAGGGTTAGGGTTAGGTTTCAGGTTCGGGTTCGGGTTTGGGTTAGGGTTAGGGTTAGGGTTAGGGTTAGGACTAGGTTTAGGATTAGGGTTCGGGTTAGGGTTCGGGTTAGGGTTAGGGTTCAGTTTAGGGTTTCGGTTCGGGTTAGTGTTAGTGTTCGGGTTCGGTTTAGGGTTAGGGTTTATGTTCGGGTTCGGGTTAGGTTTCGGGTTAGGGTTAGGGTTCGGGTTAGGGTTCGGGTTAGGGTTAGGGTTAGGGTTCGCGTTAGGGTTAGGGTAGGGTTCGGGTTCGGGTTAGGGTTAGGGTTCGGGTTCGGGTTAGGGCTCGGGTTCGGGTTAGGTTTAGGGGTTAGGTTTCGTGTTAGGGTTAGGGTTAGGGTTCTTGTTAGGGTTCGGGTTAGGTTTAGGGTTAGGGTTCGGGTTAGGGTTAGGGTTAGGTATAGGGTTAGGGTTAGTTTTCGGGTTAGGGTTCGGGTTAGGGTAAGGGTTAGGGTTCGGGTTAGGGTTATGGCTCGGTTTAGGGTTAGGGTTAGGGTTCGGGTTAGGGTTCGGGTTAGGTTTAGAATTAGGGTTCGGGTTAGGTTTAGGTTTCGGGTTAGGGTTAGGGTCAGGGTTCGGTTTAGGGTTAGGGTTCGGGTTAAGGTTGGATTCGGGTTAGGTATCGGGTTAGGGTTAGGGTTCCAATTCGGGTTAGGGTTAGTGTTCGGGTTAGGGTTAGGGTTAGTGTTCGGGTTAGGGTTAGTGTTCGGGTACGGGTTAGGGTTAGGGTTAAGGTTAGGGTTAGTGTTCGGATTAGGGTTAGGGTTCGGGTTAGGGTTAGGGTTATGGTTAGGGTTAGGGTTAGGGTTCGGGTTAGGGTTCGGGTTAGGTTTAGGGTTAGGATTCGGGTTAAGGTTACGGTTAGGGTTCGGGTTAGTGTTAGGGTTAGGGTTAGGTTTAGGATTCGGGTTAGGGTTCGGGTTAGGATTAGGGTTAGGCTTAGCGTTAGGGTTAGGGTTCGGGTTAGGGTTAGGGTTCGGGTTCGGGTTCGGGTTAGGGTTAGTGTTCGGGTTAGGGTTCGGGATCGGGTTAGGGTTAGGGTTGGATTCGGGTTAGGGTTAGGGTTAGGGTTCGGGTTAGTTTTAGGGTTCGGGTTAGGGTTCGGTTTAGGGTTACGGTTCGGGTTAGTGTTAGTGTTCGGGTTCGGTTTAGGGTTAGGGTTTATGTTCGGGTTCGGGTTAGGGTTCGGGTTAGGGTTAGGGTTTGAGTTACAGTTCGGGTTAGGGTACGGGTTAGGGTTAGGGTTCGGGTTCGGGTTAGGGTTCGGGTCCGTGTTAGGGTTAGGTTTCGGGTTAGGGTTAGGGTTAGGGGTTAGGGTTAGGGTTGGGGTTAGGGTTCGGGTTAGGGTTAGGGTTAGGGTTCGGGTTAGGGTTAGTTTTAGGGTTCGTGTTAGGGTTAGGGTTAGGGTTCGGGTTAGGTTTCGGGTAAGGGTTAGGGTTAGGGTTAGGGTTCGGTTTAGTTTTAGGGTTAGGGTTAGGGTTAGGGTTAGGTTTCGAGTTCGGGTTCGGGTTAGGGTTAGGGTTAGGGTTAGGGTTAGGACTAGGTTTAGGGTTAGGGTTCAGGTTAGGGTTTGGGTTAGGGTTAGGGTTAGGGTTCCGCTTAGGGTTAGGGTTCGGATTAGGGTTAGGAGTTAGGGTTAGGGTTAGGGTTAGTGTTAGGTTTAGGGTCCGGGTTAGGGTTCGGGTTAGGGTTAGGGTTAGGGTTCGGGTTAGTGTTCGGGTTAGCATTCGGGTTAGGGTTCGGGTTAGGGTTCTGGTTAGGGTTAGGGTTAGGGTTAGGGTTCGGGTTAGGTTTCGGGTTAGGGTTAGGGTTAGGGTTCGGGTTAGGGTTCGGGTTCGGGTTAGGGTTCGGTTAGAGTTCGGTTTCGGGTTAGGGTTAGGGTTAGGTTTCGGGTTAGGGTTCGGGTTAGTGTTAGGGTTAGGTTTAGGGTTAGCTTTAGGGTTAGGGTTCGGGTTAGGGTTAGGGTTAGCGTTAGGGTTAGGGCTCGAGTTAGGGTTAGGGTGAGGGTTCGAGTTAGGGTTAGGGTTCGGGTTAGGATTAGGGGTTAGGGTTAGGGTTCGGGTTAGGGTTAGGGTTCGGGTTCGGGTTAGGTTTAGGGTTCGGGTTAGGGTTAGGGTTAGGGTTCGGGTTAGGGTTCGGGTTAGGTTTAAGGTTAGGGTGAGGGTTCGGCTTCGGGTTAGGGTTCGGGTTAGGGTTCGGGTTAGGGTTAAGGGTTAGCGTTAGGGTTCGGGTTAGGGTTAGGGTAAAGGTTAGGATTCGGGTTAGGGTTCGGGTTATGGTTAGGGTTAGGGTTAGGGTTCGGGTAGGGTTAGGGTTAGGGTTCGTGTTAGGGTTAGGGTTAGGGTTCGGGTTAGGTTTCGGGTTCGGGTTCGGGTTAGGGTTAGGGTTCCGTTTAGGTTTAGGGTTAGGGTTAGGGTTAGGGTTAGGTTTCAGGTTCGGGTTCGGGTTTGGGTTAGGGTTAGGGTTAGGGTTAGGGTTAGGACTAGGTTTAGGATTAGGGTTCGGGTTAGGGTTTGGGTTAGGGTTAGGGTAAGGGTTTGGCTTAGGATTAGGGTTCGGGTTAGGGTTAGGGGTTAGGGTTAGGGTTAGGGTTAGGGTTAGGTATAGGGTTAGGGTTAGGGTTCTTGTTAGGGTTCGGGTTAGGTTTAGGGTTAGGGTTCGGGTTAGGGTTAGGGTTAGGTATAGGGTTAGGGTTAGTTTTCGGGTTAGGGTTCGGGTTAGGGTAAGGGTTAGGGTTCGGTTTAGGGTTATGGTTCGGTATAGGGTTAGGGTTAGGGTTCGGGTTCGGGTTCGGGTTCGGTTTAGGGTTCGGTTTAGGGTTAGGGTTCGGGTTACGTTTAGGGTTAGGGTTCGGGTTAGGGTTAGGGTTAGGGTTCGGGTTAGTGTTAGGGTTCGGGTTCGGGTTAGGGTTAGGGTTCGGGTTCGGGTTAGGGTTAGGGTTCGCGTTAGGGTTCGGGTTAGGGTTAGGGTTCAGTTTAGGGTTTCGTTTCGGGTTAGTGTTAGTGTTCGGGTTCGGTTTAGGGTTAGGGTTTATGTTCGGGTTCGGGTTAGGGTTCGGGTTAGGGTTAGGGTTAGGTTTCGGGTTAGGGTTCGGGTTAGGGTTCGGGTGTGGGTTAGGGTTAGGGTTAGGGTTAGGGTTAGTTTTCGGGTTAGGGTTCGGGTTAGGGTTAGGGTTAGGGTTCTGGTTAGGGTTAGGGTTAGGGTTCGGGTTAGGGTTCGGGTTAGGTTTAGAATTAGGGTTCGGTTTAGGTTTAGGTTTCGGGTTAGGGTTAGGGTCAGGGTTCGGTTTAGGGTTAGGGTTCGGTTTAAGGTTGGATTCGGGTTAGGTATCGGGTTAGGGTTAGGGTTCGGATTCGGTTTAGGGTTAGTGTTCGAGTTAGGGTTAGGGTTAGGGTTAGTGTTCGGGTTAGGGTTAGTGTTCGGGTACGGGTTAGGGTTAGGGTTAGGGTTAGTGTTCGGATTAGGGTTAGGGTTCGGGTTAGGTTTAGTGTTAGGTTTAGGGTTAGGGTTCGGGTTAGGGTTCGGGTTAGGTTTAGGGTTAGGATTCGGGTTAGGGTTAGGGTAAGGGTTCTGGTTAGGTTTAGGGTTCGGGTTAGGTTTAGGGTTAGGGTTCGGGTTAGTGTTAGGGTTAGGGTTCTGGTTAGGTTTAAGGTTCAGGTTCGGGTTAGGGTTAGGGTTCGGGTTCGGGTTAGGGTTCGGGTTTTGGTTAGGGTTCGGGTTAGGCTTAGCGTTAGGGTTAGGGTTCGGGTTAGGGTTAGGGTTCGGGTTCGGGTTAGGGTTCGGGTTTTGGTTAGGGTTCGGGTTAGGCTTAGCGTTAGGGTTAGGGTTCGGGTTAGGGTTAGGGTTAGGGTTAGGGTTCGGGTTCGGGTTCGGGTTAGGGTTAGTGTTCGGGTTATGGTTAGGGTTCGGGTTAGGGTTAGGGTTGGGTTCGGGTTAGGGTTAGGGTGAGGGTTCGGGTTAGGGTTAGGGTTCGGGTTAGGGTTAGGTTTAGGGTTCGGTTTTGGGTAAGGGTTAGGGTTCGGGTTAGTATTCGGTTTAGGGTTAGGATTCGGTTTAGGGTTACGGTTCGGGTTAGTGTTAGTGTTCGTGTTCGGTTGAGGGTTAGGGTTTATGTTCGGGTTCGGGTTAGGGTTCGGGTTAGGGTTAGGGTTTGAGTTACGGTTCTGGTTAGGGTACGGGTTAGGGTTAGTGTTCGGGTTCGGTTTAGGGTTCGGGTCCGGGTTAGGGTTAGGTTTCGGGTTAGGGTTAGGGTTAGGGGTTAGGGTTAGGGTTCGGGTTAGAGTTCGGGTTAGGGTTCTGGTTGGGGTTAGGGTTAGGGTTAGGGTTCCGGTTAGGGTTTGGGTTAGGGTTCGGGTTAGGTTTAGGGTTAGGGTTAGGGTTCGGGTTAGGGTTCGGGTTCGGGTTAAGGGTTAGAGTTAGGGTTCGGGTTAGGGTTAGAGTTAGGGTTAGGGTTCGGGTTAGGGTTAGGGTTAGGATTAGGGTTCGGGTTCGGGTTAGGGTTCGGGTTAGGGTTAGGGTTAGGGTTCGGGTTAGGGTTAGGGTTGGGGTTCGGGTTCGGGTTCGGGTTAGTGTTCGGATTACGGTTAGGTTTAGGGTTCGGGTTAGGGTTAGGGTTAGGGTTCGGGTTAGGGTTATGGTTCGAGTTCGGGTTAGGGTTAGGGTTCGGGTTAGGGTTAGGGTTAGGGTTCGATTTAGGGTTCGGGTTCGGGTTAGGGTTAGGGTTAGTGTTCGGGTTAGGGTTAGGTTTCGGGTACGGGTTAAGGTTAGGGTTAGGGTTAGGGTTAGGGTTAGGGTTCGGATTAGGGTTAGGGTTCGGGTTAGGGTTAGGGTTAGGTTTAGGGTTAGTGTTCGGCTTAGGGTTCGGGTTAGAGTTCGGGTTAGGGTTAGGGTTCGGGTTCGGGTTATGGTTAGGGTGAGAGTTAGGGTTAGGGTTAGGGTTTGGGTTAGGGTTAGGGTTAGGGTTAGCGTTAGGGTTCGGGTTAGGGTTAGGGTTCGTGTTCGGGTTCGAGTAAGGGTTAGGGTTCGGTTTCGGGTTAGGGTTAGCGTTCGGGTTCGGGTTAGGGTTCGGGTTCAGGTTAGGGTTAGGTGTTAGGGTTCAGGTTAGGGTTAGGGTTAGGGTTCGGGTTAGGGTTAGTTTTAGGGTTAGGGTTAGGTTTCGGGTTAGGGTTCGGGTTCGGTTAGGGTTAGGGTTCGGGTTTGGGTTAGGTTTAGGTTTAGAGTTATGGTTCGGGTTAGGGTTTGGGTTAGGATTAGAATTCGGGATAGGGTTAGGGTTCGGGTTAGCGTTAGGGATAGGTTTAGGGTTCGGGTTAGGGTTAGGGTTAGGGTTAAGGTTCGGGTAGGGTTAGGGTTAGGTTTCGGGTTCGAGTTCGGGTTAGAGTTAGGGTTCGGTTTCGGGTTAGGGTTAGGGTTAGGGTTAGGGTTAGGGTTAGGGTTCGGGTTAGGGTTTGGGTTATGGTTAGGGTTAGGGTTAGTGTTCGGTTTAGGGTTAGGGTTCGGGTACGGGTTAGGGTTAGGGTTAGGGTTAGGGTTCGGATTAGGGTTAGGTTTAGGGTTCGGGTTAGGGTTAGGGTTAGGGTTCGGGTTAGGGTTAGGGTTAGGGTTCGGTTTAGGTTTAGGGTTAGGGTTAGTGTTCGGGTTAGGGTTAGGGTTCGGGTATGGGTTAGGGTTAGGGTTAGGGTTAGGGTTAGGGTTCAGATTAGGGTTAGGGTTAGGGTTCGGGTTAGGGTTAGGGTTAGGGTTCGGATTAGGGTTAGGGTTAGTGTTCGGGTTAGGGTTCGATTTCTGGTTAGGGTTAGGGTTAGGGTTAGGGTTAGGTTTCGGGTTAGGTTTAGGTTTCGGGTTAGGGTTAGGGTTCGGGTTAGGGGTTAGGGTTAGGGTTCAGGTTCGGGTTAGGGTTAGTGTTAGGGGTAGGGTTAGGGTTCGGGTTAGGGTTAGGGTTAGTGTTCGGGTACGGGTTAGGGTTAGGGTTAGGGTTAGTGTTCGGATTAGGGTTAGGGTTCGGGTTAGGTTTAGTGTTAGGTTTAGGGTTAGGGTTCGGGTTAGGGTTCGGGTTAGGTTTAGGGTTAGGATTCGGGTTAGGGTTAGTGTTAGGGTTAGGGTTAGGGTTCGGGTTAGGGTTAGGGTTAGGTTTATGGTTAGTGTTAGGGTTTGGGTTAGGGTTAGGGTTCGGGTACGGTTTAGGGTTAGGGTTAGGGTTAGTGTTAGGGTTCGGGTTAGGGTTAGGGTTAGGGTTCGGGTTAGGGTTCGGGTTTGGGTTAGGGTTAGGGCTAGGGTTCGGGTTCGGGTTAGGGTTAGGGTTCGGGTTAGTGTTAGGTTTAGGGTTAGGGTTAGGGTTAAGGTTCGGTTTAGGGTTCGGGTTAGGGTTAAGTTTAGGGTTCGGGGTAGGGTTAGATTTAGGGTTCGGGTTAGGGTTCGGGTTAGGGTTAGTGTTAGGGTTCGGGTTAGGGTTCGGGTTAGGGTTCGGGTTAGGGTTAGGGTTCGGGTTAGGGTTAGGGTTCGGGTTAGGGTTAGGGTTAGGGTTAGGGTTAGAGTTCGGGTTAGGGTTCGGGTTAGGTTTCGGGTTAGGGTTAGGGTTCGGGTTAGGGTTAGGGTTAGGTTTAGAGTTAGGGTTAGGGTTAGGGTTCGGGTTAGGGGTAGGGTTAGGTTTCGTGTTAGGGTTCGGGTTCGGGTTAGGGTTAGGGGTTAGGGTTCAGATTAGTGTTAGGTTTAGGGTTCGGGTTAGGGTTAGGTTTAGGGTTAGGGTTAGGGTTCGGGTTAGGGTTCGGGTTCGGTTTAGGGTTAGGGTTCGGGTTAGGGATAGGGTTAGGGTTAAAGTTAGGGTTCGGGTTAGGGTTCGGGTTAGGATTAGGTTTCGGGTTAGGGTTAGGGTCGGGTTAGAGTTATGGTTAGGGTTAGGATTCGGGTTAGGGTTAGGTTTAGGGTTAGCGTTAGGGTTTGGGTAGGGTTAGGGTTAGGTTTCGGGTTCGGGTTAGGGTTAGGGTTAGGGTTCGGGTTCGGGTTAGGGTTAGGGTTCGGGTTCGGGTTAGGTTTCGGGTTAGGGGTAGGTGTTAGGGTTCAGGTTAGGGTGAGGGTTAGGGTTCGGTTTAGGGTTAGGGTAAGGGTTAGGGTTAGGGTTAGGGTTCGGGTTAGGGTTAGGGTTAGGGTTAGGGTTCGGGTTAGAGTTAGGGTTAGGTTTAGGGTTAGGGTTCGGGTTAGGGTTAGGGTTAGGGTTCGGGTTAGGGTTCGGGTTAGGGTTAGGGTTAGGGTTCGGTTTAGGGTTAGGGTTAGGGTTCGGGTTCGGGTTAGGGTTAGGGTTAGGGTTAGGGTTAGGGTTAGGGTTCGGGTTAGGGTTAGGGTTAGGGTTCGGGTTAGGTTTCGGGTTTGGTTTAGGGTTAGGGTTCGGGTTAGGTTTAGGTTTCGGGTTAGGTTTAGGGTCAGGGTTCGCGTTAGGGTTAGGTTTCGGGTTAGGTTTGGATTCGGGTTAGGTATCGGGTTAGGGTTAGGGTTCGGATTCTGGTTAGGGTTAGTGTTCGGGTTAGGGTTAGGGTTAGGGTTAGTGTTCGGGTTAGGGTTAGTGTTCGGGTACGGGTTAGGGTTAGGGTTAGGGTTCGGGTTAGGGTTAGGTTTAGGTTTAGGGTTAGGGTTAGGGTTAAGGTTCGGTTTAGGGTTCGGGTTAGGGTTAAGTTTAGGGTTCGGGGTAGGGTTAGGGTTAGGGTTCGGGTTAGGGTTCGGGTTAGGGTTAGGGTTAGGGTTAGGGTTCGGGTTAGGGTTAGGGTTCGGTTTAGGGTTAAGGTTAGGGTTAGGGTTAGGGTTAGAGTTCGTGTTAGGGTTCGGGTTAGGGTTCGGGTTAGGGTTAGGGTTAGGATTCGGGTTAGGGTTCGGGTTAGGATTAGGGTTAGGATTCGGGTAACGGTTAGGGTTAGGGTTCGGGTTAGGGTTAGGGTTCGTGTTAGGGTTAGGGTTAGGGTTCGGGTTAGGGTTAGGGTTTGGGTTAGGGTTAGTGGTTAGGGTTAGGGTTAGGGTTAGGGTTAGGGTTCGGGTTAGGGTTAGGGTTAGGTTTAGTGTTAAGGTTCGGGTTAGGGTTAGCGTTAGGGTTAGGGTTAGGGTTAAGTTTTAGGGTTAGGGTTACGGTTAGGGTTAGGGTTAGGGTTAGGGGTTAGGGTTAGGGTTAGGGTTAGGGTTCGGGTTCGGGTTAGGGTTTGGGTTAGGGTTAGGGTTAGGTTTAGGGTTAGGGTTAGGGTTCGGGTTAGGGTTAGTGTTAGGGTTCGGGTTAGAGTTAGGGTTAGGGTTAGGGTTAGGGTTCGTGTTAGTGTTCGGGTTAGGGGTCAGGTTAGGGTTAGGGTTAGGGTTCGGGTTAGGGTTAGGGTTCGGGTTCGGGTTCGGGTTAGGTTTAGGGTTCGGGTTAGGGTTAGGGTTCGGGTTACGGTTAGGGTTATTGTTCGGTTTAGGGTTAGGGTTCGGGTAAAGGTTGGATTCGGGTTAGGTATCGGGTTAGGGTTAGGGTTCCAATTCGGGTTAGGGTTAGGGTTCGCGTTAGGGTTCGGGTTAGGGTTAGGGTTCAGTTTAGGGTTTCGGTTCGGGTTAGTGTTAGTGTTCGGGTTCGGTTTAGGGTTAGGGTTTATGTTCGGGTTCGGGTTAGGTTTCGGGTTAGGGTTAGGGTTCGGGTTAGGGTTCGGGTTAGGGTTAGGGTTAGGGTTCGCGTTAGGGTTAGGGTTAGGGTTCGGGTTCGGGTTAGGGTTAGGGTTCGGGTTCGGGTTAGGGCTCGGGTTCGGGTTAGGTTTAGGGGTTAGGTTTCGTGTTAGGGTTAGGGTTAGGGTTCTTGTTAGGGTTCGGGTTAGGTTTAGGGTTAGGGTTCGGGTTAGGGTTAGGGTTAGGTATAGGGTTAGGGTTAGTTTTCGGGTTAGGGTTCGGGTTAGGGTAAGGGTTAGGGTTCGGGTTAGGGTTATGGTTCGGTTTAGGGTTAGGGTTAGGGTTCGGGTTAGGGTTTGGGTTAGGTTTAGAATTAGGGTTCGGGTTAGGTTTAGGTTTCGGGTTAGGGTTAGGGTCAGGGTTCGGTTTAGGGTTAGGGTTCGGGTTAAGGTTGGATTCGGGTTAGGTATCGGGTTAGGGTTAGGGTTCCAATTCGGGTTAGGGTTAGTGTTCGGGTTAGGGTTAGGGTTAGTGTTCGGGTTAGGGTTAGTGTTCGTGTACGGGTTAGGGTTAGGGTTAAGGTTAGGGTTAATGTTCGGATTAGGGTTAGGGTTCGGGTTAGGGTTAGGGTTAGGGTTAGGGTTAGGGTTCGGGTTAGGGTTCGGGTTAGGATTAGGGTTAGGATTCGGGTTAGGGTTACGGTTAGGGTTCGGGTTAGTGTTAGGGTTAGGGTTAGGTTTAGGATTCGGGTTAGGGTTCGGGTTAGGATTAGGGTTAGGCTTAGCGTTAGGGTTAGGGTTCGGGTTAGGGTTAGGGTTCGGGTTCGGGTTCGGGTTAGGGTTAGTGTTCGGGTTAGGGTTCGGGATCGGGTTAGGGTTAGGGTTGGATTCGGGTTAGGGTTAGGGTTAGGGTTCGGGTTAGGTTTAGGGTTCGGGTTAGGGTTCGGTTTAGGGTTACGGTTCGGGTTAGTGTTCGGGTTCGGTTTAGGGTTAGGGTTTATGTTCGGGTTCGGGTTAGGGTTCGGGTTAGGGTTAGGGTTTGAGTTACAGTTCGGGTTAGGGTACGGGTTAGGGTTAGGGTTCGGGTTCGGGTTAGGGTTCGGGTCCGGGTTAGGGTTAGGTTTCGGGTTAGGGTTAGGGTTAGGGGTTAGGGTTAGGGTTGGGGTTAGGGTTCGGGTTAGGGTTAGGGTTAGGGTTCGGGTTAGGGTTAGTTTTAGGGTTCGTGTTAGGGTTAGTGTTAGGGTTCGGGTTAGGTTTCGGGTAAGGGTTAGGGTTAGGGTTAGGGTTCGGTTTAGTTTTAGGGTTAGGGTTAGGGTTAGGGTTAGGTTTCGAGTTCGGGTTCGGGTTAGGGTTAGGGTTAGGGTTAGGGTTAGGACTAGTTTTAGGGTTAGGGTTCAGGTTAGGGATTGGGTTAGGGTTAGGGTTAGGGTTCCGCTTAGGGTTAGGGTTCGGATTAGGGTTTGGAGTTAGGGTTAGGGTTAGGGTTAGTGTTAGGTTTAGGGTCCGGGTTAGGGTTCGGGTTACGGTTAGGGTTAGGGTTCGGGTTAGGGTTCGGGTTAGCATTCGGGTTAGGGTTCGGGTTAGGGTTCTGGTTAGGGTTAGGGTTAGGGTTAGGGTTCGGGTTAGGTTTCGGGTTAGGGTTAGGGTTAGGGTTCGGGTTAGGGTTCGGGTTCGGGTTAGGGTTCGGTTAGAGTTCGGTTTCGGGTTAGGGTTAGGGTTAGGTTTCGGGTTAGGGTTCGGGTTAGTGTTAGGGTTAGGTTTAGGGTTAGCTTTAGGGTTAGGGTTCGGGTTAGGGTTAGGGTTAGCGTTAGGGTTAGGGCTCGAGTTAGGGTTAGGGTGAGGGTTCGAGTTAAGGTTAGGGTTCGGGTTAGGATTAGGGGTTAGGGTTAGGGTTCGGGTTAGGGTTAGGGTTCGGGTTCGGGTTAGGTTTAGGGTTCGGGTTAGGGTTAGGGTTAGGGTTCGGGTTAGGGTTCGGGTTAGGTTTAAGGTTAGGGTGAGAGTTCGGCTTCGGGTTAGGGTTCGGGTTAGGGTTCGGGTTAGGGTTAAGGGTTAGCGTTAGGGTTCGGGTTAGGGTTAGGGTAAAGGTTAGGATTCGGGTTAGGGTTCGGGTTATGGTTAGGGTTAGGGTTAGGGTTCGGGTAGGGTTAGGGTTAGGGTTCGTGTTAGGGTTAGGGTTAGGGTTCGGGTTAGGTTTCGGGTTCGGGTTCGGGTTAGGGTTAGGGTTCGGTTTAGGTTTAGGGTTAGGGTTAGGGTTAGGGTTAGGTTTCAGGTTCGGGTTCGGGTTTGGGTTAGGGTTAGGGTTAGGGTTAGGGTTAGGACTAGGTTTAGGATTAGGGTTCGGGTTAGGGTTTGGGTTAGGGTTAGGGTAAGGGTTTGGCTTAGGATTAGGGTTCGGGTTAGGGTTAGGGGTTAGGGTTAGTGTTAGGGTTAGGGTTAGGTATAGGGTTAGGGTTAGGGTTCTTGTTAGGGTTCGGGTTAGGTTTAGGGTTAGGGTTCGGGTTAGGGTTAGTGTTAGGTATAGGGTTAGGGTTAGTTTTCGGGTTAGGGTTCGGGTTAGGGTAAGGGTTAGTGTTCGGGTTAGGGTTATGGTTCGGTTTAGGGTTAGGGTTAGGGTTCGGGTTCGGGTTCGGGTTCGGTTTAGGGTTCGGTTTAGGGTTAGGGTTCGGGTTACGTTTAGGGTTAGGGTTCGGGTTAGGGTTAGGGTTAGGGTTCGGGTTAGGGTTAGGGTTCGGGTTCGGGTTAGGGTTAGGGTTCGGGTTCGGGTTAGGGTTAGGGTTCGCGTTAGGGTTCGGGTTAGGGTTAGGGTTCAGTTTAGGGTTTCGTTTCGGGTTAGTGTTAGTGTTCGGGTTCGGTTTAGGGTTAGGGTTTATGTTCGGGTTCGGGTTAGGTTTCGGGTTAGGGTTAGGGTTATGGTTCGGGTTAGGGTTCGGGTTAGGGTTCGGGTGTGGGTTAGGGTTAGGGTTAGGGTTAGGGTTAGTTTTCGGGTTAGGGTTCGGGTTAGGGTTAGGGTTAGGGTTCTGGTTAGGGTTAGGGTTAGGGTTCGGGTTAGGGTTCGGGTTAGGTTTAGAATTAGGGTTCGGTTTAGGTTTAGGTTTCGGGTTAGGGTTAGGGTCAGGGTTCGGTTTAGGGTTAGGGTTCGGTTTAAGGTTGGATTCGGGTTAGGTATCGGGTTAGGGTTAGGGTTCGGATTCGGTTTAGGGTTAGTGTTCGAGTTAGGGTTAGGGTTAGGGTTAGTGTTCGGGTTAGGGTTAGTGTTCGGGTACGGGTTAGGGTTAGGGTTAGGGTTAGTGTTCGGATTAGGGTTAGGGTTCGGGTTAGGTTTAATGTTAGGTTTAGGGTTAGGGTTCGGGTTAGGGTTCGGGTTAGGTTTAGGGTTAGGATTCGGGTTAGGGTTAGGGTAAGAGTTCTGGTTAGGTTTAGGGTTCGGGTTAGGTTTAGGGTTAGGGTTCGGGTTAGTGTTAGGGTTAGGGTTCTGGTTAGGTTTAAGGTTCAGGTTCGGGTTAGGGTTAGGGTTCGGGTTCGGGTTAGGGTTCGGGTTTTGTTTAGGGTTCGGGTTAGGCTTAGCGTTAGGGTTAGGGTTCGGGTTAGGGTTAGGGTTCGGGTTCGGGTTAGGGTTCGGGTTTTGGTTAGGGTTCGGGTTAGGCTTAGCGTTAGGGTTAGGGTTCGGGTTAGGGTTAGGGTTAGGGTTAGGGTTCGGGTTCGGGTTCGGGTTAGGGTTAGTGTTCGGGTTATGGTTAGGGTTCGGGTTAGGGTTAGGGTTGGGTTCGGGTTAGGGTTAGGGTGAGGGTTCGGGTTAGGGTTAGGGTTCGGGTTAGGGTTAGGTTTAGGGTTCGGTTTTGGGTAAGGGTTAGGGTTCGGGTTAGTATTCGGTTTAGGGTTAGGATTCGGTTTAGGGTTACGGTTCGGGTTAGTGTTAGTGTTCGTGTTCGGTTGAGGGTTAGGGTTTATGTTCGGGTTCGGGTTAGGGTTCGGGTTAGGGTTAGGGTTTGAGTTACGGTTCTGGTTAGGGTACAGGTTAGGGTTAGTGTTCGGGTTCGGTTTAGGGTTCGGGTCCGGGTTAGGGTTAGGTTTCGGGTTAGGGTTAGGGTTAGGGGTTAGGGTTAGGGTTCGGGTTAGAGTTCGGGTTAGGGTTCTGGTTGGGGTTAGGGTTAGGGTTAGGGTTCCGGTTAGGGTTTGGGTTAGGGTTCGGGTTAGGTTTAGGGTTAGGGTTAGGGTTCGGGTTAGGGTTCGGGTTCGGGTTAAGGGTTAGAGTTAGGGTTCGGGTTAGGGTTAGAGTTAGGGTTAGGGTTCGGGTTAGGGTTAGGGTTAGGATTAGGGTTCGGGTTCGGGTTAGGGATCGGGTTAGGGTTAGGGTTAGGGTTCGGGTTAGGGTTAGGGTTGGGGTTCGGGTTCGGGTTCGGGTTAGTGTTCGGATTACGGTTAGGGTTAGGGTTCGGGTTAGGGTTAGGGTTAGGGTTCGGGTTAGGGTTATGGTTCGGGTTCGGGTTAGGGTTAGGGTTCGGGTTAGGGTTAGGGTTAGGGTTCGATTTAGGGTTCGGGTTCGGGTTAGGGTTAGGGTTAGTGTTCGGGTTAGGGTTAGGTTTCGGGTACGGGTTAAGGTTAGGGTTAGGGTTAGGGTTAGGGTTCGGATTAGGGTTAGGGTTCGGGTTAGGGTTAGGGTTAGGTTTAGGGTTAGTGTTCGGCTTAGGGTTCGGGTTAGAGTTCGGGTTAGGGTTAGGGTTCGGGTTCGGGTTATGGTTAGGGTGAGAGTTAGGGTTAGGGTTAGGGTTCGGGTTAGGGTTAGGGTTAGGGTTAGCGTTAGGGTTCGGGTTAGGGTTAGGGTTCGTGTTCGGGTTCGAGTAAGGGTTAGGGTTCGGTTTCGGGTTAGGGTTAGCGTTCGGGTTCGGGTTAGGGTTCGGGTTCAGGTTAGGGTTAGGTGTTAGGGTTCAGGTTAGGGTTAGGGTTAGGGTTCGG
>JAVLSZ010000050.1:2365000-2380000 GCA_032313775.1 Urocyon cinereoargenteus | reverse complement strand
GTTCGGTTTAGGGTTAGGGTTTATGTTCGGGTTCGGGTTCGGGTTCGGGTTAGGGTTATGTTTTGAGTTAGGGTTCGTGTTAGGGTACGGGTTAGGGTTAGGGTTAGGGTTAGGGTTCGGGTTCGGGTTAGGGTTCGGGTTCAGGTTAGGTTTCGGGTTAGGGTTAGGGTTAGGGTTAGGGTTCGGTTTAGGGTTAGAGTTCGGATTCGGTTTAGGGTTAGGTTTCGGGTTAGGGTTAGGGTTAGGGGTTAGGGTTAGGGTTCGGGTTAGAGTTCGGGTTAGGGTTCGGGTTAGTGTTCGGCTTAGGGTTAGGGATAGGGTTAGGGTTCGGGTTCGGGTTAGGGTTCGGGTTAGGGTTAGGGTTAGGGTTCGGGTTAGGGTTCATTTTAGGGTTAGGGTGAGGGTTAGGGTTCGGGTTCGGGTTAGGGTTCGGTTTAGGGTTAGGGTTAGGGTTCGGTTTAGGGTTAGGGTTAGGGTTAGTGTTCGGGTTAGGGTTAGGGTTCGGGTACGGGTTAGGGTTAGGTTTAGGGTTCGGAATAGGGTTAGGGTGAGGGTTAGGGTTCGGGTTAGGGTTAGGGTTAGTGTTCGGATTAGGGTTAGGGTTAGGGTTCGGTTTAGGGTTAGTGTTCGGGTTAGGTTTAGGGTTAGGTTTCGGGTTAGGGTTAGCGTTCGGGTTAGGGTTAGGGTTCGGGTTAGGGGTTAGGGTTAGGGTTCAGGTTCGGGTTAGGGTTAGCGTTAGGGTTAGGGTTAGGGTTAGGGTTAGGGTTCGGGTTAGGGTTAGGGTTAGGGTTATGTTTAGGGTTAGGGATCGGGTTAGGGTTAGGGTTAGAGTTAGTGTTAGGGTTCGGGTTCGGGTAAGGGTTAGGGTTAGGGTTCAGGTTAGGGTTCGGGTTCGGGTTAGGGTTAGGGCTAGGGTTCGGGTTCGGGTTAGGGTTAGGGTTCTGGTTAGGGTTAGGGTTAGGGTTAGGGTTAAGTTTCGGGTTAGGGTTCGGGTTAGTGTTAGGTTTACGGTTCGGTGTAGGGTTAGGTTTAGGGTACGGGTTAGGGTTCGGGTTAGGGTTAGGGTTAGGGTTCGGGTCAGGGTTCGGGTTCGGGTTAGGGTTAGGTTTAGGGTTCGGGTTCGGGTTAAGGTTAGGGTTTAGGGTTCAGGTTAGGGTTAGGGTTAGGGTTCGGGTTAGGGTTAGGTTTAGGTTTAGGGTTAGGGTTCGGTTTAGGGTTCGGGTACGCTTTAGGGTTAGGGTTTGGGTTAGGGTTAGGGTTAGGGTTAGAGTTAGGGTTAGGGTTAGGTTTCGGGTTAGGATTAGGTTTCGGGTTAGGGTTAGGGTTCGGGTTAGAGTTAGGGTTAGGGTTAGGGTTCGGGTTAGGTTTAGGGTTAGTGTTAGGGTTAGGGTTCGGGTAAGGTTAGGGTTAGGGTTCGGGTTCGGTTTAGCTTTCGGGTTAGGGTTAGGTGTTAGGGTTCAGGTTAGGGTTAGGGTTAGGGTTCGGGTTAGGGTTAGGTTTAGGGTTCGGGTTAGGGTTAGGGTTAGGGTTCGGGTTAGGGTTCGGGTTAGGGTTAAGGTGAGGGTTAGGGTTCGGGTTAAGGTTCGGGTTAGGGTTAGGGTTAGGGTTCGGGTTAGGGTTAGGGTTAGGGTTCGGGTTAGGGTTCGGGTTAGGGTTAGGGTTAGGTTTCGGGTTAGGGTTAGGGTTAGGGTTAGGGTTCGGGTTCGGGATAGGGTTAGGGTTCGGGTTCCGGTTAGGGCTCGGGTTCGGGTTAGGTTTAGGTGTTAGGTTTCGGGTTAGGGTTAGGGTTAGGGATCGGGTTAGGGTTCGGGTTCGGGTTAGGGTTAGGGTTAGGGTTCGGGTTAGGGTTAGGGTTAGGGTTAGTTTCGGGTTAGGGTCCGGATTAGGGTTAGGGTTAGGGTTCGGGTTAGGGTTAGGGTTCGGGTTAGGGTTAGGGTTAGGGTTCGGGTTAGGGTTCGGGTTAGGTTTAGGGTTAGGGTTCGGGTTAGGTTTAGGTTTTGGGTTAGGGTTAGGGTCAGGGTTCGGGTTAGGGTTAGGGTTAGGGTTAGGGTTGGGTTCGGGTTAGGTATCGGGTTAGGGTTAGGGTTCGGGTTCGGGTTAGGTTTAGGGTTCGGGTTAGGGTTAGGGTTCGGGTTAGGGTTAGGGTTAGGGTTAGGGTTCATGTTAGGGTTAGGGTTAGTGTTAGGGTTAGGTTTTAGGGTTAGGGTTACGGTTAGGGTTAGGGTTAGGGTTAGGGGTTAGGGTTAGGTTTAGGGTTAGGGTTAATGTTAGGGTTCGGGTTAGGGTTAGGGTACGGGTCAGGGTTAGGGTTAGGTTTAGGTTAGGGTTAGGGTTCGGGTTATGGTTAGGTTTAGGGTTAGGTTTAGGGTTAGGGTTCGGGTTAGGGTTCGGTTTAGGGTTAGGGTTAGGGTTCGGGTTAGGGTTAGGTATAGGGTAGGATTAGGGTTAGGGTTCGGGTTAGGGTTCTTGTTAGGGTTAGGGTTAGGATTCGGGTTAGGGTTAGGTTTAGGGTTCGGGTTAGGGTTAGGGTTCGGGTTAGGTTTAGGGTTAGGTTTAGGGTTAGGGTTAGGGTTCTGGTTAGGTTTAGGGTTCAGGTTCGGGTTAGGGTTAGGGTTAGGGTTCCGGTTAGGGTTAGGGTTCGGGTTATGGTTAGCGTTAGGGTTCGGGTTCGGGTTAGGGTTAGGGTTCGGGTTAGTGTTCGGGTTATGGTTAGGGTTCAGTTTAGGGTTACGGTTCGGGTTAGTGTTAGTGTTCGGGTTCGGTTTAGGGTTAGGGTTTATGGTCGGGTTCGGGTTAGGTTTCGGGTTAGGGTTAGGGTTTGAGTTAGGGTTCGGGTTAGGGTTTGGGTTAGGATTAGGGTTCGTGTTAGGGTTAGGGTTCGGGTTAGCGTTAGGGTTAGGTTTAGGGTTTGGTTTAGGGTTAGGGTTAGGGTTAGGGTTCGGGTAGGGTTAGGGTTAGGGTTCGGGTTCGGGTTCGGGTTAGAGTTAGGGTTCGGATTTGGGTTAGGGTTAGGGTTAGGATTAGGGTTAGGGTTAGGGTTCGGGTTGGGGTTCGGGTTAGGGTTCGGGTTCGGGTTAGGGTTCGGGTTAGGGTTTGGGTTAGGGTTATGGTTAGGGTTAGGGTTAGGGTTCGGGTTAGGGTTCGGGTTAGGGTTAGGGTTAGGGTTAGGGTTAGGTTTAGGGTTAGGTTTCGTGTTAAGTTTAGGGTTAGGGTTAGTGTTAGGGTTCGGGTAATGGTTAGGGTTAGGGTTCGAGTTAGGGTTAGGGTTCGGGTTAGGGTTAGGGGTTAGGGGTAGGGTTAATGTTAGTGTTAGGGTTCAGGTTAGGGTTAGGGTTAGGGTTAGGGTTAGGGTTAGGGGTTAGGGTTAGTGTTAGGGTTAGGGTTAGGGTTAGGGTTGGGGTTCGGGTTAGGTTCGAGTTAGGTTTAGGGTTAGGTTTAGGGTTAGGGTTAGCGTTCGGGTTAGGGTTACGGTTAGGTTTAGGGTTAGGGTTAGGGTTCGGGTTAGTGTTAGGGTTCGGGTTAGTGTTAGGGTTAGAGTTCGGGTTAGAGTTAGGTTTAGGGTTAGTGTTAGGGTTCGTGTTAGGGTTCGGGTTAGGGGTCAGGTTAGGTTCAGGGTTAGGGTTAGGGTTAGGGTTAGGGTTCGGGTTAGGGTTCGGGTTAGGGTTAGGGTTCGGTTAATGGTTAGGGTTAGGGTTCGAGTTAGGGTTAGGGTTCGGGTTAGGGTTAGGGGTTAGGGGTAGGGTTAGTGTTAGTGTTAGGGTTCAGGTTAGGGTTAGGGTTAGGGTTAGGGTTAGGGGTTAGGTTTAGTGTTAGGGTTAGGGTTAGGGTTAGCGTTGGGGTTCGGGTTAGGTTCGAGTTAGGTTTAGGGTTAGGTTTAGGGTTAGGGTTAGCGTTCGGGTTAGGGTTACGGTTAGGTTTAGGGTTAGGGTTAGGGTTCGGGTTAGTGTTAGGGTTCGGGTTAGTGTTAGGGTTAGAGTTCGGGTTAGAGTTAGGTTTAGGGTTAGGGTTAGGGTTCGTGTTAGGGTTAGGGTTAGGGTTCGGGTTAGGGTTCGGGTTAGGGTTAAGGTGAGGGTTAGGGTTCGGGTTAAGGTTCGGGTTAGGGTTAGGGTTAGGGTTCGGGTTAGGGTTAGGGTTAGGGTTCGGGTTAGGGTTCGGGTTAGGGTTAGGGTTAGGTTTCGGGTTAGGGTTAGGGTTAGGGTTAGGGTTCGGGTTCGGGATAGGGTTAGGGTTCGGGTTCCGGTTAGGGCTCGGGTTCGGGTTAGGTTTAGGTGTTAGGTTTCGGGTTAGGGTTAGGGTTAGGGATCGGGTTAGGGTTCGGGTTCGGGTTAGGGTTAGGGTTAGGGTTCAGGTTAGGGTTAGGGTTAGGGTTAGTTTCGGGTTAGGGTCCGGATTAGGGTTAGGGTTAGGGTTCGGGTTAGGGTTAGGGTTCGGGTTAGGGTTAGGGTTAGGGTTCGGGTTAGGGTTCGGGTTAGGTTTAGGGTTAGGGTTCGGGTTAGGTTTAGGTTTTGGGTTAGGGTTAGGGTCAGGGTTCGGGTTAGGGTTAGGGTTAGGGTTAGGGTTGGGTTCGGGTTAGGTATCGGGTTAGGGTTAGGGTTCGGGTTCGGGTTAGGTTTAGGGTTCGGGTTAGGGTTAGGGTTCGGGTTAGGGTTAGGGTTAGGGTTAGGGTTCATGTTAGGGTTAGGGTTAGTGTTAGGGTTAGGTTTTAGGGTTAGGGTTACGGTTAGGGTTAGGGTTAGGGTTAGGGGTTAGGGTTAGGTTTAGGGTTAGGGTTAATGTTAGGGTTCGGGTTAGGGTTAGGGTACGGGTCAGGGTTAGGGTTAGGTTTAGGTTAGGGTTAGGGTTCGGGTTATGGTTAGGTTTAGGGTTAGGGTTAGGGTTAGGGTTCGGGTTAGGGTTCGGTTTAGGGTTAGGGTTAGGGTTCGGGTTAGGGTTAGGTATAGGGTAGGATTAGGGTTAGGGTTCGGGTTAGGGTTCTTGTTAGGGTTAGGGTTAGGATTCGGGTTAGGGTTAGGTTTAGGGTTCGGGTTAGGGTTAGGGTTCGGGTTAGGTTTAGGGTTAGGTTTAGGGTTAGGGTTAGGGTTCTGGTTAGGTTTAGGGTTCAGGTTCGGGTTAGGGTTAGGGTTAGGGTTCCGGTTAGGGTTAGGGTTCGGGTTATGGTTAGCGTTAGGGTTCGGGTTCGGGTTAGGGTTAGGGTTCGGGTTAGTGTTCGGGTTATGGTTAGGGTTCAGTTTAGGGTTACGGTTCGGGTTAGTGTTAGTGTTCGGGTTCGGTTTAGGGTTAGGGTTTATGGTCGGGTTCGGGTTAGGTTTCGGGTTAGGGTTAGGGTTTGAGTTAGGGTTCGGGTTAGGGTTTGGGTTAGGATTAGGGTTCGTGTTAGGGTTAGGGTTCGGGTTAGCGTTAGGGTTAGGTTTAGGGTTTGGGTTAGGGTTAGGGTTAGGGTTAGGGTTCGGGTAGGGTTAGGGTTAGGGTTCGGGTTCGGGTTCGGGTTAGAGTTAGGGTTCGGATTTGGGTTAGGGTTAGGGTTAGGATTAGGGTTAGGGTTAGGGTTCGGGTTGGGGTTCGGGTTAGGGTTCGGGTTCGGGTTAGGGTTCGGGTTAGGGTTTGGGTTAGGGTTATGGTTAGGGTTAGGGTTAGGGTTCGGGTTAGGGTTCGGGTTAGGGTTAGGGTTAGGGTTAGGGTTAGGTTTAGGGTTAGGTTTCGTGTTAAGTTTAGGGTTAGGGTTAGTGTTAGGGTTCGGGTAATGGTTAGGGTTAGGGTTCGAGTTAGGGTTAGGGTTCGGGTTAGGGTTAGGGGTTAGGGGTAGGGTTAATGTTAGTGTTAGGGTTCAGGTTAGGGTTAGGGTTAGGGTTAGGGTTAGGGTTAGGGGTTAGGGTTAGTGTTAGGGTTAGGGTTAGGGTTGGGGTTCGGGTTAGGTTCGAGTTAGGTTTAGGGTTAGGTTTAGGGTTAGGGTTAGCGTTCGGGTTAGGGTTACGGTTAGGTTTAGGGTTAGGGTTAGGGTTCGGGTTAGTGTTAGGGTTCGGGTTAGTGTTAGGGTTAGAGTTCGGATTAGAGTTAGGTTTAGGGTTAGTGTTAGGGTTCGTGTTAGGGTTCGGGTTAGGGGTCAGGTTAGGTTCAGGGTTAGGGTTAGGGTTAGGGTTAGGGTTCGGGTTAGGGTTCGGGTTAGGGTTAGGGTTCGGTTAATGGTTAGGGTTAGGGTTCGAGTTAGGGTTAGGGTTCGGGTTAGGGTTAGGGGTTAGGGGTAGGGTTAGTGTTAGTGTTAGGGTTCAGGTTAGGGTTAGGGTTAGGGTTAGGGTTAGGGGTTAGGTTTAGTGTTAGGGTTAGGGTTAGGGTTAGGGTTGGGGTTCGGGTTAGGTTCGAGTTAGGTTTAGGGTTAGGTTTAGGGTTAGGGTTAGCATTCGGGTTAGGGTTACGGTTAGGTTTAGGGTTAGGGTTAGGGTTCGGGTTAGTGTTAGGGTTCGGGTTAGTGTTAGGGTTAGAGTTCGGGTTAGAGTTAGGTTTAGGGTTAGGGTTAGGGTTCGTGTTAGGGTTCGGGTTAGGGGTCAGGTTAGGTTTAGGGTTAGGGTTAGGGTTAGGGTTAGGGTTCGGGTTAGGGTTCGGGTTAGGGTTAGGGTTCGGTTAATGGTTAGGGTTAGGGTTCGAGTTAGGGTTAGGGTTCGAGTTAGGGTTAGGGTTCGGGTTAGGGTTAGGGGTTAGGGGTAGGGTTAGTGTTAGTGTTAGGGTTCAGGTTAGGGTTAGGGTTAGGGTTAGGGTTAGGGGTTAGGTTTAGTGTTAGGGTTAGGGTTAGGGTTAGGGTTGGGGTTCGGGTTAGGGTTCGAGTTAGGTTTAGGGTTAGGTTTAGGGTTAGGGTTAGCGTTCGGGTTAGGGTTATGGTTAGGTTTAGGGTTAGGGTTAGGGTTCGGTTTAGTGTTAGGGTTCGGGTTAGTGTTAGGGTTAGAGTTCGGGTTAGAGTTAGGTTTAGGGTTAGGGTTAGGGTTCGTGTTAGGGTTCGGGTTAGGGGTCTGGTTAGATTTAGGGTTAGGGTTAGGGTTAGTGTTAGGGTTCGGGTTAGGTTTCGGGTTAGGGTTAGGGTTCGGGTTAGGGTTAGTTTTAGGGTTCGGGATCGGGTTAGGGTTAGGGTTCGGTTTCGAGTTAGGGTTCGGGTTTGGGTTAGGGTTAGTGTTAGGGTTAGGGTTCGGGTAGGGTTAGGGTTAGGGTTCAGGTTCGGGTTAGGGTTAGGGTTAGGGTTAGGGTTAGGGTTCGGGTTAGGGTTAGGGTTAGGGTTATGTTTAGGGTTAGGGATCGGGTTAGGGTTAGGGTTAGGGTTAGAGTTAGTGTTAGGGTTCGGGTTCGGGTTAGGGTTAGGGTTAGGGTTCGGGTTAGGGTTCGGGTTCGGGTTAGGGTTAGGTCTAGGGTTCGGGTTCGGGTTAGGGTTAGGGTTCTGGTTAGGGTTAGGGTTAGGGTTAGGGTTAAGGTTCGGTTTAGGGTTCGGGTTAGTGTTAGGTTTAGGGTTAGGGTTAGGCTTCGGGTTAGGGTTCGGGTTCGCTTTAGGGTTTGGGTTCGGGTTAGGGTTAGGTTTAGGGTTAGAGTTAGGGTTAGGCTTAGGGTTCGGGTTAGGATTAGGTTTCGGGTTAGGGTTAGGGTTCGGGTTAGAGTTAGGGTTAGGGTTAGGGTTCGGGTTAGGGTTAGGGTTAGGGTTAGTGTTAGGGTTAGGGTTCGGGTAGGGTTAGGGTTAGGGTTCGGGTTCGGTTTAGGTTTCGGGTTAGGGTTAGGTGTTACGGTTCAGGTTAGGGTTAGGGTTGGGGTTCGGGTACGGGTTAGGGTTAGGTTTAGGGTTCGGAATAGGGTTAGGGTGAGGGTTAGGGTTCGGGTTAGGGTTAGGGTTAGTGTTCGGATTAGGGTTAGGGTTAGGGTTCGGTTTAGGGTTAGTGTTCGGGTTAGGGTTAGGGTTAGGTTTCGGGTTAGGGTTAGCGTTCGGGTTAGGGTTAGGGTTCGGTTTAGGGGTTAGGGTTAGGGTTCAGGTTCGGGTTAGGGTTAGCGTTAGGGTTAGGGTTAGGGTTAGGGTTAGGGTTCGGGTTAGGGTTAGGGTTAGGGTTATGTTTAGGGTTAGGGATCGGGTTAGGGTTAGGGTTAGGGTTAGAGTTAGTGTTAGGGTTCGGGTTCGGGTTAGGGTTAGGGTTAGGGTTCGGGTTAGGGTTCGGGTTCGGGTTAGGGTTAGGGCTAGGGTTCGGGTTCGGGTTAGGGTTAGGGTTCTGGTTAGGGTTAGGGTTAGGGTTAGGGTTAAGTTTCGGTTTAGGGTTCGGGTTAGTGTTAGGTTTAGGGTTAGGGTTAGGCTTCGGGTTAGGGTTCGGGTTCGCTTTAGGGTTAGGGTTCAGGTTAGGGTTAGGTTTAGGGTTAGAGTTATGGTTAGGGTTAGGGTTCGGGTTAGGATTAGGTTTCGGGTTAGGGTTAGGGTTCGGGTTAGAGTTAGGGTTAGGGTTAGGGTTCGGGTTAGGGTTAGGGTTAGTGTTAGGGTTAGGGTTCGGGTAGGGTTAGGGTTAGGGTTCGGGTTCGGTTTAGGTTTCGGGTTAGGGTTAGGTGTTACGGTTCAGGTTAGGGTTAGGGTTGGGGTTCGGGTTAGGGTTCGAGTTAGGTTTAGGGTTAGGTTTAGGGTTAGGGTTAGTTTTCGGGTTAGGGTTACGGTTAGGTTTAGGGTTAGGGTTAGGGTTCGGGTTAGGGTTAGGGTTCGGGTTAGTGTTAGGGTTAGGGTTCGGGTTAGAGTTAGGTTTAGGGTTAGGGTTAGGGTTCGTGTTAGGGTTCGGGTTAGGAGTCAGGTTAGGTTTAGGGTTAGGGTTAGGGTTAGGGTTAGGGTTCGGGTTAGGGTTCGGGTTAGGGTTAGGGTTCGGTTTAGGGTTAGTGTTAGGGTTCGGGATCAGGTTAGGGTTAGGGTTCGGGTTCGGGTTATGGTTCGGGTTTGGGTTAGGTTTCAGTTTAGGTTTAGCATTAGGGTTAGGGTTCGGGTTAGGGTTAGGGTTCGGGTTCGGGTTCGGGTTCGGTTTAGGGTTCGGGTTTGGGTTAGGGTTCGAGTTAGGGTTAGGGTTAGGGTTCGGGTTAGGGTTAGGGTTAGGGTTCGGGTTAGGGTTAGGGTTCGGGTTATTGTTAGGATTAGGGTTCGGTTTCGGGTTAGGGTTAGGGTTCGGGTTAGGGTTCGGGGTAGGGTTAGGGTTCGGTTTAGGGTTACGGTTTGGGTTAGTGTTAGTGTTCGGGTTCGGTTTAGGGTTAGGGTTTATGTTCGGGTTCGGGTTCGGGTTCGGGTTAGGGTTATGGTTTGAGTTAGGGTTCGTGTTAGGGTACGGGTTAGGGTTAGGGTTAGGGTTATGGTTCGGGTTCGGGTTAGGGTTCGGGTTCGGGTTAGGTTTCGGGTTAGGGTTAGGGTTAGGGTTAGGGTTCGGTTTAGGGTTAGAGTTCGGATTCGGTTTAGGGTTAGGTTTCGGGTTAGGGTTAGGGTTAGGGGTTAGGGTTAGGGTTCGGGTTAGAGTTCGGGTTAGGGTTCGGGTTAGTGTTCGGCTTAGGGTTAGGGATAGGGTTAGGGTTCGGGTTCGGGTTAGGGTTCGGGTTAGGTTTAGGGTTAGGGTTCGGGTTAGGGTTCATTTTAGGGTTAGGGTGAGGGTTAGGGTTCGGGTTCGGGTTAGGGTTCGGTTTAGGGTTAGGGTTAGGGTTCGGTTTAGGGTTAGGGTTAGGGTTAGAGTTCGGGTTAGGGTTAGGGTTCGGGTACGGGTTAGGGTTAGGTTTAGGGTTCGGAATAGGGTTAGGGTGAGGGTTAGGGTTCGGGTTAGGGTTAGGGTTAGTGTTCGGATTAGGGTTAGGGTTAGGGTTCGGTTTAGGGTTAGTGTTCGGGTTAGGTTTAGGGTTAGGTTTCGGGTTAGGGTTAGCGTTCGGGTTAGGGTTAGGGTTCGGGTTAGGGGTTAGGGTTAGGGTTCAGGTTCGGGTTAGGGTTAGCGTTAGGGTTAGGGTTAGGGTTAGGGTTAGGGTTCGGGTTAGGGTTAGGGTTAGGGTTATGTTTAGGGTTAGGGATCGGGTTAGGGTTAGGGTTAGAGTTAGTGTTAGGGTTCGGGTTCGGGTAAGGGTTAGGGTTAGGGTTCAGGTTAGGGTTCGGGTTCGGGTTAGGGTTAGGGCTAGGGTTCGGGTTCGGGTTAGGGTTAGGGTTCTGGTTAGGGTTAGGGTTAGGGTTAGGGTTAAGTTTCGGGTTAGGGTTCGGGTTAGTGTTAGGTTTACGGTTCGGTGTAGGGTTAGGTTTAGGGTACGGGTTAGGGTTCGGGTTAGGGTTAGGGTTAGGGTTCGGGTCAGGGTTCGGGTTCGGGTTAGGGTTAGGTTTAGGGTTCGGGTTCGGGTTAAGGTTAGGGTTTAGGGTTCAGGTTAGGGTTAGGTTTAGGGTTCGGGTTAGGGTTAGGTTTAGGTTTAGGGTTAGGGTTCGGTTTAGGGTTCGGGTACGCTTTAGGGTTAGGGTTCGGGTTAGGGTTAGGGTTAGGGTTAGAGTTAGGGTTAGGGTTAGGTTTCGGGTTAGGATTAGGTTTCGGGTTAGGGTTAGGGTTCGGGTTAGAGTTAGGGTTAGGGTTAGGGTTCGGGTTAGGTTTAGGGTTAGTGTTAGGGTTAGGGTTCGGGTAAGGTTAGGGTTAGGGTTCGGGTTCGGTTTAGCTTTCGGGTTAGGGTTAGGTGTTAGGGTTCAGGTTAGGGTTAGGGTTAGGGTTCGGGTTAGGGTTAGGGTTAGGGTTAGGGTTCGGGTTAGGGTTAGGGTTAGGGTTCGGGTTAGGGTTCGGGTTAGGGTTAAGGTGAGGGTTAGGGTTCGGGTTAAGGTTCGGGTTAGGGTTAGGGTTAGGGTTCGGGTTAGGGTTAGGGTTAGGGTTCGGGTTAGGGTTCGGGTTAGGGTTAGGGTTAGGTTTCGGGTTAGGGTTAGGGTTAGGGTTAGGGTTCGGGTTCGGGATAGGGTTAGGGTTCGGGTTCCGGTTAGGGCTCGGGTTCGGGTTAGGTTTAGGTGTTAGGTTTCGGGTTAGGGTTAGGGTTAGGGATCGGGTTAGGGTTCGGGTTCGGGTTAGGGTTAGGGTTAGGGTTCGGGTTAGGGTTAGGGTTAGGGTTAGTTTCGGGTTAGGGTCCGGATTAGGGTTAGGGTTAGGGTTCGGGTTAGGGTTAGGGTTCGGGTTAGGGTTAGGGTTAGGGTTCGGGTTAGGGTTCGGGTTAGGTTTAGGGTTAGGGTTCGGGTTAGGTTTAGGTTTTGGGTTAGGGTTAGGGTCAGGGTTCGGGTTAGGGTTAGGGTTAGGGTTAGGGTTGGGTTCGGGTTAGGTATCGGGTTAGGGTTAGGGTTCGGGTTCGGGTTAGGTTTAGGGTTCGGGTTAGGGTTAGGGTTCGGGTTAGGGTTAGGGTTAGGGTTAGGGTTCATGTTAGGGTTAGGGTTAGTGTTAGGGTTAGGTTTTAGGGTTAGGGTTACGGTTAGGGTTAGGGTTAGGGTTAGGGGTTAGGGTTAGGTTTAGGGTTAGGGTTAATGTTAGGGTTCGGGTTAGGGTTAGGGTACGGGTCAGGGTTAGGGTTAGGTTTAGGTTAGGGTTAGGGTTCGGGTTATGGTTAGGTTTAGGGTTAGGGTTAGGGTTAGGGTTCGGGTTAGGGTTCGGTTTAGGGTTAGGGTTAGGGTTCGGGTTAGGGTTAGGTATAGGGTAGGATTAGGGTTAGGGTTCGGGTTAGGGTTCTTGTTAGGGTTAGGGTTAGGATTCGGGTTAGGGTTAGGTTTAGGGTTCGGGTTAGGGTTAGGGTTCGGGTTAGGTTTAGGGTTAGGTTTAGGGTTAGGGTTAGGGTTCTGGTTAGGTTTAGGGTTCAGGTTCGGGTTAGGGTTAGGGTTAGGGTTCCGGTTAGGGTTAGGGTTCGGGTTAGTGTTCGGGTTAGGGTTAGGGTTCAGTTTAGGGTTACGGTTCGTGTTAGTGTTAGTGTTCGGGTTCGGTTTAGGGTTAGGGTTTATGGTCGGGTTCGGGTTAGGTTTCGGGTTAGGGTTAGGGTTTGAGTTAGGGTTCGGGTTAGGGTTCGGGTTAGGATTAGGGTTCGTGTTAGGGTTAGGGTTCGGGTTAGCGTTAGGGTTAGGTTTAGGGTTTGGGTTAGGGTTAGGGTTAGGGTTAGGGTTCGGGTAGGGTTAGGGTTAGGGTTCGGGTTCGGGTTCGGGTTAGAGTTAGGGTTCGGATTTGGGTTAGGGTTAGGGTTAGGATTAGGGTTAGGGTTAGGGTTCGGGTTGGGGTTCGGGTTAGGGTTCGGGTTCGGGTTAGGGTTCGGGTTAGGGTTTGGGTTAGGGTTAGGGTTAGGGTTAGGGTTAGGGTTCGGGTTAGGGTTCGGGTTAGGGTTAGGGTTAGGGTTAGGGTTAGGTTTAGGGTTAGGTTTCGTGTTAAGTTTAGGGTTAGGGTTAGTGTTAGGGTTCGGGTAATGGTTAGGGTTAGGGTTCGAGTTAGGGTTAGGGTTCGGGTTAGGGTTAGGGGTTAGCGGTAGGGTTAATGTTAGTGTTAGGTTTCAGGTTAGGGTTAGGGTTAGGGTTAGGGTTAGGGTTAGGGGTTAGGGTTAGTGTTAGGGTTAGGGTTAGGGTTAGGGTTGGGGTTCGGGTTAGGTTCGAGTTAGGTTTAGGGTTAGGTTTAGGGTTAGGGTTAGCGTTCGGGTTAGGGTTACGGTTAGGTTTAGGGTTAGGGTTAGGGTTCGGGTTAGTGTTAGGGTTCGGGTTAGTGTTAGGGTTAGAGTTCGGGTTAGAGTTAGGTTTAGGGTTAGGGTTAGGGTTCGTGTTAGGGTTCGGGTTAGGGGTCAGGTTAGGTTCAGTGTTAGGGTTAGGGTTAGGGTTAGGGTTCGGGTTAGGGTTCGGGTTAGGGTTAGGGTTCGGTTAATGGTTAGGGTTAGGGTTCGAGTTAGGGTTAGGGTTCGGGTTAGGGTTAGGGGTTAGGGGTAGGGTTAGTGTTAGTGTTAGGGTTCAGGTTAGGGTTAGGGTTAGGGTTAGGGTTAGGGGTTAGGTTTAGTGTTAGGGTTAGGGTTAGGGTTAGGGTTGGGGTTCGGGTTAGGTTCGAGTTAGGTTTAGGGTTAGGTTTAGGGTTAGGGTTAGCGTTCGGGTTAGGGTTACGGTTAGGTTTAGGGTTAGGGTTAGGGTTCGGGTTAGTGTTAGGGTTCGGGTTAGTGTTAGGGTTAGAGTTCGGGTTAGAGTTAGGTTTAGGGTTAGGGTTAGGGTTCGTGTTAGGGTTCGGGTTAGGGGTCAGGTTAGGTTTAGGGTTAGGGTTAGGGTTAGGGTTAGGGTTCGGGTTAGGGTTCGGGTTAGGGTTAGGGTTCGGTTAATGGTTAGGGTTAGGGTTCGAGTTAGGGTTAGGGTTCGGTTTAGGGTTAGGGGTTAGGGGTAGGGTTAGTGTTAGTGTTAGGGTTCAGGTTAGGGTTAGGGTTAGGGTTAGGGTTAGGGGTTAGGTTTAGTGTTAGTGTTAGGGTTAGGGTTAGGGTTGCGGTTCGGGTTAGGGTTCGAGTTAGGTTTAGGGTTAGGTTTAGGGTTAGGGTTAGCGTTCGGGTTAGGGTTACGGTTAGGTTTAGGGTTAGGGTTAGGTTTCGGTTTAGTGTTAGGGTTCGGGTTAGTGTTAGGGTTAGAGTTCGGGTTAGAGTTAGGTTTAGGGTTAGGGTTAGGGTTCGTGTTAGGGTTCGGGTTAGGGGTCTGGTTAGATTTAGGGTTAGGGTTAGGGTTAGGGTTAGGGTTCGGGTTAGGGTTCGGGTTAGGGTTAGGGTTCGGGTTAGGGTTAGTTTTAGGGTTCGGGATCGGGTTAGGGTTAGGGTTCGGTTTCGAGTTAGGGTTCGGGTTTGGGTTAGGGTTCGGTTTAGGTTTAGCATTAGGGTTAGGGTTCGGGTTAGGGTTGGGTTCGGGTTCGGGTTCGGGTTAGGTTTAGGGTTCGGGTTTGGGTTAGGTTTCAAGTTAGGGTTAGGGTTAGGGTTCGGGTTAGGGTTATGTTTAGGGTTCGGGTTAGGGTTAGGGTTCGGGTTAGGGTTAGGATTAGGGTTCGGTTTCGGGTTAGGGTTAGGGTTCGGGTTAGGGTTAGGGTTAGGGTTCGGTTTAGGGTTACGGTTCGGGTTAGTGTTAGTGTTCGGGTTCGGTTTAGGGTTAGGGTTTATGTTCGGGTTCGGGTTAGGGTTATGGTTTGAGTTATGGTTCGGGTTAGGGTACGGGTTAGGGTACGGGTTAGGGTTAGGGTTCGGGTTCGGGTTAGGTTTCGGGTTCGGGTTAGGGTTCGGGTTAGGGTTAGGGTTAGGTTTAGGGTTCGGTTTAGGGTTAGGTTTCGGGTTCGGGTTAGGGTTAGTTTTCGGGTTAGGGTTAGGGTTAGGGGTTAGGGTTAGGGTTCGGGTTAGAGTTCGGGTTAGGGTTCGGGTTAGGGTTAGGGTTAGGGTTAGGGTTCGGGTTCGGGGTTGGGTTCGGGTTAGGGTTAAGGGTTAGTGTTAGGGTTCGAGTTAGGGTTAGGGTTAGGGTTAGGGTTCGGGTTAGGGTTCATTTTAGGGTTAGGGTGAGGTTTAGAGTTCGGGTTCGGGTTAGGGTTCGGTTTTGGGTTAGGGTTAGGGTTCGGGTTAGGGTTAGGGTTAGGGTTAGGGTTCGAGTTAGGGTTAGGTTTCGGGTTAGGGTTATGGGTTAGGGTTAGGGTTAGGGTTAGGGTTAGGGTTAGGGTTAGGGTTCGGTTAGGGTTAGGGTTAGGGTTAGGGTTCGGGTTAGGGTTAGGATTAAGGTTAGGGTTAGGGTTCGGGTTAGGGTTAGGGTTATGGTTTGGGTTCGGGTTCGGGGTAGGGTTAGGGTTCGGGTTCGGGTTAGGGTTCGGGTTCGGGTTCGGGTTAGGTGTTAGGGTTCGGGTTAGGGTTAGGGTTAGGGTTCGGGTTAGGGTTCGGGTTAGGGTTAGGGTTAGGGTTAGGTTTAGGGTTAGGGTTCGGGTTAAGGTTAAGGTTAGGGTTAGGGTTAGGGTTCGGATTAGTGTTAGGTTTTAGGGTTAGGGTTAGGTTTAGGGTTAGGGGTTAGTGTTA
>JAVLSZ010000050.1:2340000-2360000 GCA_032313775.1 Urocyon cinereoargenteus | reverse complement strand
GTTTGGGTTAGGTTTCAAGTTAGTGTTAGGGTTAGGGTTCGGGTTAGGGTTATGTTTAGGGTTCGGGTTAGGGTTAGGGTTCGGGTTAGGGTTAGGATTAGGGTTCGGTTTCGGGTTAGGGTTAGGGTTCGGGTTAGGGTTAGGGTTAGGGTTCGGTTTAGGGTTACGGTTCGGGTTAGTGTTAGTGTTCTGGTTCGGTTTAGGATTAGGGTTTATGTTCGGGTTCGGGTTAGGGTTATGGTTTGAGTTATGGTTCGGGTTAGGGTACGGGTTAGGGTACGGGTTAGGGTTAGGGTTCGGGTTCGGGTTAGGTTTCGGGTTCGGGTTAGGGTTCGGGTTAGGGTTAAGGTTAGGGTAAGGGTTCGGTTTAGGGTTAGGGTTCGGGTTCGGGTTAGGGTTAGGTTTCGGGTTAGGGTTAGGGTTAGGGGTTAGGGTTAGTGTTCGGGTTAGAGTTCGGGTTAGGGTTCGGGTTAGGGTTAGGGTTAGGGTTAGGTTTCGGGTTAGGGTTCGGGTTAGGGTTAGGGTTAGGGTTAGGGTTCGGGTTCGGGTTTGGGTTCGGGTTAGGGTTAAGGGTTAGTGTTAGGGTTCGAGTTAGGGTTAGGGTTAGGGTTAGGGTTCAGGATAGGGTTCATTTTAGGGTTAGGGTGAGGTTTAGAGTTCGGGTTCGCGTTAGGGTTCGGTTTTGGGTTAGGGTTAGGGCTCGGGTTAGGGTTAGGGTTAGGGTTAGGGTTCGAGTTAGGGTTAGGTTTCGGGTTAGGGTTATGGGTTAGGGTTAGGGTTAGGGTTAGGGTTAGGGTTAGGGTTCGGTTAGGGTTAGGGTTAGGGTTAGGGTTCGGGTTAGGGTTAGGATTAAGGTTAGGGTTAGGGTTCGGGTTAGGGTTAGGGTTATGGTTTGGGTTCGGGTTCGGGGTAGGGTTAGGGTTCGGGTTCGGGTTAGGGTTCGGGTTCGGGTTCGGGTTAGGAGTTAGGGTTCGGTTTAGGGTTAGGGTTAGGGTTCGGGTTTGGGTTCGGGTTAGGGTTAGGGTTAGGGTTAGGGTTAGGTTTAGGGTTAGGGTTCGGTTTAAGGTTAGGGTTAGGGTTAGGGTTAGGGTTCGGATTAGTGTTAGGTTTTAGGGTTAGGGTTAGGTTTAGGGTTAGGGGTTAGGGTTAGGGTTAGGGTTCGGATTAGGGTTAGGGTTAGGGTTAGGGTTAGGGTTCGGGTTAAGGTTAGGGTTAGGGTTAGGGTTAGGCTTCGGATTAGTGTTAGGTTTTAGGGTTAGGGTTAGGTTTAGGGTTAGGGGTTATGGTTAGGTTTAGGGTTAGGGGTTAGGGTTAGGGTTAGGGTTCGGGTTAGGGTTCGGGTTAGGGTTAGGGGTTAGGGTTCAGGTTAGGGTTAGGTTTAGGGTTCGGGTTAGGGTTAGGTTTAGGGTTAGGGTTAGGGTTCGGGTTAGGGTTCGGGTTCGGTTTAGGGTTAGGGTTCGGGTTAGGGTTAGGGTTAGGGTTAAAGTTAGGGTTCGGGTTAGGTTTCGGGATAGGATTAGGTTTCGGGTTAGGGTTAGGGTTCGGGTTAGAGTTATGGTTAGGGTTAGGATTCGGGTTAGGTTTAGGTTTAGGGTTAGCGTTAGGGTTTGGGTAGGGTTAGGGTTAGGGTTCGGGTTCGGGTTAGGGTTAGGGTTAGGGTTCGGGTTCGGGTTAGGGTTAGGGTTCGGGTTCGGGTTAGGTTTCGGGTTAGGGGTAGGTGTTAGGGTTCAGGTTAGGGTTAGGGTTAGGGTTCGGTTTAGGGTTAGGGTAAGGTTTAGGGTTAGGGTTAGGGTTCGGGTTAGGGTTAGGGTTAGGGTTAGGGTTCGGGTTAGAGTTAGGGTTAGGGTTCGGGTTAGGGTTCGGGTTAGGGTTAGGGTTAGGGTTCGGGTTAAGTTTCGGGTTAGGGTTAGGTTTAGGGTTCGGGTTAGGGTTAGGGTGAGGGTTCGGGTTAGGGTTCGGGTTAGGCTTAGAGTTAGGGTTCGGTTTAGGGTTAGGGTTAGGGTTCGGGTTCGGGTTAGGGTTAGGGTTAGTGTTAGGGTTAGGGTTCGAGTTAGGTTTAGGGTTAGGGTTCGGGTTAGGTTTCGGGTTTGGTTTAGGGTTAGGGTTCGGGTTAGGTTTAGGTTTCGTGTTAGGGTTTGGGTCAGGGTTCGCGTTAGGGTTAGGGTTCGGGTTAGGGTTGGATTCGGGTTAGGTATCGGGTTAGGGTTAGGGTTCGGTTTCGGGTTAGGGTTAGGGTTCGGGTTATGGTTAGGGTTAGGGTTAGGGTAAGGGTTAGGGTTATGGTTCGGGTTAGGGTTAGGGTTCGGGTTAGGGTTAGGGTTAGTGTTAGGGTTAGGTTTTAGGTTTAGGGTTACGGTTAGGGTTAGGGTTAGGTTTAGGGGTTAGGGTTAGGGTTAGGTTTAGGGTTAGGGTTCGGGTTCGGGTTCGGGTTCGGTTTAGGGTTCGGGTTTGGGTTAGGGTTCGAGTTAGGGTTAGGGTTATGGTTCGGGTTAGGGTTAGGGTTAGGGTTCGGGTTAGGGTTAGGGTTCGGGTTAGGGTTAGGATTAGGGTTCGGGTTCGGGTTAGGGTTAGGGTTCGGGTTAGGGTTCGGGGTACGGTTAGGGTTCGGTTTAGGGTTACGGTTTGGGTTAGTGTTAGTGTTCGGGTTCGGTTTAGGCTTAGGGTTTATGTTCGGGTTCGGGTTCGGGTTCGGGTTAGGGTTATGGTTTGAGTTAGGGTTCGTGTTAGGGTACGGGTTAGGGTTAGGGTTAGGGTTAGGGTTCGGGTTCGGGTTAGGGTTCGGGTTCGGGTTAGGTTTCGGGTTAGGGTTAGGGTTAGGGTTAGGGTTCGGTTTAGGGTTAGGGTTCAGATTCGGTTTAGGGTTAGGTTTCGGGTTAGGGTTAGGGTTAGGGGTTAGGGTTAGGGTTCGGGTTAGAGTTCGGGTTAGGGTTCGGGTTAGTGTTCGGCTTAGGGTTAGGGTTAGGGTTAGGGTTCGGGTTCGGGTTAGGGTTCGGGTTAGGGTTAGGGTTAGGGTTCGGGTTAGGGTTCATTTTAGGGTTAGGGTGAGGGTTAGGGTTCGGGTTCGGGTTAGGGTTCGGTTTAGGGTTAGGGTTAGGGTTCGGTTTAGGGTTAGGGTTAGGGTTAGTGTTCGGGTTAGGGTTAGGGTTCGGGTACGGGTTAGGGTTAGGTTTAGGGTTCGGATTAGGGTTAGGGTGAGGGTTAGGGTTCGGGTTAGGGTTAGGGTTAGGGTTCGGATTAGGGTTAGGGTTAGGGTTCGGTTTAGGGTTAGTGTTCGGTTTAGGGTTAGGGTTAGGTTTCGGGTTAGGGTTAGCGTTCGGGTTAGGGTTAGGGTTCGGGTTAGGGGTTAGGGTTAGGGTTCAGGTTCGGGTTAGGGTTAGCGTTAGGGTTAGGGTTAGGGTTAGGGTTAGGGTTCGGGTTAGGGTTAGGGTTAGGGTTATGTTTAGGGTTAGGGATCGGGTTAGGGTTAGGGTTAGGGTTAGAGTTAGTGTTAGGGTTCGGGTTTGGGTTAGGGTTAGGGTTCGGGTTAGGGTTCGGGTTCGGGTTAGGGTTAGGGCTAGGGTTCGGGTTCGGGTTAGGGTTAGGGTTCTGGTTAGGGTTAGGGTTAGGGTTAGGGTTAAGGTTCGGGTTAGGGTTCGGGTTAGTGTTAGTTTTACGGTTCGGTGTAGGGTTAGGTTTAGGGTACGGGTTAGGGTTCGGGTTAGGGTTAGGGTTAGGGTTCGTGTTAGGGTTCGGGTTCGGGTTAGGGTTAGGTTTAGGGTTCGGGTTCGGGTTAAGGTTAGGTTTTAGGGTTCAGGTTAGGGTTAGGGTTAGGGTTCGGGTTAGGGTTAGGTTTAGGGTTAGGGTTAGGGTTCGGGTTAGGGTTCGGGTACGCTTTAGTGTTAGGGTTCGGGTTAGGGTTAGGGTTAGGGTTAGAGTTAGGGTTAGGGTTAGGTTTCGGGTTAGGATTAGGTTTCGGGTTAGGGTTAGGGTTCGGGTTAGAGTTAGGGTTAGGGTTAGGGTTCGGGTTAGGTTTAGGGTTAGTGTTAGGGTTGGGGTTCGGGTAAGGTTAGGGTTAGGGTTCGGGTTCGGTTTAGCTTTCGGGTTAGGGTTAGGTGTTAGGGTTCAGGTTAGCGTTAGGGTTAGGGTTCGGGTTAGGGTTAGGGTTAGGGTTAGGGTTCGGGTTAGGGTTAGGGTTAGGGTTCGGGTTAGGGTTCGGGTTAGGGTTAAGGTGAGGGTTAGGGTTCGGGTTAAGGTTCGGGTTAGGGTTAGGGTTAGGGTTCGGGTTAGGTTTAGGGTTAGGGTTCGGGTTAGGGTTCGGGTTAGGGTTAGGGTTAGGTTTCGGGTTAGGGTTAGGGTTAGGGTTAGGGTTCGGGTTAGGGTTAGGGTTAGGGTTAGTTTCGGGTTAGGGTTCGGGTTACGGTTAGGGTTAGGGTTCGGGTTAGGGTTAGGGTTCGGGTTAGGGTTAGGGTTAGGGTTCGGGTTAGGGTTCGGGTTAGGTTTAGGTTTAGGGTTCGGGTTAGGTTTAGGTTTTGGGTTAGGGTTAGGGTCAGGGTTCGGGTTAGGGTTAGGGTTAGGGTTAGGGTTGGGTTCGGGTTAGGTATCGGGTTAGGGTTAGGGTTCGGGTTCGGGTTAGGTTTAGGGTTCGGGTAAGGGTTAGGGTTCGGGTTAGGGTTAGGGTTAGGGTTAGGGTTCATGTTAGGGTTAGGGTTAGTGTTAGGGTTAGGTTTTAGGGTTAGGGTTACGGTTAGGGTTAGGGTTAGGGTTAGGGGTAGGGTTAGGGTTAGGGTTAGGGTTAGTGTTAGGGTTCGGGTTAGGGTTAGGGTACGGGTCAGTGTTAGGGTTAGGTTTAAGTTAGGGTTAGGGTTCGGGTTAGGGTTAGGTTTAGGGTTAGGGTTAGGGTTAGGGTTCGGGTTAGGGTTCGGTTTAGGGTTAGGGTTAGGGTTCGGGTTAGGGTTAGGTATAGGGTAGGATTAGGGTTAGGTTTCGGGTTAGGGTTCTTGTTAGGGTTAGGGTTAGGATTCGGGTTAGGGTTAGGTTTAGGGTTCGGGTTAGGTTTAGGGTTCGGGTTAGGGTTAGGGTTAGGGTTAGGGTTAGGGTTCTGGTTAGGTTTAGGGTTCAGGTTCGGGTTAGGGTTAGGGTTAGGGTTCCGGTTAGGGTTAGGGTTCGGGTTATGGTTAGCGTTAGGGTTCGGGTTCGGGTTAGGGTTAGGGTTCGGGTTAGTGTTCGGGTTAGGGTTAGGGTTCAGTTTAGGGTTACGGTTCGGGTTAGTGTTAGTGTTCGGGTTCGGTTTAGGGTTAGGGTTTATGGTCGGGTTCGGATTAGGTTTCGGGTTAGGGTTAGGGTTTGAGTTAGGGTTCGGGTTTCGGGTTAAAGTTAGGGTTCGGGTTAGGGTTAGGGTTAGGGTTAGCGTTAGGGTTCGGGTTAGGGTTAGGGTTCGTGTTCGGGTTCGGGTTAGGGTTAGGTTCGGTTTCAGGTTAGGGTTAGCGTTCGTTTTTGGGTTAAGGATCGAGTTCAGGTTAGGGTTAGGGGTTAGGGTTCAGGTAGGGTTAGGGTTAGCGTTCGGGTTAGGGTTAGTTTTAGGTTTAGGGTTAGGTTTCGTGTTAGGGTTCGGGTTCGGTTAGGGTTAGGGTTCGGGTTTGGTTAGGTTTAGGTTTAGAGTTAGGGTTCGGGTTAGGGTTCGGGTTAGGATTAGGGTTCGTGTTAGGGTTAGGGTTCGGGTTAGCGTTAGGGTTAGGTTTAGGGTTTGGGTTAGGGTTAGGGTTAGGGTTAGGGTTCGGGTAGGGTTAGGGTTAGGGTTCGGGTTCGGGTTCGGGTTAGAGTTAGGGTTCGGGTTTGGGTTAGGGTTAGGGTTAGGATTAGGGTTAGGGTTAGGGTTCGGGTTGGGGTTCGGGTTAGGGTTCGGGTTCGGGTTAGGGTTCGGGTGAGGGTTTGGGTTAGGGTTAGGGTTAGGGTTAGTTTTAGGGTTAGGGTTAGGGTTCGGGTTAGGGTTCGGGTTAGGGTTAGGGTTAGGGTTAGGGTTAGGTTTAGGGTTAGGTTTCGTGTTAAGTTTAGGGTTAGGGTTAGGGTTAGGGTTCGGGTAATGGTTAGGGTTAGGGTTCGAGATAGGGTTAGGGTTCGGGTTAGGGTTAGGGGTTAGGGGTAGGGTTAATGTTAGTGTTAGGGTTCAGGTTAGGGTTAGGGTTAGGGTTAGGGTTAGGGTTAGGGGTTAGGGTTAGTGTTAGGGTTAGGGTTAGGGTTAGGGTTGGGGTTCGGGTTAGGTTCGAGTTAGGTTTAGGGTTAGGTTTAGGGTTAGGGTTAGCGTTCGGGTTAGGGTTACGGTTAGGTTTAGGGTTAGGGTTAGGGTTCGGGTTAGTGTTAGGGTTCGGGTTAGTGTTAGGGTTAGAGTTCGGGTTAGAGTTAGGTTTAGGGTTAGGGTTAGGGTTCGTCTTAGGTTTCGGGTTAGGGGTCAGGTTAGGTTTAGGGTTAGGGTTAGGGTTAGGGTTAGGGTTCGGGTTAGGGTTCGGGTTAGGGTTAGGGTTCGGGTAATGGTTAGGGTTAGGGTTCGAGTTAGGGTTAGGGTTCGGGTTAGGGTTAGGGGTTAGGGGTAGGGTTAGTGTTAGTGTTAGGGTTCAGGTTAGGGTTAGGGTTAGGGTTAGGGTTAGGGTTAGGGGTTAGGTTTAGGGTTAGGTTTAGGGTTAGGGTTAGGGTTGGGGTTCGGGTTAGGGTTCGAGTTAGGTTTAGGGTTAGGTTTAGGGTTAGTGTTAGCGTTCGGATTAGGGTTACGGTTAGGTTTAGGGTTAGGGTTAGGGTTCGGGTTAGTGTTAGGGTTCGGGTTAGTGTTAGGGTTAGAGTTCGGGTTAGAGTTAGGTTTAGGGTTAGGGTTAAGGTTCGTGTTAGGGTTCGGGTTAGGGGTCAGGTTAGGTTTAGGGTTAGGGTTAGGGTTAGGTTTAAGGTTCGGGTTAGGGTTCGGGTTAGGGTTAGGGTTCGGGTTAGGGTTAGTTTTAGGGTTCGGGATCGGGTTAGGGTTAGGGTTCGGTTTCGAGTTAGGGTTCGGGTTTGGGTTAGGGTTCGGTTTAGGTTTAGCATTAGGGTTAGGGTTCGGGTTAGGGTTGGGTTTGGGTTCGGGTTCGGGTTAGGTTTAGGGTTCGGGTTTGGGTTAGGGTTCAAGTTAGGGTTAGGGTTAGGGTTCGGGTTAGGGTTATGTTTAGGGTTCGGGTTAGGGTTAGGGTTCGGGTTAGGGTTAGGATTAGGGTTCGGTTTCGGGTTAGGGTTAGGGTTCGGGTTAGGGTTAGGGTTAGGGTTCGGTTTAGGGTTACGTTTCGGGTTAGTGTTAGTGTTCGGGTTCGGTTTAGGGTTAGGGTTTATGTTCGGGTTCGGGTTAGGGTTATGGTTTGAGTTATGGTTCGGGTTAGGGTACGGGTTAGGGTTAGGGTTAGGGTTAGGGTTCGGGTTCGGGGTAGGTTTCGGGTTTGGGTTAGGGTTCGGGTTAGTGTTAGGGTTAGGGTTAGGGTTCGGTTTAGGGTTAGGGTTCGGGTTCGGGTTAGGGATAGGTTTCGGGTTAGGGTTAGGGTTAGGGGTTAGGGTTAGGGTTGGGGTTAGAGTTCGGGTTAGGGTTCGGGTTAGGGTTAGGGTTAGGGTTAGGTTTCGGGTTAGTGTTCGGGTTAGGGTTCGGGTTAGGGTTAGGGTTAGGGTTAGGGTTCGGGTTCGGGTTTGGGTTCGGGTTAGGGTTAAGGGTTAGTGTTAGGGTTCGAGTTAGGGTTAGGGTTAGGGTTAGGGTTCGGGTTAGGGTTCATTTTAGGGTTAGGGTGAGGTTTAGAGTTCGGGTTCGGGTTAGGGTTCGGTTTTGGGTTAGGGTTAGGGTTCGGGTTAGGGTTAGGGTTAGGGTTAGGGTTCGAGTTAGGGTTAGGTTTCGGGTTAGGGTTATGGGTTAGGGTTAGGGTTAGGGTTAGGGTTAGGGTTAGGGTTCGGTTAGGGTTAGGGTTAGGGTTAGGGTTCGGGTTAGGGTTAGGATTAAGGTTAGGGTTAGGGTTCGGGTTAGGGTTAGGGTTATGGTTTGGGTTCGGGTTCGGGGTAGGGTTAGGGTTCGGGTTCGGGTTAGGGTTCGGGTTCGGGTTAGGAGTTAGGGTTCGGGTTAGGGTTAGGGTTAGGGTTCGGGTTAGGGTTCGGGTTAGGGTTAGGGTTAGGGTTAGGGTTAGGTTTAGGGTTAGGGTTCGGGTTAAAGTTAGGGTTAGGGTTAGGGTTAGGGTTCGGATTAGTGTTAGGTTTTAGGGTTAGGGTTAGGTTTAGGGTTAGGGGTTAGGGTTAGGGTTAGGTTTAGGGTTCGGATTAGGGTTAGGGTTAGGGTTAGGGTTAGGGTTCGGGTTAGGGTTAAGGTTAGGGTTAGGGTTCGGGTTAGGGTTAGGGTTAGGGTTCGGGTTAGGGTTCGGGTTAGGGTTAGGGTTAGGATTCGGGTTAGGTTTCGGGTTAGGGTTCGGGTTAGGGTTCGGGTTAGGGTTCGGGTTCAGGTTAAGGTTAGTTTTAGGTTTCGGGTTAGGGTTAGGGTTAGGGATAGGGTTAGGTTTAGGGTTCGGGTTAGGGTTCGGGATAGGGTTAGGGTTAGGGTAAGGGTTAGGGTTAGGGTTAGGTTTATGGTTAGGGTTAGGGTTCGGGTTAGGGTTAGGGTTAGTGTTAGAGTTAGGGTTCGGGTTAGGTTTAGGTTTAGTGTTCGAGTTAGGGTTAGGGTTCGGGTTAGGGTTAGGGGTTAGGGTTAGGGTTAGGGTTAGGGTTAGGTTTAGTGTTCGGGTTAGGGTTAGGGTTAGGGTTAGTGTTAGGGTTCGGGTTAGGGTTAGGGTTAGGGTTTGTGTTAGAGTTCGGGTTAGGGTTAGGTTTATGCTTTGGGTTCGGGTTCGGGGTAGGGTTAGGGTTCGGGTTCGGATTAGTGTTCGGGTTCGGGTTCGGGTTAGGGGTTAGAGTTAGGGTTAGGGTTAGGGTTCTGGTTAGGGTTAGGGTTCGGGTTAGAGTTAGGGTTCGGGTTAGGGTTAGGGTTAGGGTTCGGGTTCAGGTTCGGTTTAGGGTTAGGGTTAGAGTTCGGGTTAGGGTTAGGGTTCGGGTTCGTGTTAGGGTTCCGGTTAGTGTTCGGGTTCGGGTTAGGGTTAGGGTTAGGGTTCGGGTTCGGGTTAGGGTTAGGGTTAGGGTTCGGATTAGGGTTAGGTGTAGGTTTTGGGTTAGGGTTCGTGTTCTGGTTAGGGTTAGGGTTAGGGTTAGGGTTAGGGTTCGGGTTAGGGTTCGGGTTAGGGTTAGTGTTCGGGTACGGGTTAGGGTTAGGGTTAGGGTTAGGGTTAGGGTTAGGGTTCGGGTTAGGGTTCGTGTTAGGGTTCGGGTTAGGGGTCGGGTTAGGATTAGGGTTTGGGTTAGGGTTTGGGTTCGGGTTAGGGTTAGGGTTTGGGTTCGGTTTAGGGTTCGGGTTAGAGTTCGGGTGAGGGTTAGGGTTAGGGTTAGTGTTCGGGTTAGGGTTAGGGTTAGGGTTCGGGTTAGGCTTAGGGTTCGGGTTCGGGTTAGGGTTAGGGTTAGGTTTCGGGTTCATGTTAGGGTTAGGGGTCGGGTTAGCGTTAGGGTTCGGGTTCGGGTTAGGGTTCGGGTTAGGGTTAGGGTTCGGGTTCGGGTTAGGTTTAGGGTTAGGGTTCGGGTTCGGGTTAGGGTTAGGGTTAGGGTTCGGGTTAGGGTTAGGGTTCGGGTTAGTGTTAGGGTTCGGGTTAGGGTTAGGGTTAGGGTTCGGGTTAGGATTAGGGTTCGGGTTAGGTTTAGGTTTAGGGTTCGGGTTCGGGTTGGGGTTAGGGTTGGGGTTCTGGTTAGGGATCGGGTTAGGGTTCGGGTTAGGGTTAGGGTTAGGGTTCGGGTTCGGGTTAGGGTAAGGGTTAGGGTTCCGGTTAGGGTTAGGGTTAGGGTTTGGGTTAGGGTTGGGATCGGGTTAGGTTTCGGGTTAGGGTTATGGTTTGGGTTAGGTTTAGGTTTCGGGTTAGGGTTAGGGTTAGGGTTAGGGTTTGGGTTAGGGTTAGGTTTCGGGTTAGGGTTCGGGTTAGGGTTATGGTTAGGGTTCGGTTTAGGGTTAGGGTTAGTGTTCGTGTTCGGGTTAGCATTAGGGTTCGGGTTAGGGTTAGGGTTCGGGTTAGGGTTCGGGTCAGGGTTAGCGTTAGGGTTCATGTTAGGGTTAGGGTTCGGGTTAGGGTTAGGGTTCTGGTTAGGGTTATGGTTAGGGTTCGGGTTCGAGTTAGGGTTAGGGTTATGGTTAGGTTTAGGGTTAAGTTTCGGGTTAGGGTTAGGGTTAGGGTTATCGTCAGTGTTCGGGTTAGGGTTTGGGTTAGGGTTCGGATTAGGGTTAGGGTTAGGGTTAGGGTTAGCGTTCGGTTTAGGTTTAGGGTTAGGGTTAGGGTTAGGGTTCGGGTTAGTGTTAGGGTTAGGGTTCGGGTTAGGGTTCGGTTTAGGGTTCGCGTTAGGGTTAGGTTTCGGTTTAGGGTTAGGGTTAGGGTTCGGGTTAGGTTTAGAGTTAGGGTTCGGTTGAGGGTTAGGGTTCGGGTTAGGTTTAGGGTTAGGGTTTGGGTTCGGGTTCCGGTTAGGGTTAGGGTTAGGGTTCGGGTTAGGGTTAGGGTTAGGGTTAGGGTTAGGGTTAGGGTTAGGGTTCGGATTAGGGTTAGGGGTAGGATTCGGGTTAGGGTTTGGTTTCGGGTTAGGGTTAGGGTTAGGGTTCGGTTTCGGGTTAGGGTTAGGGTTAGGTTTAGGGGTTAGGGTTAGGGTTAGTGTTCGGGTTAGGTTTAGGGTTAGGGTTCGGGTTTGGGTTCGGGTTAGGGTTCGGTTTAGGGTTAGGGTTAGGGTTAGGGTTCGTGTTAATGTTAGGGTAAGGGTTAGGGTTCGGGTTAGGGTTCGGGTTAGGGTTTGGGTTAGGCTTAGTGTTCGGGTTAGGGTTAGGGTTAGGGTTCGGGTTAGGGTTCGGGTTAGGGTTCGGTTTAAGGTTCGGGTTAGGGTTAGGGTTAGGGTTAGGGTTAGGGTTCGTGTTAGGTTTCGGGTTAGGGGTCGGGTTAGGTTTAGGGTTAGGGTTAGGTTTCGGGTTCGGGTTAGGGTTTGGGTTCGGGTTAGGGTTCGGGTTAGGGATCGGGTTAGGGTTAGGGTTAGGGTTAGAGTTCGGTTTCGGGGTTAGGGTTAGGGTTAGGGTTCGGGTTAGGGTTCGGATTAGGGTTAGGATTCGGGTAAGGGCTTAGGGTTCGGGTTCGGGTTAGGGTTAGGGTTAGGGTTCCGGTTAGGGTAAGGGTTAGGGTTTTGATTAGGGTTCGGGTTCGGGTTAGCGTTGTGGTTTTGGTTAGGGTTAGGGTTAGGGTTCGGGTTAGGGTTCGGGTTAGGGTTAGGGTTAGGGTTAGGGTTAGGGTTAGGTTTCGGGTTAGGGATAGGGTTATGGTTCGGGTTCGGGTTCGGGGTAGGGTTAGGGTTCGGGTTCGGGTTAGGGTACGGGTTCGGGTTAGGGTTAGGGTTAGGGTTCGGGTTAGGGTTAGGGTTCGGGTTAGGGTTAGGATTAGGGTTCGGTTTCGGGTTAGGGTTAGGGTTCGGGTTAGGGTTCGGGGTAGGGTTAGGGTTCGGTTTAGGGTTACGGTTTGGGTTAGTGTTAGTGTTCGGGTTCGGTTTAGGGTTAGGGTTTATGTTCGGGTTCGGGTTCGGGTTCGGGTTAGGGTTATGGTTTGAGTTAGGGTTCGTGTTAGGGTACGGGTTAGGGTTAGGGTTAGGGTTAGGGTTCGGGTTCGGGTTAGGGTTCGGGTTCGGGTTAGGTTTCGGGTTAGGGTTAGGGTTAGGGTTAGGGTTCGGTTTAGGGTTAGGGTTCGGATTCGGTTTAGGGTTAGGTTTCGGGTTAGGGTTAGGGTTAGGGGTTAGGGTTAGGGTTCGGGTTAGTGTTCGGGTTAGGGTTAGGGTTAGTGTTCGACTTAGGGTTAGGGTTAGGGTTAGGGTTCGGGTTCGGGTTAGGGTTAGGGTTCCGGTAAGGGTCAGAGTTAGGGTTTTGGTTAGGGTTCGGGTTCGTGTTAGCGTTGTGGTTCGGGTTAGGTTTAGGTTTAGGGTTCGGGTTAGGGTTCGGGTTAGGGTTAGGGTTAGGGTTAGGTTTAGGGTTAGGGTTCGGGTTAGGGATAGGGTTATGGTTTGGGTTCGGGTTCGGTGTAGCGTTAGGGTTCGGGTTCGGGTTAGGGCACGGGTTCGGGTTCGGGTTAGGGGTTCGGGTTCGGATTAGGTTTAGGGTTAGGGTTCGGGTTAGAGTTAGGGTTAGGGTTAGGTTTAGGGTTAGGGTTCGGGTTATGGTTTGGGTTAGGGTTCGGGTTAGGGTTCGGGTTAGGGTTAGGTTTAGGGTTCGGGTTAGGGTTCGGGTTATGGTTAGGGTTAGGGTTCGGGTTAGGGTTCGGGTTCGGTTTAGGGTTCGGGTTCAGTTTAGGGTTAGGGTTAGGTTTCGGGTTAGGGTTCGGGTTACGGTTAGAGTTAGGGTTAGGGTTCGGGTTAGGGTTCGAGTTAGGGTGAGGGTTAGGGTTAGGGTTAGGGTTAGGGTTCAGGTTAGGTTTAGGTTTCGGGTTAGGGTTAGGGTTACGTTTAGGGTTCGGGTTAGGGTTAGGGTTCGGGTAAGGGTTGGGTTCGGGTTAGGTTTCGGGTTAGGGTTAGGGTTCGGGTTCGGGTTAGGGTTAGGGTTCGGGTTAGGGTTAGGGTTAGGGTTCGGGTTAGGGTTAGGGTTCGGGTTAGGGTTAGGGTTAGTTTTCGGGTTAGGGTTAGGGTCACAGTTAGGGTTCGTGTTAGGGTTCGGGTTAGGGGTCGTGTTAGGCTAAGGGTTAAGTTTCTGGTTAGGTTTCGGGTTAGGGTTCGGGTTAGGGTTAGGGTTCGGTTTAGGGTTAGGGTTAGGGTTCGGGTTCGGGTTAGGGTTAGGGTTGGGGTTCGGGTAAGGGTTAGGGTTCGGGTTAGGGTTTGGGTTAGGGTTAAGTTAGGGTTAGGGTTTGGTTCGGGGTTAGGGTTAGGGTTCGGGTTAGGGTTCGGTTTAGGGTAAGGATTAGGGTAAGGGTTTAGGGTTCGGGTTCGGGTTAGGGTTAGGATTCCGGTTAGGGTTAGGGTTCGGGTTCGGGTTAGGGTTAGGGTTAGGGTTAGGGTTAGGGTTCGGGTTAGGGTTCGGGTTAGGGTTAGGGTTAGGTTTCGGGTTAGGGTTAGGGTTAGGGTTCGAGTTAGGGTTAGGTTTCGGGTTAGGGTTATGGGTTAGGGTTAGGATTAGGGTTAGGGTTAGGGTTTGGTTATGGTTAGGGTTAGGGTTAGGGTTAGGGTTAGGGTTAGGGGTTAGGGTTAGGGTTAGGATTTGGGTTAGGGTTAGGGTTAGGGTTCTGTTTAATGTTCGGGTTAGGGTTAGGGTTACGGTTCGGGTTAGAGTTCGGGTTAGGGTTCGGGTTAAGGTTCGGGTTAGGGTTCGGGTTAGGGTTAAGGTTCGGGTTAGGGTTAGGGTTAGGGTTAGGGTTAGGGTTAGGTTTCGGGTTAGGGTTCGGGTTAGGGTTCGGTTTAGTGTTAGGGTTAGGGTTCGGGTTAGGGTTAGGTTTAGGGTTAGAGTTAGGGTTAGGGTTAGGGTTCGGGTTAGGGTTAGGTTTAGGGTTAGGGTTAGGTTTAGGGTTCGGGTTAGGGTTCGGGTTAGGGTTAGGTTTAGGGTTAGGTTTAGGGTTAGGTTTAGGGTTAGGGTTCGGGTTAGGGTTAGGGTTCGGGTTAGGGTTAGGGTTCGGGTTAGGGTTAGGGTTAGGGTTCGGGTTAGGGTTAGGGTTGGGGTTAGGGTTAGGGGTTAGGGTTAGGGTTAGGGTTAGGGTTAGGGTTAGGGTTCGGGTTAGGGTTAGGGTTAGGGTTAGGGTTAGGGTTAGGGTTCGGGTTAGTGTTAGTGTTAGGGTTAGGGTTAGGGTTACGTTTAGGGTTAGGGTTCGGGTTAGGGTTAGGGTTAGTGTTAGGGTTAGGTTTCGGGTTAGGGTTCGGGTTAGGGTTAGGGTTAGGGTTAGGGTTAGGGTTAGGGTTAGAGTTAGGGTTCGGGTTAGGGTTCGTTTTAGGGTTAGGGTTAGGATTCAGGTTAGGTTTCGGGTTAGGGTTCGGGTTAGGGTTCGGGTTAGGTTTCTGGTTAGGGTTCGGTTTAGGGTTAGGGTTCGGGTTCGGGTTAGGGTTAGGGTTAGGTTTCGGGTTAGGGTTAGGTTTAGGGTTAGAGTTAGGGTTAGGGTTAGGGTTCGGGTTAGGGTTAGGGTTAGGTTTCGGGTTAGGGTTAGGTTTAGGGTTAGAGTTAGGTTTAGGGTTAGGGTTCTGTTTAGGGTTAGGGTTAGGGTTAGGGTTCGGGTTAGGGTTAGGGTTGGGTTCCGGTTCGGGTTCGGGTTAGGGTTCGGGTTCGGGTTCGGGTTAGGTTTCGGGTTCGGGTTCGGGTTAGGGTTAGGGTTCGGGTTAGGGTTAGGGGTTAGTGTTCAGGTTAGGGTTAGGGTTAGGGTTCGTGTTAGGGTTCGGGTTAGGGTTAGGTTTAGGTTTCGGGTTAGTGTTAGGTTTAGGGTTAGGGTTAGGGTTATGGTTCGGGTTACGGTTAGGGTTCAGGTTAGGGTTAGGGTTAGGGTTCAGGTTAAGTTTAGTGTTAGGATTCGGGTTAGATTTAGGTTTCGGGTTAGGGTTAGGTTTAGGGTTAGAGTTAGGGTTAGGGTTAGGGTTAGGGTTAGGGTTAGGGTTCGGGTTAGGGTTAGGTTTCGGGATTGGGCTGGGTTCGGGTTAGGTTTCGGGTTAGGTTTAGGGTTCGGGTTCGGGTAAGGGTTAGGGTTCGTGTTAGGGTTAGGGTTAGGGTTAGGGTTCGGGTTAGGGTTAGGGTTAGGGTTAGGGTTCGGGTTAGGGTTAGGGTTAGGGTTAGGGTTCGGGTTAGGGTTAGGGTTCGGGTTAGGATTTGGGTTAGGGTTCGGTTTCGGGTTAGGGTTAGGGTTAGGTTTGGGGTTTGGGTTAGGGTTCGGGTTAGGGTTCGGTTTAGGGTTAGGGTTAAGGTTAGGGTTCGGTTTCAAGGTTAGGGTTAGGGTTAGGGTTCGGGTGAGGGTTCGGGTTAGGGTTAGGATTCGGGTAATGGGTTAGGGTTCGGGTTCGGGTTAGGGTTAGGGTTAGGGTTCCGGTTAGGGTTAGGGTTAGGGTTCGGGTTAGGATTAGGGTTAGGGTTAGGGTTAGGTTTCGGGTTAGATTTCGGGTTAGGGTTAGGGTTAGGGTTCGGGTTAGGGTTAGGGTTAGTGTTCGGGTTAGGGTTCGGGTTCGGGTTAGTGTTAGGTTTCGGGTTAGGGTTAGGGTTAGGTTTCGTGTTAGGGTTTGGGTTAGGGTTCGGGTTAGGGTTAGGGTTCGGGTTAGGGTTCGGGTTAGGGTTAGGGTTACGGTTCGGGTTAGGTTTCGGGTTAGGGTACGGGTTAGGGTTCGGGTTAGGGTTCGGGTTAGGGTTCGGGTTAGGGTTCGGGTTAGGGTTAGGGTTCGGGTTTGGGTTAGAGTTAGGTTTCGGGTTAGGGTTAGGGTTAGGATTCGGGTTAGGGTTCGGATTCGGGTTAGGGTTAGTGTTATGTTTCGGGTTAGGGTTAGGGTTAGGGTTAGGGATCGAGTTAGGGATCGGGTTAGTTTTAGGGTTAGGTTTAGGGTTAGGTTTAGGGTTAGGGTTCGGGTTAGTGTTAGGGTTCGGGTTAGGGTTAGGTTTCGGGTTAGGGTTAGGCTTAGTGTTCGGGTTAGGGTTAGGGTTGGGGTTAGGGTTAGAGGTTAGGGTTAGGGTTAGGGTTCGGGTTAGTGTTAGGCTTAGTGTTCAGGTTAGGGTTAGGGTTGGGGTTAGGGTTAGAGGTTAGGGTTAGGGTTAGGGTTAGGGTTCGGGTTAGGGTCAGGGTTACGGTTAGGTTTAGGGTTAGGGTTCGGGTTAGGGTTAGTGTTAGGGTTAGGTTTAGGGATAGGTTTAGGTTTAGGGTTCGGGTTAGGGTTAGGGTTAGGTTAGGGTTCGGGTTAGGGTTTGGGTTAGGGTTCGGGTTAGGGTTCGGTTTCGGGTTAGGGTTAGGGTTAGGGTTAGGTTTAGGGTTAGGGTTCGGGTTCGTGTTAGGGTTAGTGTTAGGGTTAGGGTTCGGATTAAGGTTAGGGTAGTGTTAGGGTTAGGGTTCGGGTTAGAGTTAGGGGTTAGGGTTAGGGTTAGGGTCAGGGTTAGGGTTCGGTTTAGGGTTCGGGTTAGGGTTAGGGTTAGGGTTCGGGTTAGGGTTAGGGTTAGGGTTCGGGTTAGGGTTCGGGTTAGGGTTAGGGTTCGGTTTAGGGTTGGGGTAAGGGTTCGGGTTAGGGTTAGGGTTAGGGTTCGGGTTAGGGTTAGGGTTCGGATTAGGTTTAGGGTTAGGGTTCGGGTTAGGGTTCGGGTTAGGGTTAGGTTTAGGGTTCGGGTTAGGGTTAGGGTTAGTGTTCGGGTTCGGGATAGCGTTAGGGTACGGTTTAAGGTTAGGGTTCGGGTTAGGGATCGGGTTAGTGTTAGGGTTAGGGTTAGGTTAGGGTTAGGGTTAGGGTTCGGATTAGGGTTAGGGGTAGGGTTCGGGTTAGTGTTCGGTTTCGGGTTAGGGTTAGGGTTAGGGTTCGGGTTCGGGTTAGGTTTAGGGTTAGGTTTAGCTTTTAGGGTTAGGGTTAGGGTTCGGGTTAGGTTTAGGTTTAGGGTTCGGGTTTGGGTTCAGGTTAGGGTTAGGGTTAGGGTTCGGGTTAGGGTTCAGGTTAGGGTTAGGGTTAGGGTTTGGGTTCGTCTTAGGGTTAGGGTTAGGGTTAGGGTTCGGGTTAGGGTTCGGGTTAGGGTTTGGGTTAGGGTTAGGGTTCGGGTTAGGTTTAGGGTTAGTGTTAGGGTTCGGGTTAGGTTTCGGGTTAGGGTTAGGGTTAGGGTTAGGGTTCGGGTTAGGGTTCCGGTTAGGGTTCGGGTTAAGTTTCGGGTTAGGGTTAGGGTTAGGGTTAGGGTTAGGTTTCGTGTTAGGTTTCGGCTTAGGGGTCGGGTTAGGTTTAGGTTTAGGGGTCGGGTTAGGTTTAGGGTTAGGGTTAGGGTTCGGGTTAGGGTTCGGGTTAGTGTTAGGGTTAGGGTTCGGGTTAGGGTTCGGTTTAGGGTTAGAGTTAGTGTAAGGTTTAGGGTTCGGGTTAGGGTTAGGGTTAGGGTTCGGGTTAGGGTTAGGGTTAGGGTTCGGTTTCGGGTTCGGGTTAGGGTTAGGGTTCGGGGCCGGGTAAGGTTTCGGGTTCGGTTTAGGGTTAGGTGTTAGTGTTCAGGTTAGGGTTAGGGTTAGGGTTCGGGTTAGGGTTCGGGTTATAGTTAGGGTTAGGGTTCGGGTTAGGGTTAGGGTTAGGGTTAGGGTTCGGGTTACGGTTAGGGTTCGGGTTAGGGTTAGGGTTAGGGTTGGGGTTAGTTTTAGGGTTAGGGGTCGGGTTAGGTTTAGGTTTCGGGTTAGGCTTAGGGTTAGGGTTAGGGTTCGGGTTAGGGTTAGGTTTCGGGTTAGGGTTGGGTTCGGATTAGGTTTCAGGTTAGGGTTAGGGTTCGGGTTCGGGTTAGGGTTAGGGATCGGGTTAGGGTTAGGTTTAGGGTTCGGGTTCGGGTTAGGGTTAGGGTTCGTGTTACGGTTCGGGTTAGGTGTCGGGTTAGGGTTAGGGTTAGGGTTCGGGTTAGGGTTAGGGTTAGGTTTAGGGTTCGGGTTAGGGTTAGGGTTAGGGTTCGGGTTAGGGTTCGGGTTAGGGTTAGGGATCGAGTTCGGGTTAGGGTTAGGTTTAGGGTTCGGGTTAGGGTTAGGGTTCGGGTTCGGGTTAGGTTTAGGGTTAGGGTTAGGGTTCGGGTTAGGTTTAGGGTTAGGGTTCGGGTTAGGGTTCGGGTTAGGGTTCGGGTTAGGGTTAGGCTTCGGTTTAGGGTGAGGGTTAGGTTTCGGGTTAGGTTTAATGTTAGGGTTCGGGTGAGGGTTAGGGTTCGGTTTAGGTTTAGGGTTAGGGTTTGTGTTCGGGTTCCGGTAAGGGTTCGGGTTAGGGTTCGGGTTAGGGTTAGGGTTCGGGTTCGGGTTAGAGTTAGGGTTCGTGTTAGGGTTAGGGTTAGGGTTAGGGTTAGGGTCCGGATTAGGTTTAATGGTAGGGTTCGGGTTAGGGTTCGGGTTCGGGTTAGGGTTAGGGTTAGGTTTAGGGGTTAGGGTTAGGTTTAGGGTTAGGGTTAGGGTTCGGGTTCGGGTTAGGGTTAGGGTTCGGGTTAGGGTTAGGGTTCGGTTTAGGGTTAGGGTAAGGGTTCGGGTTAGGGTTAGGGTTAGGGTTCGGGTTAGGGTTAGGGTTCGGATTAGGTTTAGGGTTAGGGTTCGGGTTAGGGTTCGGCTTAGGGTTAGGTTTAGGGTTCGGGTTAGGGTTAGGGTTAGTGTTCGGGTTCGGGATAGCGTTAGGGTACGGGTTAAGGTTAGGGTTCGGGTTAGGGATCGGGTTAGTGTTAGGGTTAGGGTTAAGTTAGGGTTAGGGTTAGGGTTCGGATTAGGGTTAGGGGTAGGGTTCGGGTTAGGGTTCGGTTTCGGGTTAGGGTTAGGGTTAGGTTTAGCTTTTAGGGTTAGGGTTAGGGTTCGGGATAGGTTTAGGGTTAGGGTTCGGGTTTGGGTTCAGGTTAGGGTTAGGGTTAGGGTTCGGGTTAGGGTTCAGGTTAGGGTTAGGGTTAGGGTTTGGGTTCGTCTTAGGGTTAGGGTTAGGGTTAGGGTTCGGGTTAGGGTTCGGGTTAGGGTTTGGGTTAGGGTTAGGGTTCGGGTTAGGTTTAGGGTTAGGGTTAGGGTTCGGGTTAGGTTTCGGGTTAGGGTTAGGGTTAGGGTTCGGGTTAGGGTTCCGGTTAGGGTTCGGGTTAAGTTTCGGGTTAGGGTTAGGGTTAGGGTTAGGGTTAGGTTTCGTGTTAGGTTTCGGCTTAGGGGTCGGGTTAGGTTTAGGGTTAGGGGTCGGGTTAGGTTTAGGGTTAGGGTTAGGGTTCGGGTTAGGGTTCGGGTTAGGGTTAGTGTTAGGGTTCGGGTTAGGGTTCGGTTTAGGGTTAGAGTTAGGGTAAGGTTTAGGGTTCGGGTTAGGGTTAGGGTTAGGGTTCGGGTAGGGTTAGGGTTAGGGTTTGGGTTCGGGTTCGGGTTAGGGTTCGGGTTCGGGTTCGGGTTAGGGTTATGGTTCGGGGCCGGGTAAGGGTTCGGGTTCGGGTTAGGGTTAGGTGTTAGTGTTCAGGTTAGGGTTAGGGTTAGGGTTCGGGTTAGGGTTCGGGTTATAGTTAGGGTTAGGTTTCGGGTTAGGGTTAGGGTTAGGGTTAGGGTTAGTGTTCGGGTTACGGTTAGGGTTCGGGTTAGGGTTAGGGTTAGGGTTCGGGTTAGTTTTAGGGTTAGGGTTCGGGTTAGGTTTAGGTTTCGGGTTAGGGTTAGGGTTAGGGTTAGGGTTCGGGTTAGGGTTAGGTTTCGGGTTAGGGTTGGGTTCGGATTAGGTTTCAGGTTAGGGTTAGGGTTCGGGTTCGGGTTAGGGTTAGGGATCGGGTTAGGGTTAGGTTTAGGGTTCGGGTTCGGGTTAGGGTTAGGGTTCGTGTTACGGTTCGGGTTAGGTGTCGGGTTAGGGTTAGGGTTAGGGTTCGGGTTAGGGTTAGGGTTAGGTTTAGGGTTCGGGTTAGGGTTAGGGTTAGGGTTCGGGTTAGGGTTCGGGTTAAGGTTAGGGTTCGGGTTCGGGTTAGGGTTAGGGTTAGGGTTCGGGTTAGGGTTAGGGTTCGGGTTCGGGTTAGGGTTAGGGTTAGGGTTCGGGTAAGGGTTAGGGTTAGGGTTCGGGTTAGGGTTCGGGTTAGGTTTCGGGTTAGGGTTAGGGTTCGGTTTAGGGTGAGGGTTAGGTTTCGGGTTAGGTTTAATGTTAGGGTTCGGGTGAGGGTTAGGGTTCGGGTTAGGTTTAGGGTTAGGGTTTGGGTTCGGGTTCCGGTTAAGGTTCAGGTTAGGGTTCGGGTTAGGGTTAGGGTTCGGGTTCGGGTTAGAGTTAGGGTTCGGGTTAGGGTTTGGGTTAGGGTTAGGGTTAGGGTTAGGGTTCGGATTAGGTTT
>JAVLSZ010000050.1:2325000-2332500 GCA_032313775.1 Urocyon cinereoargenteus | reverse complement strand
GTTAGAGTTAGGGTTCGGGTTAGGGTTAGGGTTAGGGTTAGGGTTAGGGTTAGGGTTCGGATTAGGTTTAATGGTAGGGTTCGGGTTAGGGTTCGGGTTCGGGTTAGGGTTAGGGTTAGGTTTAGGGGTTAGGGTTAGAGTTAGGGTTAGGGTTAGGGTTAGGGTTCGGGTTAGGGTTCGGGTTAGGGTTAGGGTTAGGCTTCGGGTTAGAGTTAGGGTTAGGGTTCGGGTTCGGGTTCGGGTCAGCGTTCGGGTTCGGGTTAGGGTTAGGGTTCGGGTTCGGGTAAGGGTTCGGGTTCGGGTTAGTGTTAGGTGTTAGTGTTCAGGTTAGGGTTAGGTTTAGGGTTCGGGTTAGGGTTCGGGTTATTGTTAGGGTTAGGTTTCGGGTTAGGGTTAGGGTTAGGGTTAGTGTTAGGGGTTCGGGTTACGGTTAGGGTTCGGGTTAGGGTTAGGGTTAGGGTTCGGGTTAGTTTTAGGGTTAGGGTTCGGGTTAGGTTTCGGTTTCGGGTTAGGGTTAGTGTTAGGGTTAGGGTTCGGGTTAGGGTTAGGTTTCGGGTTAGGGTTGTGTTCGGATTAGGTTTCGGGTTAGGGTTAGGGTTCGGGTTCGGGTTAGGGTTAGGGATCGGGTTAGAGTTAGGTTTAGGGTTCGGGTTCGGGTTAGGGTTAGGGTTCGTGTTACGGTTCGGGTTAGGTGTCGGGTTAGGGTTAGCGTTCAGGTTAGGGTTAGGGTTAGGTTTAGGGTTCGGGTTAGGGTTAGGGTTCGGGTTAGGATTCGGGTTAGGGTTAGGGTTCGGGTTCCGGTTAGGGTTAGGGTTAGGGTTCGGGTTAGGGTTAGTGTTCGTGTTAGGGTTCGGGTTAGGGGTCGGGTTAGGGTTAGGGTTAGCGTTAGGGTTCGGGTTAGGGTTAGGGTTAGGGTTAGGGTTCGGGTTAGGGTTCGGGTTAGGGTTCGGGTTAAGGTTCGGGTTAGGGTTAGGGTTAGGTTTAGGGTTCGTGTTAGGTTTCGGGTTAGGTGTCGGGTTAGGTTTAGGGTTAGGGGTCGGGTTAGGTTTAGGGTTAGGGTTAGGGTTCGGGTTAGGGTTCGGGTTAGGGTTAGGGTTAGGGTTCGGGTTAGGGTTCGGTTTAGGGTTAGAGTTAGGGTAGGTTTAGGGTTCGGGTTAGGGTTAGGGTTAGGGTTAGGGTTCGGGTTAGGTTTCGGGTTAGGGTTCGGGTTCGGGTTCGGGTTAGCGTTCGGTTTCGGGTTCGGGTTTGGGTTAGGTTTCGGGTTAGGGTTCGGGTTATTGTTAGGGTTAGGCTTCGGGTTAGGTTTAGGGTTAGGGTTAGGGTTAGGGTTCGGTTTACGGTTAGGGTTCGGGTTAGGGATAGGGTTAGGTTTCGGGTTAGTTTTAGGGTTAGGGTTCGGGATAGGTTTAGGTTTCGGGTTAGGGTTAGGGTTAGGGTTAGGGTTCTGTTTAGGGTTAGGTTTCGGGTTAGGGTTGGGTTCGGATTAGGTTTCGGGTTAGGGTTAGGGTTCGGGTTCGGGTTAGGGTTAGGGATCGGGTTAGAGTTAGGTTTAGGGTTAGGGTTCGAGTTAGGGTTCGGGTTAGGGGTCGAGTTAGGGTTAGGGTTAGGTTTCGGGTTAGGGTTATGGTTAGGGTTAACGTTCGGTTTAGGGTTAGGTTTCGGGTTCGGGTTCGGGTTAGGGTTAGGGTTCGGGTTAGTGTTAGGTTTCGGGTTAGGTTTAGAGTTAGGGTTCGTGTTAGGTTTAGGTTTAGGGTTCGGATTAGGGTTAGGGTTCGGGTTAGGGTTAGGGTTAGGGTTTGGGTTCGGGTTCGGGTTAGGGTTAGGTTTAGGGTTCCGGTTAGGGTTAGTGTTCGTGTTAGGGTTCGGGTTAGGGTCGGGTTAGGTTTAGGGTTAGGGTTAGGTTTAGAGTTAGGGTTCGGGTTAGGGTTAGGTTTAGGGTTAGGGTTCGAGTTAGGTTTCGGGTTAGGGGTCGAGTTAGGGTTAGGGTTAGGTTTCGGGTTAGGGTTAGGTTTAGGGTTAGGGTTCGGGTTAGGATTAGGGTTCGGGTTAGGGTTAGGGTTAGGGTTCGGGTTCGGGTTAGGTTTAGGGTTGGGGTTCGGGTTAGGGTTCGGGTTAGGGTTCGGGTTAGGGTTAGGGTTAGGGTTCGGGTTAGGGTTAGGGTTCCGGTTAGGGTTAGGGTTAGGGTTCGGTTTAGGGTTGGGTTCGGGTTAGGTTTCGGGTTAGGGTTAGGGTTCGGGTTAGTTTTAGGTTTCGGGTTAGGGTTAGGGTTAGCGTTAGGGTTCGGGTTAGGGTTAGGGTTCGGGTTAGGGTTCGGGTTAGGGTTATGGTTAGGGTTCGGGTTAGGGTTAGGGTTAGTGTTTGGGTTCGGGTTAGCATTAGGGGTCGGGTTAGGGTTAGGGTTAGGGTTCGGGTTAGGGTTCGGGTTAGGGTTCGGGTTAGGGTTAGGGTTAGCGTTAGGGTTCGAGTTAGGGTTAGGGTTAGGGTTAGGTTTAGGGTTAAGTTTCGGGTTAGGGTTAGGGTTAGGGTTAGGGTTAGGGTTCGGGTTAGGGTTTGGGTTAGTGTTCGGATTAGGGTTAGGTTTAGGGTTAGGGTTAGGGTTCGGTTTAGGTTTAGGGTTAGGGTTAGGGTTAGGGTTCGGGTTAGGGTTAGGTTTAGGGTTCGGGTTAGGGTTCGGGTTAGGGTTCGGGTTAGGGTTAGGGTTCGGTTTAGGGTGAGGGTTAGGGTTCGGGTTAGGTTTAGGGTTAGGTTTCGGGTGAGGGTTAGGGTTCGGGTTAGGTTTAGGTTTAGGGTTTGGGTTCGGGTTCCGGTTAGGGTTAGGGTTAGGGTTCGGGTTAGGGTTAGGGTTCGGGTTAGGGTTAGGGTTCTGGTTCGTGTTAGAATTAGGGTTCGGGTTAGGGTTAGGGTTAGGGTTAGAGTTCGGATTAGGGTTAATGGTAGGGTTCGTGTTAGGGTTCGGGTTCGGGTTAGGGTTAGGGTTAGGTTTAGGGGTTATGGTTAGGGTTAGGGGTAGGGTAGGGTTAGGGTTAGGGTTAGGGTTCGGGTTACGGTTCGGGTTAGGGTTCGGGTTAGGGTTCGGGTTAGGGTTCGGGTTAGTTTTAGGGTTAGGGTTCGGGTTAGGTTTAGGTTTCGGGTTAGGGTTAGGGTTAGGGTTCGGGTTCGGGTTAGGTTTAGGTTTCGGGTTAGGGTTAGGGTTAGGGTTCAGGTTCGGGTTAGGGTTAGGGATCGGGTTAGGGTTAGGTTTAGGGTTCGGGTTCGGGTTAGAGTTAGGGTTCGTGTTACGGTTCGGGTTAGGTGTCGGGTTAGGGTTAGCGTTCGGGTTAGGGTTAGGGTTAGGTTTAGGGTTCGGGTTAGGGTTAGGGTTCGGGTTAGCATTCGCGTTAGGGTTAGGGTTCGGGTTCGGGTTAGGGTTAGGTTTAGTGTTCGGGTTAGGGTTAGTGTTCGTGTTAGGGTTCGGGTTAGGGGTCGGGTTAGGGTTAGGGTTAGCGTTAGGGTTCGGGTTAGGGTTCGGGTTAGGGTTAGGGTTAGGGTTAGGGTTCGGGTTAGGGTTCGGGTTAGGGTTCGGGTTAAGGTTCGGGTTAGGGTTAGGGTTAGGTTTAGGGTTCGTGTTAGGTTTCGGGTTAGGTGTCGGGTTAGGTTTAGGGTTAGGGGTCGGGTTAGGTTTAGGGTTAGGGTTAGGGTTCGGGTTAGGGTTCGGGTTAGGGTTAGGGTTAGGGTTCGGGTTAGGGTTCGGTTTAGGGTTAGAGTTAGGGTTAGGTTTAGGGTTCGGGTTAGGGTTAGGGTTAGGGTTAGGGTTAGGGTTAGGGTTAGGGTTCGGGTTAGGGTTAGGGTTAGGGTTCGGGTTCGGGTTCGGGTTAGCGTTCGGTATCGGGTTCGGGTTAGGGTTAGGGTTCGGGTTAGGGTTCGGGTTATTGTTAGGGTTAGGGTTCGGGTTAAGGTTAGGGTTAGGGTTAGGGTTAGGGTTCGGGTTACGGTTAGGGTTCGGGTTAGGGTTAGGTTTAGGGTTCGGGTTAGTTTTAGGGTTAGGGTTCGGGTTAGGTTTAGGTTTCGGGTTAGGGTTAGGGTTAGGGTTAGGGTTCGGGTTAGGGTTAAGTTTCGGGTTAGGGTTGGGTTCTGATTAGGTTTCAGGTTAGGGTTAGGGTTCGGGTTCGGGTTAGGGTTAGGGATCGGGTTAGGGTTAGGTTTAGGGTTCGGGTTCTGGTTAGGGTTAGGGTTCGTGTTACGGTTCGGGTTAGGTGTCGGGTTAGGGTTAGGGTTAGGGTTCGGGTTAGGGTTAAGGTTAGGTTTAGGGTTCGGGTTAGGGTTAGGGTTAGGGTTCGGGTTAGGGTTCGGGTTAGGGTTAGGGTTCGGGTTCGGGTTAGGGTTAGGGTTAGGGTTCGGGTTAGGTTTAGGGTTCGGGTTCGGGTAGGGTTAGGGTTAGGGTTAGGGTTCGGTTTAGGGATAGGGTTAGGGTTCGGGTTAGGGTTCGGGTTAGGTTTCGGGTTAGGTTTAGGGTTCGGTTTAGGGTGAGGGTTAGGTTTCGGGTTAGGTTTAATGTTAGGGTTCGGGTGAGGGTTAGGGTTCGGGTTAGGTTTAGGGTTAGGGTTTGGGTTCGGGTTCCGGTTAGGGTTCGGGTTAGGGTTCGGGTTAGGGTTAGGGTTCGGGTTCGGGTTAGAGTTAGGGTTCGGGTTAGGGTTAGGGTTAGGGTTAGGGTTAGGTTTAGGGGTTAGGGTTAGGGTTAGGCTTAGGGTTAGGGTTCGGGTTAGGGTTCGGGTTAGGGTTCGTGTTAAGTTTCGGGTTAGGGTTAGGGTTAGGGTTAGGGTTAGGGTTCGTGTTAGGTTTCGGGTTAGGGGTCGGGTTAGGTTTAGGGTTAGGGGTCGGGTTAGGTTTAGGGTTAGGGTTAGGTTTCGGGTTAGGGTTCGGGTTAGGGTTAGGGTTAGGTTTCGGGTTAGGGTTCGGGTTAGGGTTAGAGTTAGGGTTAGGTTTAGGGTTCGGGTTAGTGTTAGGGTTAGGGTTAGGGTTAGGCTTCGGGTTAGGGTTAGGGTTAGGGTTAGGGTTAGGGTTCGGGTAAGGGTTCGGTTTCGGGTTAGAGTTAGGTGTTAGTGTTCAGGTTAGGGTTAGGGTTAGGGTTCGGGTTAGGGTTCGGGTTATTGTTAGGGTTAGGTTTCGGGTTAGGGTTAGGGTTAGGGTTAGTGTTAGGGTTCGGGTTACTGTTAGGGTTCGGGTTAGGGTTAGGGTTAGGGTTCGGGTTAGTTTTAGGGTTAGGGTTCGGGTTAGGTTTAGGTTTCGGGTTAGGGTTAGGGTTAGGGTTAGGGTTCGGGTTAGGGTTAGGTTTCGGGTTATGGTTGTGTTCGGATAAGGTTTCGGGTTAGGGTTAGGGTTCGGGTTAGGATTAGGGATCGGGTTAGGGTTAGGTTTAGGGTTCGGGTTCGGGTTAGGGTTAGGGTTCGTGTTACGGTTCGGGTTAGGTGTCGGGTTAGGGTTAGCGTTCGGGTTAGGGTTAGGGTTAGGTTTAGGGTTCGGGTTAGGGTTAGGGTTCGGGTTAGGATTCGGGTTAGGGTTAGGGTTCGGGTTCGGGTTAGGGTTAGGGTTAGGGTTCGGGTTAGGGTTAGTGTTCGTGTTAGGGTTCGGGTTAGGGGTCGGTTTAGGGTTAGGGTTAGCGTTAGGGTTCGGGTTAGGGTTCAGGTTAGAGTTAGGGTTAGGGTTAGGGTTCGGGTTAGGGTTCGGGTTAGGGTTCGGGTTAAGGTTCGGGTTAGGGTTAGGGTTAGGTTTAGGGTTCGTGTTAGGTTTCGGGTTAGGTGTCGGGTTAGGTTTAGGGTTAGGGTCAGGTTAGGTTTAGGGTTAGGGTTAGGGTTCGGGTTAGGGTTCGGGTTAGGGTTAGGGTTAGGGTTCGGGTTAGGTTTCGGTTTAGGGTTAGAGTTAGGGTTAGGTTTAGGGTTCGGGTTAGGGTTAGGGTTAGGGTTAGGGTTAGGGTTAGGGTTCGGGTTAGGGTTAGGGTTAGGGTTCGGGTTCGGTTTGGGTTAGCGTTCGGTTTCGGGTTCGAGTTTGGTTAGGGTTCGGGTTAGGGTTCGGGTTATTCTTAGGGTTAGGGTTCGGGTTAGGGTTAGGGTTAGGGTTAGGGTTAGGGTTTGGTTTACGGTTAGGGTTCGGGTTAGAGTTAGGGTTAGGTTTCGGGTTAGTTTTAGGCTTAGGGTTCGGGATAGGTTTAGGTTTAGGTTTCGGGTTAGGGTTAGGGTTAGGGTTAGGGTTCGGTTTAGGGTTAGGTTTCGGGTTAGGGTTGGGTTCGGATTAGGTTTCGGGTTAGGGTTAGGGTTCGGGTTCGGGTTAGGGTTAGGGATCGGGTTAGGGTTAGGTTTAGGGTTAGGGTTCGAGTTAGTGTTCGGGTTAGGGGTCGAGTTAGGGTTTGGGTTAGGTTTCGGGTTAGGGTTTTGGTTAGGGTTAACGTTCGGGTTAGGGTTAGGTTTCGGGTTCGGGTTCGGGTTAGGGTTAGGGTTCGGGTTAGTGTTAGGTTTCGGGTTAGGTTTAGAGTTAGGGTTCGGGTTAGGTTTAGGTTTAGGGTTCGGATTAGGGTTAGGGTTCGGGTTAGGGTTAGGGTTAGGGTTTGGGTTCGGGTTCGGGTTAGGGTTAGGTTTAGGGTTCCGGTTAGGGTTAGTGTTCGTGTTAGGGTTCGGGTTAGGGGTCGGGTTAGGTTTAGGGTTAGGGTTAGGTTTAGGGTTAGGGTTCGGGTTAGGGTTAAGTTTCGGGTTAGGGTTGGGTTCGGATTAGGTTTCAGGTTAGGGTTAGGGTTCGGGTTCGGGTTAGGGTTAGGGATCGGGTTAGGGTTAGGTTTAGGGTTCGGGTTCTGGTTAGGGTTAGGGTTCGTGTTACGGTTCGGGTTAGGTGTCGGGTTAGGGTTAGGGTTAGGGTTCGGGTTAGCGTTAGGGTTAGGTTTAGGGTTCGGGTTAGGGTTAGGGTTAGGGTTCGGGTTAGGGTTCGGGTTAGGGTTAGGGTTCGGGTTCGGGTTAGGGTTAGGGTTAGGGTTCGGGTTAGGTTTAGGGTTCGGGTTCGGGTAGGGTTAGGGTTAGGGTTAGGGTTCGGGTTAGGTTTAGGGTTAGGGTTCGGGTTAGGGTTCGGGTTAGGGTTCGGGTTAGGTTTAGGGTTCGGTTTAGGGTGAGGGTTAGGTTTCGGGTTAGGTTTAATGTTAGGGTTCGGGTGAGGGTTAGGGTTCGGGTTAGGTTTAGGGTTAGGGTTTGGGTTCGGGTTCCGGTTAGGGTTCGGGTTAGGGTTCGGGTTAGGGTTAGGGTTCGGGTTCGGGTTAGAGTTAGGGTTCGGGTTAGGGTTAGGGTTAGGGTTAGGGTTAGGTTTAGGGGTTAGGGTTAGGGTTAGGCTTAGGGTTAGGGTTCGGGTTAGGGTTCGGGTTAGGGTTCGTGTTAAGTTTCGGGTTAGGGTTAGGGTTAGGGTTAGGGTTAGGGTTCGTGTTAGGTTTCGGGTTAGGGGTCGGGTTAGGTTTAGGGTTAGGGGTCGGGTTAGGTTTAGGGTTAGGGT
>JAVLSZ010000050.1:2317500-2320000 GCA_032313775.1 Urocyon cinereoargenteus | reverse complement strand
GGTTCGGATTAAGGTTAGGTTTAGTGTTAGGGTTAGGTTTCGGGTTACAGTTAGGGGTTAGGGTTAGGGTTAGGGTCAGGGTTAGGGTTCGGTTTAGGGTTCGGGTTAGGGTTAGGGTTAGGGTTCGGGTTAGGGTTAGGGTTAGGTTTCGGGTTAGGTTTCGGGTTAGGGTTAGGGTTCGGTTTAGGGTTAGGGTAAGGGTTCTGGTTAGGGTTAGGGTTAGGGTTCGGGTTAGGGTTAGGGTTCGGATTAGGTTTAGGGTTAGGGTTCGGATTAGGGTTCGGGTTAGGGTTAGGTTTAGGGTTCGGTTTAGGGTTAGGGTTAGTGTTCGTGTTCGGGATAGCGTTAGGGTACGGGTTAAGGTTAGGGTTCGGGTTAGGGATCGGGTTAGTGTTAGGGTTAGGGTTAGGTTAGGGTTAGGGTTAGGGTTCGGATTAGGGTTAGGGGTAGGGTTCGGGTTAGGGTTCGGTTTCGGGTTAGGGTTAGGGTTAGGGTTCGGGTTCGGGTTAGGTTTAGGGTTAGGTTTAGCTTTTAGGGTTAGGGTTAGGGTTCGGGTTAGGTTTAGGGTTAGGGTTCGGGTTTGGGTTCAGTTTAGGGTTAGGGTTAGGGTTCGGGTTAGGGTTCAGGTTAGGGTTAGGGTTAGGGTTTGGGTTCGTCTTAGGGTTAGGGTTAGGGTTAGGGTTCGGGTTAGGGTTCGGGTTAGGGTTTGGGTTAGGGTTAGGGTTCGGGTTAGGTTTAGGGTTAGGTTTAGGGTTCGGGTTAGGTTTCGGGTTAGGGTTAGGGTTAGGGTTAGGGTTCGGGTTAGGGTTCCGGTTAGGGTTCGGGTTAAGTTTCGGGTTAGGGTTAGGGTTAGGTTTCGTGTTAGGTTTCGGCTTAGGGGTCGGGTTAGGTTTAGGGTTAGGGGTCGGGTTAGGTTTAGGGTTAGGGTTAGGGTTCGGGTTAGGGTTCGGGTTAGGTTTAGGGTTCGGGTTAGGGTTCGGTTTAGGGTTAGAGTTAGGGTAAGGTTTAGGGTTCGGGTTAGGGTTAGGGTTAGGGTTCGGGTTAGGGTTAGGGTTAGGGTTCGGGTTCGGGTTCGCGTTAGCGTTCGGGTTCGGGTTCGGTTTAGGGTTAGGGTTCGGGGCCGGGTAAGGGTTCGGGTTCGGGTTAGGGTTAGGTGTTAGTGTTCAGGTTAGGGTTAGGTTTAGGGTTCGGGTTAGGGTTCGGGTTATAGTTAGGGTTAGGGTTCGGGTTAGGGTTAGGGTTAGGGTTAGGGTTAGGGTTCGGGTTACGGTTAGGGTTCGGGTTAGGGTTAGGGTTAGTGTTCGGGTTAGTTTTAGGGTTAGGGTTCGGGTTAGGTTTAGGTTTCGGGTTAGGGTTAGGGTTAGGGTTCGGGTTAGGGTTAGGTTTCGGGTTAGGGTTGGGTTCGGATTAGGTTTCAGGTTAGGGTTAGGGTTCGGGTTCGGGTTAGGGTTAGGGATCGGGTTAGGGTTAGGTTTAGGGTTCGGGTTCGGGTTAGGGTTAGGGTTCGTGTTACGGTTCGGGTTTGGTGTCGGGTTAGGGTTAGGGTTCGGGTTCGGGTTAGGGTTAGGGTTAGGTTTAGGGTTCGGGTTAGGGTTAGGGTTAGGGTTCTGGTTAGGGTTCGGGTTAGGGTTAGGTTTCGGGTTCGGGTTAGGGTTAGGGTTAGGGTTCGGGTTAGGGTTAGGGTTCGTGTTCGGGTTAGGGTTAGGGTTAGGGTTAGGGTTCGGGTTCGGTTTAGGGTTAGGGTTCGGGTTAGGGTTCGGGTTAGGGTTCGGGTTAGGGTTAGGGTTCGGGTTAGGGTTAGGGTTCGGGTTCGGGTTAGGGTTAGTGTTAGGGTTAGGGTTCGGTTTCGGGTTAGGGTTAGGGTTAGGTTTGGGGTTTGGGTTAGGGTTCGGGTTAGGGTTCGGTTTAGGGTTTGGGTTAAGGTTAGGGTTCGGTTTCAAGGTTAGGGTTCGGGTTAGGGTTCGGTTTAGGGTTAGGGTTAAGGTTAGGGTTCGGTTTCAAGGTTAGGGTTAGGGTTAGGGTTCGGGTGAGGTTTCGGGTTAGGGTTAGGATTCGGATAAGGGGTTAGGGTTCGGGTTCGGGTTAGGGTTAGGTTAGGGTTCCGGTTAGGGTTAGGGTTAGGGTTCGGGTTAGGATTAGGGTTAGGGTTAGGGTTAGGTTTCGGGTTAGATTTCGGGTTAGGGTTAGGGTTAGGGTTCGGGTTAGGTTTAGGGTTAGTGTTCAGGTTAGGGTTCGGGTTCGGGTTAGTGTTAGGGTTCGGGTTAGGGTTAGGGTTATGTTTCGTGTTAGGGTTTGGGTTAGGGTTCGGGTTAGGGTTAGGGTTCGGGTTAGGGTTCGGGTAGGGTTAGGATTAGGGTTCGGGTTAGGTTTCGGGTTAGGGTACGGGTTAGGGTTCGGGTTAGGGTTCGGGTTAGGGTTAGGGTTCGGGTTTGGGTTAGAGTTAGGTTTCGGGTTAGGGTTAGGGTTAGGATTCGGGTTAGGGTTCGGATTCGGGTTAGGG
>JAVLSZ010000050.1:2235000-2315000 GCA_032313775.1 Urocyon cinereoargenteus | reverse complement strand
AGGGTTCGGGTTAAGGTTCGGGTTAGGGTTAGGGTTAGGGTTAGGGTTAGGGTTCGTGTTAGGTTTCGGGTTAGGGGTCGGGTTAGGTTTAGGGTTAGGGGTCGGGTTAGGTTTAGGGTTAGGGTTAGGGTTCGGGTTAGGGTTCGGGTTAGGGTTAGGGTTAGGGTTCGGGTTAGGGTTCGGGTTAGGGTTAGAGTTAGGGTTAGGTTTAGGGTTCGGGTTAGGGTTAGGGTTAGGGTTAGGGTTAGGGTTAGGGTTAGTCTTCGGGTTAGGGTTAGGGTTAGGGTTAGGGTTCGGGTTCGGGTAAGGGTTCGGGTTCGGGTTAGGGTTAGGTGTTAGTGTCCAGGTTAGGGTTAGGGTTAGGGTTCGGGTTAGGGTTCGGGTTATTGTTAGGGTTAGGTTTCGGGTTAGGGTTAGGGTTAGGGTTAGTGTTAGGGTTCGGGTTACGGTTAGGGTTCAGGTTAGGGTTAGGGTTAGGGTTCGGGTTAGTTTTAGGGTTAGGGTTCGGGTTAGGTTTAGGTTTCGGGTTAGGGTTAGGGTTAGGGTTAGGGTTCGGGTTAGGGTTAGGTTTCGGGTTAGGGTTGGGTTCGGATTAGGTTTCGGGTTAGGTTTAGGGTTCGGGTTCGGGTTAGGGTTAGGGATCGGGTTAGGGTTAGGTTTAGGGTTCGGGTTAGGGTTAGGGTTCGTGTTATGGTTCGGGTTAGGTGTCGCGTTAGGGTTAGCGTTCGGGTTAGGTTTAGGGTTAGGTTTAGGGTTCGGGTTAGGGTTAGGGGTCGGGTTAGGATTCGGGTTAGGGTTAGGGTTCGGGTTCGGGTTAGGGTTAGGGTTAGGGTTCGGGTTAGGGTTAGTGTTCGTGTTAGGGTTCGGGTTAGGGGTCGGGTTAGGGTTAGGGTTAGCGTTAGGGTTCGGGTTAGGGTTAGGTTTAGGGTTCGTGTTAGGTTTCGGGTTAGGTGTCGGGTTAGGTTTAGGGTTAGGGGTCGGGTTAGGTTTAGGGTTAGGGTTAGGGTTCGGGTTAGGGTTCGGGTTAGGGTTAGGGTTAGGGTTCGGGTTAGGGTTCGGTTTAGGGTTAGAGTTAGGGTTAGGTTTAGGGTTCGGGTTAGGGTTAGCGTTAGGGTTAGGGTTAGGGTTAGGGTTCGGGTTAGGGTTAGGGTTAGGGTTCGGGTTCGGGTTCGGGTTAGCGTTCGGTTTCGGGTTCGGGTTAGGGTTAGGGTTCGGGTTAGGGTTCGGGTTATTGTTAGGGTTAGGGTTCGGGTTAGGGTTAGGGTTAGGGTTAGGGTTAGGGTTCGGTTTACAGTTAGGGTTCGGGTTAGGGTTAGGGTTAGGTTTCGGGTTAGTTTTAGGGTTAGGGTTCGGGATAGGTTTAGGTTTCGGGTTAGGGTTAGGGTTAGGGTTAGGGTTCGGTTTAGGGTTAGGTTTCGGGTTAGGGTTGGGTTCGGATTAGGTTTCGGGTTAGGGTTAGGGTTCGGGTTCGGGTTAGGGTTAGGGATCGGGTTAGGGTTAGGTTTAGGGTTAGGGTTCGAGTTAGGGTTCGGGTTAGGGGTCGAGTTAGGGTTAGGGTTAGGTTTCGGGTTAGGGTTATGGTTAAGGTTAACGTTCGGGTTAGGGTTAGGTTTCGGGTTCGGGTTCGGGTTAGGGTTAGGGTTCGGGTTAGTGTTAGGTTTCGGGTTAGGTTTAGAGTTAGGGTTCGGGTTAGGTTTAGGTTTAGGGTTCGGATTAGGGTTAGGGTTCGGGTTAGGGTTAGGGTTAGGGTTTGGGTTCGGGTTCGGTTTAGGGTTAGGTTTAGGGTTCCGGTTAGGGTTAGTGTTCGTGTTAGGGTTCGGGTTAGGGGTCGGGTTAGGTTTAGGGTTAGGGTTAGGTTTAGGGTTATGGTTCGGGTTAGGGTTAGGTTTAGGGTTAGGGTTCGAGTTAGGGTTCGGGTTAGGGGTCGAGTTAGGGTTAGGGTTAGGTTTCGGGTTAGGGTTAGGTTTAGGGTTAGGGTTCGGGTTAGGATTAGGGTTCGGGTTAGGGTTAGGGTTAGGGTTCGGGTTCGGGTTAGGGTTAGGGTTGGGGTTCGGGTTAGGGTTCGGGTTAGGGTTCGGTTTAGGGTTAGGGTTAGGGTTCGGGTTAGGGTTAGGGTTCCGGTTAGGGTTAGGGTTAGGGTTCGGGTTAGGGTTGGGTTCGGGTTAGGTTTCGGGTTAGGGTTAGGGTTCGGGTTAGTTTTAGGTTTCGGGTTAGGGTTAGGGTTAGGGTTAGGGTTCGGGTTAGGGTTAGGATTCGGGTTAGGGTTCGGGTTAGGGTTATGGTTAGGGTTCGGGTTAGGGTTAGGGTTAGTGTTCGGGTTCGGGTTAGCATTAGGGGTCGGGTTAGGGTTAGGGTTAGGGTTCGGGTTAGGGTTCGGGTTAGGGTTCGGGTTAGGGTTAGGGTTAGCGTTATGGTTCGTATTAGGGTTAGGGTTCGGGTTAGGGTTAGGGTTCGGCTTAGGGTTAGGGTTAGGGTTCGGGTTCGAGTTAGTGTTAGGGTTAGGGTTAGGTTTAGGGTTAAGTTTCGGGTTAGGGTTAGGGTTAGGGTTAGGGTTAGGGTTCGGGTTAGGGTTTGGTTTAGGGTTCGGATTAGGGTTAGGGTTAGGGTTAGGGTTAGGGTTCGGTTTAGGTTTAGGGTTAGGGTTAGGGTTAGGGTTCGGGTTAGGGTTAGGTTTAGGGTTCGGGTCAGGGTTCGGGTTAGGGTTCGGGTTAGGTTTAGGGTTCGGTTTAGGGTGAGGGTTAGGGTTCGGGTTAGGTTTAGGGTTAGGGTTCGTGTGAGGGTTAGGGTTCGGGTTAGGTTTAGGTTTAGGGTTTGGGTATCGGGTTCCGGTTAGGGTTAGGGTTAGGGTTCGGGTTAGGGTTAGGGTTCGGGTTAGGGTTAGGGTTCTGGTTCGGGTTAGAATTAGGGTTCGGGTTAGGGTTAGGGTTAGGGTTAGGGTTCGGATTAGGGTTAATGGTAGGGTTCGTGTTAGGGTTCGGGTTCGGGTTAGGGTTAGGGTTAGGTTTAGGGTTAGGGTTAGGGTTAGGTTTAGGGTTAGGGTTCGGGTTAGGTTTAGGTTTCGGGTTAGGGTTAGGGTTAGGGTTAGGGTTCGGGTTAGGGTTAAGTTTAGGGTTAGGGTTGGGTTCGGATTAGGTTTCGGGTTAGGGTTAGGGTTCGGGTTCGGGTTAGGTTTAGGGATCGGGTTAGGTTTAGGTTTAGGGTTCGGGTTCGGGTTAGGGTTAGGGTTCGTGTTACGGTTCGGGTTAGGTGTCGGGTTAGGGTTAGGGTTAGGGTTCGGGTTAGGGTTAGGGTTAGGTTTAGGGTTCGGGTTAGGGTTAGGGTTAGGGTTAGGGTTCGGGTTAGGGTTCGGGTTAGGGTTAGGTTTCGGGTTCGGTTTTCGGTTAGTGTTAGGGTTCGGGTTAGGGTTAGGGTTCGGGTTCGGGTTAGGTTTAGGGTTCGGGTTCGGGTTAGGGTTAGGTTTCGGGTTCGGGTTAGGGTTCGGGTTTGGGTTAGGGTTCGGGTTAGGGTTAGGGTTCGTGTTAGGGTTCGGGTTAGGGTTAGGGTTCGGGTTCGGGTTCGGGTTAGGGTTAGGTTTCGGGTTAGGGTTAGGTTTCGGGTTAGGTTTAGAGTTAGGGTTCGGGTTAGGTTTAGGTTTAGGGTTCGGATTAGGGTTAGGGTTCGGGTTAGGGTTAGGGTTAGGGTTTGGGTTCGGGTTCGGGTTAGGGTTAGGGTTAGGGTTCCGGTTAGGGTTAGTGTTCGTGTTAGGGTTCGGGTTAGGGGTCGGGTTAGGGTTAGGGTTAGGGTTAGGTTTAGGGTTAGGGTTATAGTTAGGGTTAGGGTTAGGTTTCGGTTTAGGGTTCGGGTTAGGGTTAGGGTTCGGGTTCGGGTTCGGGTTAGGGTTAGGGTTCGGGTAAGGGTTAGGGTTCGGGTTCGGGTTAGGGTTAGGGTTAGGGTTCGGGTTCGGGTTAGGGTTCGGGTTAGGGTTAGGGTTCGGGTTAGGGTTCGGGTTTGGGTTAGGGTTCGGGTTAGGGTTAGGGTTCGGGTTAGGGTTCGGGTTAAGGTTAGGGTTCGGGTTCGGGTTAGGGTTAGGGTTAGGGCTCGGGTTAGGCTTAGTGTTCGTGTTAGGGTTCGGGTTAGGGGTCGGGTTAGGGTTAGGGTTAGGGTTAGGGTTCGGGTTAGGGTTCGGGTTAGGGTTAGGGTTAGGGTTAGGATTCGGGTTAGGGTTCGGGTTAGGGTTCGGGTTAAGGTTCGGGTTAGGGTTAGGGTTATGGTTAGGGTTAGGGTTCGTGTTAGGTTTCGGGTTAGGTGTCGGGTTAGGTTTAGGGTTAGGGGTCGGGTTAGGTTTAGGGTTAGGGTTAGGGTTCAGGTTAGGGTTCGGGTTAGGGTTAGGGTTACGGTTCGGGTTAGGGTTCGGTTTAGGGTTAGAGTTAGGGTTAGGTTTAGGGTTCGGGTTAGAGTTAGGGTTAGGGTTAGGTTTAGGGTTCGGGTTAGGGTTAGGGTTAGGGTTCGGGTTCGGGTTCGGGTTAGCGTTCGGGTTCGGGTTCGGTTTAGGGTTAGGGTTCGGGTTCGGTTAAGGGTTCGGGTTCGGGTTAGGGTTAGGTGTTAGTGTTCAGGTTAGGGTTAGGGTTAGGGTTCGGGTTAGGGTTCGGTTTATTGTTAGGGTTAGGGTTCGGGTTAGGGTTAGGGTTAGGGTTAGGGTTAGGGTTCGGGTTACGGTCAGGGTTCGGGTTAGGGTTAGGGTTAGGGTTCGGGTTAGGTTTAGGGTTAGGGTTCGGGTTAGGTTTAGGTTTCGGGTTAGGGTTAGGGTTAGGGTTAGGGTTCGGGTTAGGGTTAAGTTTCGGGTTAGGGTTGGGTTCGGATTAGGTTTCGGGTTAGGGTTAGGGTTCGGGTTCGGGTTAGGTTTAGGGATCGGGTTAGGTTTAGGTTTAGGGTTCGGGTTCGGGTTAGGGTTAGGGTTCGTGTTACGGTTCGGGTTAGGTGTCGGGTTAGGGTTAGGGTTAGGGTTCGGGTTAGGGTTAGGGTTAGGTTTAGGGTTCGGGTTAGGGTTAGGGTTAGGGTTAGGGTTCGGGTTAGGGTTCGGGTTAGGGTTAGGGTTCGGGTTCGGTTTTGGTTAGTGTTAGGGTTCGGGTTAGGGCTAGGGTTCGGGTTCGTGTTAGGTTTAGGGTTCGGGTTTGGGTTAGGGTTAGGGTTCAGGTTCGGGTTACGGTTCGGGTTTGGGTTAGGGTTCGGGTTAGGGTTAGGGTTCGTGTTAGGGTTCGGGTTAGGGTTAGGGTTCGGGTTCGGGTTCGGGTTAGGGTTAGGGTTCGGGTTATGGTTAGGGTTCGGGTTAGGTTTAGAGTTAGGGTTCGGGTTAGGTTTAGGTTTAGGGTTCGGATTAGGGTTAGGGTTCGGGTTAGGGTTAGGGTTAGGGTTTGGGTTCGGGTTCGGGTTAGGGTTAGGGTTAGTGTTCCGGTTAGGGTTAGTGTTCGTGTTAGGGTTCGGGTTAGGGGTCGGGTTAGGGTTAGGGTTAGGGTTAGGTTTAGGGTTAGGGTTCGGGTTAGGGTTAGTTTTAGGGTTAGGGTTCGAGTTAGGGTTCGGGTTAGGGGTCGAGTTAGGGTTAGGGTTAGGTTTCGGTTTAGAGTTAGGGTTAGGGTTAGGGTTCGGGTTAGGATTAGGGTTCGGGTTAGGGTTAGGGTTAGGGTTCGGGTTCGGGTTAGGGTTAGGGTTAGGGTTCGGGTTAGGGTTCGGGTTAGGGTTCGGGTTAGGGTTAGGGTTAGGGTTCGGTTTCGGGGTTACGGTTAGGGTTAGGGTTCGGTTTAGGGTTCGCGTTAGGGTTAGGATTCGGGTAAGGGGTTAGGGTTCGGGTTCGGGTTAGGTTAGTGTTAGGGTTCCGGTTAGGGTTAGGGTTAGGGTTCGGGTTAGGGTTGGGTTCGGGTTAGGTTTCGGGTTAGGGTTAGGGTTCGGGTTAGGTTTAGGTTTCGGGTTAGGGTTAGGGTTAGGGTTAGGGTTGGGGTTAGGGTTAGGGTTCGGGTTAGGGTTCGGGGTAGGGTTATGGTTAGGGTTCGGGTTAGGGTTAGGGTTAGTGTTCGGGTTAGGTGTTAGTGTTCAGGTTAGGGTTAGGGTTAGGGTTCGGGTTAGGGTTCGGGTTATTGTTAGGGTTAGGGTTCGGGTTAGGGTTAGGGTTAGGGTTAGGGTTAGGGTTCGGGTTACGGTCAGGGTTCGGGTTAGGGTTAGGGTTAGGGTTCGGGTTAGGGTTAGGGTTAGGGTTCGGGTTAGGTTTAGGTTTCGGGTTAGGGTTAGTGTTAGGGTTAGGGTTCGGGTTAGGGTTAAGTTTCGGGTTAGGGTTGGGTTCGGATTAGGTTTCGGGTTAGGGTTAGGGTTCGGGTTCGGGTTAGGTTTAGGGATCGGGTTAGGTTTAGGTTTAGGGTTCGGGTTCGGGTTAGGGTTAGGGTTCGTGTTACGGTTCGGGTTAGGTGTCGGGTTAGGGTTAGGGTTAGGGTTCGGGTTAGGGTTAGGGTTAGGTTTAGGGTTCGGGTTAGGGTTAGGGTTAGGGTTAGGGTTCGGGTTAGGGTTCGGGTTAGGGTTAGGGTTCGGGTTCGGTTTTGGGTTAGTGTTAGGGTTCGGGTTAGGGTTAGGCTTCGGGTTCGGGTTAGGTTTAGGGTTCGGGTTCGGGTTAGGGTTAGGGTTCGGGTTCGGGTTAGGGTTCGGTTTGGGTTAGGTTTAGAGTTAGGGTTCGGGTTAGGTTTAGGTTTAGGGTTCGGGTTCGGGTTAGGGTTAGGGTTCGGGTTCGGGTTCGGGTTAGGGTTAGGGTTCGGGTTAGGATTAGGGTTCGGGTTAGGTTTAGGGTTAGGGTTCGGGTTCGGGTTAGGGTTAGGGTTAGGGTTCGGGTTAGGGTTCGGGTTAGGGTTCGGGTTAGGTTTAGGGTTAGGGTTCGGGTTCGGGGTTAGGGTTAGGGTTAGGGTTCGGTTTAGGGTTCGCGTTAGGGTTAGGATTCGGGTAAGGGGTTAGGGTTCGGGTTCGGGTTAGGTTAGGGTTAGGGTTCCGGTTAGGGTTAGGGTTAGGGTTCGGGTTAGGGTTGGGTTCGGGTTAGGTTTCGGGTTAGGGTTAGGGTTCGGGTTAGGTTTAGGTTTCGGGTTAGGGTTAGGGTTAGGGTTAGGGTTGGGGTTAGGGTTAGGGTTCGGGTTAGGGTTCGGTTTAGGGTTATGGTTAGGGTTCGGGTTAGGGTTAGGGTTAGTGTTCGGGTTCGGGTTAGCATTAGGGGTCGGGTTAGGGTTAGGGTTAGGGTTCGGGTTAGGGTTCGGGTTAGGGTTCGGGTTAGCGTTAGGGTTAGCGTTAGGGTTCGTGTTAGGGTTAGGGTTCGGGTTAGGGTTTGGGTTCGGCTTAGGTTTAGGGTTAGGGTTCGGGTTCGAGTTAGGGTTAGGGTTAGGGTTAGGTTTAGGGTTAAGTTTCGGGTTAGGGTTAGGTTTAGGGTTAGGGTTCGGGTTAGGGTTTGGGTTAGGGTTCGGATTAGGGTTAGGGTTAGGTTTAGGGTTAGGGTTCGGTTTAGGTTTAGGGTTAGGGTTAGGGTTAGGTTTAGGGTTAGGGTTCGGGTTAGGGTTAGGGTTAGGGTTATGGTTTGGGTTCGGGTTCGGGGTAGGGTTAGGGTTCGGGTTCGGGTTAGGGTTAGGTTTAGGGTTAGGGTTAGGGTTGGGGTTGGATTAGGGTTAATGGTAGGGTTCGGGTTAGGGTTCGGGTTCGGGTTAGGGTTAGGGTTAGGTTTAGGGTTAGAGTTAGGGTTAGGGTTAGGGTTCGGGTTAGGGTTAGGGTTAGGGTTAGTGTTAGGGTTAGGGTTCGGGTTAGGGTTAGTGTTGGGTTCGGGATCGGGTTCGGGTTAGGGTTCGGGTTCGGGTTCGGTTTAGGGTTAGGGTTCGGGTTCGGGTTAGGGTTAGGGTTCGGGTTAGGGTTAGGGTTTAGTGTTCAGGTTAGGGTTAGGGTTCGGGTTAGGGTTCGGGTTAGGGTTAGGTTTAGGGTTCGGGTTAGGGTTAGGTTTCGGGTTAGGGTTAGGGTTAGGGTTCGGGTTAGGGTTCGGGTTAGGGTTCGGGTTAGGGTTAGCCTTCGGTTTAGGGTGAGGGTTAGGGTTCGGGTTAGGTTTAGGGTTAGGGTTCGGGTGAGGGTTAGGGTTCGGGTTAGGTTTCGGGTTAGGGTTTGGGTTCGGATTCCGGTTAGGTTTAGGGTTAGGGTTCGGGTTAGGGTTAGCTTTCGGGTTAGGTTTAGGGTTCGGGTTCGGGTTAGATTTAGGGTTCGGGTTAGGGTTAGGTTTAGGGTTAGGTTTAGGGTTGGGGTTGGATTAGGGTTAATGGTAGGGTTCGGGTTAGGTTTCGGGTTCGGGTTAGGGTTAGGGTTCGGGTTAGGTTTAGGGTTCTGGTTCGGGTTAGAATTAGGGTTCGGGTTAGGGTTAGGGTTAGGGTTAGGGTTCGGATTAGGGTTAATGGTAGGGTTCGTGTTAGGGTTCGGGTTCGGGTTAGGGTTAGGGTTAGGTTTAGGGTTAGTGTTAGGGTTAGGTTTAGGGTTAGGGTTCGGGTTAGGTTTAGGTTTCGGGTTAGGGTTAGGGTTAGGGTTAGGGTTCGGGTTAGGGTTAAGTTTAGGGTTAGGGTTGGGTTCGGATTAGGTTTCGGGTTAGGGTTAGGGTTCGGGTTCGGGTTAGGTTTAGGGATCGGGTTAGGTTTAGGTTTAGGGTTCGGGTTCGGGTTAGGGTTAGGGTTCGTGTTACGGTTCGGGTTAGGTGTCGGGTTAGGGTTAGGGTTAGGGTTCGGGTTAGGGTTAGGGTTAGGTTTAGGGTTCGGGTTAGGGTTAGGGTTAGGGTTAGGGTTCGGGTTAGGGTTCGGGTTAGGGTTAGGTTTCGGGTTCGGTTTTCGGTTAGTGTTAGGGTTCGGGTTAGGGTTAGGGTTCGGGTTCGGGTTAGGTTTAGGGTTCGGGTTCGGGTTAGGGTTAGGTTTCGGGTTCGGGTTAGGGTTCGGGTTTGGGTTAGGGTTCGGGTTAGGGTTAGGGTTCGTGTTAGGGTTCGGGTTAGGGTTAGGGTTCGGGTTCGGGTTCGGGTTAGGGTTAGGTTTCGGGTTATGGTTAGGTTTCGGGTTAGGTTTAGAGTTAGGGTTCGGGTTAGGTTTAGGTTTAGGGTTCGGATTAGGGTTAGGGTTCGGGTTAGGGTTAGGGTTAGGGTTTGGGTTCGGGTTCGGGTTAGGGTTAGGGTTAGGGTTCCGGTTAGGGTTAGTGTTCGTGTTAGGGTTCGGGTTAGGGGTCGGGTTAGGGTTAGGGTTAGGGTTAGGTTTAGGGTTAGGGTTATAGTTAGGGTTAGGGTTAGGTTTCGGTTTAGGGTTCGGGTTAGGGTTAGGGTTCGGGTTCGGGTTCGGGTTAGGGTTAGGGTTCGGGTAAGGGTTAGGGTTCGGGTTCGGGTTAGGGTTAGGGTTAGGGTTCGGGTTCGGGTTAGGGTTCGGGTTAGGGTTAGGGTTCGGGTTAGGGTTCGGGTTTGGGTTAGGGTTCGGGTTAGGGTTAGGGTTCGGGTTAGGGTTCGGGTTAAGGTTAGGGTTCGGGTTCGGGTTAGGGTTAGGGTTAGGGCTCGGGTTAGGCTTAGTGTTCGTGTTAGGGTTCGGGTTAGGGGTCGGGTTAGGGTTAGGGTTAGGGTTAGGGTTCGGGTTAGGGTTCGGGTTAGGGTTAGGGTTAGGGTTAGGATTCGGGTTAGGGTTCGGGTTAGGGTTCGGGTTAAGGTTCGGGTTAGGGTTAGGGTTATGGTTAGGGTTAGGGTTCGTGTTAGGTTTCGGGTTAGGTGTCGGGTTAGGTTTAGGGTTAGGGGTCGGGTTAGGTTTAGGGTTAGGGTTAGGGTTCAGGTTAGGGTTCGGGTTAGGGTTAGGGTTACGGTTCGGGTTAGGGTTCGGTTTAGGGTTAGAGTTAGGGTTAGGTTTAGGGTTCGGGTTAGAGTTAGGGTTAGGGTTAGGTTTAGGGTTCGGGTTAGGGTTAGGGTTAGGGTTCGGGTTCGGGTTCGGGTTAGCGTTCGGGTTCGGGTTCGGTTTAGGGTTAGGGTTCGGGTTCGGTTAAGGGTTCGGGTTCGGGTTAGGGTTAGGTGTTAGTGTTCAGGTTAGGGTTAGGGTTAGGGTTCGGGTTAGGGTTCGGTTTATTGTTAGGGTTAGGGTTCGGGTTAGGGTTAGGGTTAGGGTTAGGGTTAGGGTTCGGGTTACGGTCAGGGTTCGGGTTAGGGTTAGGGTTAGGGTTCGGGTTAGGTTTAGGGTTAGGGTTCGGGTTAGGTTTAGGTTTCGGGTTAGGGTTAGGGTTAGGGTTAGGGTTCGGGTTAGGGTTAAGTTTCGGGTTAGGGTTGGGTTCGGATTAGGTTTCGGGTTAGGGTTAGGGTTCGGGTTCGGGTTAGGTTTAGGGATCGGGTTAGGTTTAGGTTTAGGGTTCGGGTTCGGGTTAGGGTTAGGGTTCGTGTTACGGTTCGGGTTAGGTGTCGGGTTAGGGTTAGGGTTAGGGTTCGGGTTAGGGTTAGGGTTAGGTTTAGGGTTCGGGTTAGGGTTAGGGTTAGGGTTAGGGTTCGGGTTAGGGTTCGGGTTAGGGTTAGGGTTCGGGTTCGGTTTTGGTTAGTTTTAGGGTTCGGGTTAGGGCTAGGGTTCGGGTTCGTGTTAGGTTTAGGGTTCGGGTTCGGGTTAGGGTTAGGGTTCAGGTTCGGGTTACGGTTCGGGTTTGGGTTAGGGTTCGGGTTAGGGTTAGGGTTCGTGTTAGGGTTCGGGTTAGGGTTAGGGTTCGGGTTCGGGTTAGGGTTAGGGTTCGGGTTATGGTTAGGGTTCGGGTTAGGTTTAGAGTTAGGGTTCGGGTTAGTTTTAGGTTTAGGGTTCGGATTAGGGTTAGGGTTCGGGTTAGGGTTAGGGTTAGGGTTTGGGTTCGGGTTCGGGTTAGGGTTAGGGTTAGGGTTCCGGTTAGGGTTAGTGTTCGTGTTAGGGTTCGGGTTAGGGGTCGGGTTAGGGTTAGGGTTAGGGTTAGGTTTAGGGTTAGGGTTCGGGTTAGGGTTAGTTTTAGGGTTAGGGTTCGAGTTAGGGTTCGGGTTAGGGGTCGAGTTAGGGTTAGGGTTAGGTTTCGGTTTAGAGTTAGGGTTAGGGTTAGGGTTCGGGTTAGGATTAGGGTTCGGGTTAGGGTTAGGGTTAGGGTTCGGGTTCGGGTTAGGGTTAGGGTTAGGGTTCGGGTTAGGGTTCGGGTTAGGGTTCGGGTTAGGGTTAGGGTTAGGGTTCGGTTTCGGGGTTACGGTTAGGGTTAGGGTTCGGTTTAGGGTTCGCGTTAGGGTTAGGATTCGGGTAAGGGGTTAGGGTTCGGGTTCGGGTTAGGTTAGTGTTAGGGTTCCGGTTAGGGTTAGGGTTAGGGTTCGGGTTAGGGTTGGGTTCGGGTTAGGTTTCGGGTTAGGGTTAGGGTTCGGGTTAGGTTTAGGTTTCGGGTTAGGGTTAGGGTTAGGGTTAGGGTTGGGGTTAGGGTTAGGGTTCGGGTTAGGGTTCGGGGTAGGGTTATGGTTAGGGTTCGGGTTAGGGTTAGGGTTAGTGTTCGGGTTAGGTGTTAGTGTTCAGGTTAGGGTTAGGGTTAGGGTTCGGGTTAGGGTTCGGGTTATTGTTAGGGTTAGGGTTCGGGTTAGGGATAGGGTTAGGGTTAGGGTTAGGGTTCGGGTTACGGTCAGGGTTCGGGTTAGGGTTAGGGTTAGGGTTCGGGTTAGGGTTAGGGTTAGGATTCGGGTTAGGTTTAGGTTTCGGGTTAGGGTTAGTGTTAGGTTTAGGGTTCGGTTTAGGGTTAAGTTTCGGGTTAGGGTTGGGTTCGGATTAGGTTTCGGGTTAGGGTTAGGGTTCGGGTTCGGGTTAGGTTTAGGGATCGGGTTAGGTTTAGGTTTAGGGTTCGGGTTCGGGTTAGGGTTAGGGTTCGTGTTACGGTTCGGGTTAGGTGTCGGGTTAGGGTTAGGGTTAGGGTTCGGGTTAGGGTTAGGGTTAGGTTTAGGGTTCGGGTTAGGGTTAGGGTTAGGGTTAGGGTTCGGGTTAGGGTTCGGGTTAGGGTTAGGGTTCGGGTTCGGTTTTGGGTTAGTGTTAGGGTTCGGGTTAGGGTTAGGGTTCGGGTTCGGGTTAGGTTTAGGGTTCGGGTTCGGGTTAGGGTTAGGGTTCGGGTTCGGGTTAGGGTTCGGTTTGGGTTAGGTTTAGAGTTAGGGTTCGGGTTAGGTTTAGGTTTAGGGTTCGGGTTCGGGTTAGGGTTAGGGTTCGGGTTCGGGTTCGGGTTAGGGTTAGGGTTCGGGTTAGGATTAGGGTTCGGGTTAGGTTTAGGGTTAGGGTTCGGGTTCGGGTTAGGGTTAGGGTTAGGGTTCGGGTTAGGGTTCGGGTTAGGGTTCGGGTTAGGTTTAGGGTTAGGGTTCGGGTTCGGGGTTAGGGTTAGGGTTAGGGTTCGGTTTAGGGTTCGCGTTAGGGTTAGGATTCGGGTAAGGGGTTAGGGTTCGGGTTCGGGTTAGGTTAGGGTTAGGGTTCCGGTTAGGGTTAGGGTTAGGGTTCGGGTTAGGGTTGGGTTCGGGTTAGGTTTCGGGTTAGGGTTAGGGTTCGGGTTAGGTTTAGGTTTCGGGTTAGGGTTAGGGTTAGGGTTAGGGTTGGGGTTAGGGTTAGGGTTCGGGTTAGGGTTCGGTTTAGGGTTATGGTTAGGGTTCGGGTTAGGGTTAGGGTTAGTGTTCGGGTTCGGGTTAGCATTAGGGGTCGGGTTAGGGTTAGGGTTAGGGTTCGGGTTAGGGTTCGGGTTAGGGTTCGGGTTAGCGTTAGGGTTAGCGTTAGGGTTCGTGTTAGGGTTAGGGTTCGGGTTAGGGTTTGGGTTCGGCTTAGGTTTAGGGTTAGGGTTCGGGTTCGAGTTAGGGTTAGGGTTAGGGTTAGGTTTAGGGTTAAGTTTCGGGTTAGGGTTAGGGTTAGGGTTAGGGTTCGGGTTAGGGTTTGGGTTAGGGTTCGGATTAGGGTTAGGGTTAGGTTTAGGGTTAGGGTTCGGTTTAGGTTTAGGGTTAGGGTTAGGGTTAGGTTTAGGGTTAGGGTTCGGGTTAGGGTTAGGGTTAGGGTTATGGTTTGGGTTCGGGTTCGGGGTAGGGTTAGGGTTCGGGTTCGGGTTAGGGTTAGGTTTAGGGTTAGGGTTAGGGTTGGGGTTGGATTAGGGTTAATGGTAGGGTTCGGGTTAGGGTTCGGGTTCGGGTTAGGGTTAGGGTTAGGTTTAGGGTTAGAGTTAGGGTTAGGGTTAGGGTTCGGGTTAGGGTTAGGGTTAGGGTTAGTGTTAGGGTTAGGGTTCGGGTTAGGGTTAGTGTTGGGTTCGGGATCGGGTTCGGGTTAGGGTTCGGGTTCGGGTTCGGTTTAGGGTTAGGGTTCGGGTTCGGGTTAGGGTTAGGGTTCGGGTTAGGGTTAGGGTTTAGTGTTCAGGTTAGGGTTAGGGTTCGGGTTAGGGTTCGGGTTAGGGTTAGGTTTAGGGTTCGGGTTAGGGTTAGGTTTCGGGTTAGGGTTAGGGTTAGGGTTCGGGTTAGGGTTCGGGTTAGGGTTCGGGTTAGGGTTAGCCTTCGGTTTAGGGTGAGGGTTAGGGTTCGGGTTAGGTTTAGGGTTAGGGTTCGGGTGAGGGTTAGGGTTCGGGTTAGGTTTCGGGTTAGGGTTTGGGTTCGGATTCCGGTTAGGTTTAGGGTTAGGGTTCGGGTTAGAGTTAGCTTTCGGGTTAGGTTTAGGGTTCGGGTTCGGGTTAGATTTAGGGTTCGGGTTAGGGTTAGGTTTAGGGTTAGGTTTAGGGTTGGGGTTGGATTAGGGTTAATGGTAGGGTTCGGGTTAGGTTTCGGGTTCGGGTTAGGGTTAGGGTTACGTTTAGGGGTTAGGGTTAGGGTTAGTGTTAGGTTTAGGGTTAGGGTTCGGGTTTGGGTTCAGGTTAGGGTTAGGGTTAGGGTTCGGGTTAGGGTTCGTGTTAGGGTAAGGGTTAGGGTTAGGGTTCGTGTTAGGGTTAGGGTTAGGGTTAGGGTTCGGGTTAGGGTTCGGGTTAGGCTTTGGGTTAGGGTTAGGGTTCGTGTTAGGGTTAGGGTTAGGGTTAGGGTTCGGGTTAGGGTTCGGGTTAGGGTTCGGGTTAAGGTTCGTGTTAGGGTTAGGGTTAGGGTTAGGGTTAGGGTTCGTGTTAGGTTTCGGGTTAGGTGTCGGGTTAGGTTTAGGGTTAGGGTTAGGGTTCGGGTTCGGGTTAGGGTTTGGGTTCGGGTTAGGGTTCGGTTTAGGGTTCGGGTTAGGGTTAGGGATAGGGTTCGGTTTCGGGGTTAGGGTTAGGGTTAGGGTTAGGGTTCGGGTTAGGGTTAGGGTTAGGGTTCGGGTTAGGGTTAGGGTTAGGGTTCGGTTAGGGTTCGGGTTAGGGTTAGGATTAGGGTTAGGGTTAGGGTTCGGGTTAGGGTTAGGGTTATGGTTTGGGTTCGGGTTCGGGGTAGGGTTAGGGTTCGGGTTCGGGTTAGGGTTCGGGTTCGGGTTATGGGTTAGTGTTCGGGTTAGGGTTAGGGTAAGGGTTGGGGTTAGGGTTCGGGTTAGGGTTAGGGTTAGGGTTAGGGTTAAGTTTAGGGTTAGTGTTCGGGTTAGGGTTAGGGTTAGGGTTAGGGTTAGGGTTCGGATTAGGGTTAGGTTTTAGGGTTAGGGTTAGGGTTAGGGTTAGGGGTTAGGGTTAGGGTTAAGGTTAGGGTTCGGATTAGGGTTATGGTTAGGGTTAGGTTTAGGGTTCGGATTAGGGTTATAGTTAGGGTTAGGGTTAGGGTTCGGGTTAGGGTTAGGGTTAGGGTTAGGGTTAGGGTTAGGGTTCGGGTTAGTTTTAGGGTTAGTGTTCGAGTTAGGGTTAGGGTTCGGTTTAGGGTTAGGGGTTAGGGTTAGCGTTAGGGTTAGGGTTAGGGTTTGGGTTAGGGTTAGGGTTAGGGTTCTGTTTAGGGTTCGGGTTAGGGTTAGGGTTACGGTTCGGGTTAGAGTGCGGGTTAGAGTTCGGATAGGGTTTAGGGTTATGGTTAGGGTTAGGGTTAAGGTTCGGGTTAGGGTTAGGGTTAGGGTTAGGGTTAGGTTTCGGGTTAGGGTTCGGGTTAGGGTTCGGGATAGGGTTAGGGTTAGGGTTCGTGTTAGGGTTAGGTTTAGGGTTAGAGTTAGGGTTAGGGTTAGGGTTCGGGTTAGGGTTAGGGTTAGGGTTAGTTTTAGGGTTAGGGTTCGGGTTAGGGTTAGTGTTGGGTTCGGGATCGGGTTCGGGTTAGGGTTCGGGTTCGGGTTCGGGTTAGGGTTAGGGTTCGGGTTCGGGTTAGGGTTAGGGTTCGGGTTAGGGTTAGGGTTTAGTGTTCAGGTTAGGGTTAGGGTTCGGGTTAGGGTTCGGGTTAGGGTTAGGTTTAGGGTTCGGGTTAGGGTTAGGTTTCGGGTTAGGGTTAGGGTTAGGGTTCGGGTTACGGTTAGGGTTCGGGTTAGGGTTAGGGTTAGGGTTCGGGTTAGGTTTAGTGTTAGGGTTCGGGTTAGATTTAGGTATCGGTTTAGGGTTAGGTTTAGGGTTAGGGTTGGTTTAGGGTTAGGTTTCGGGTTAGGGTTGGGTTCGGGTTAGGTTTAGGGTTAGGTTTAGGGTTCGGGTTTGGGTTAGGTTTCTGGTTAGGGTTTGGGTTAGGGTTAGGGTTCGGGTTAGTGTTAGGGTTAGGGTTAGGGTTCGGGTTAGGGTTCGGGTTAGGGTTCAGGTTAAGGTTCGGGTTAGGGTTAGGGTTAGGGTTAGGGTTAGGGTTAGGGTTCGTGTTCGGGTTAGGTTTCGGGTTAGGGTTTGGGTTAGGGTTCGGGTTCGGGTTAGGGTTTGGGTTTGGGTTAGGGTTCGGTTTAGGGTTCGGGTTAGGGTTAGGGTTAGGGTTAGTGTTCGGTTCGGGGTTAGGGTTAGGGTTAGGGCTCGGGTTAGGGTTCGGTTTAGCGTTCGGGTTCGGGTTAGGGTTAGGGTTAGGGTTCCGGTTAGGGTAAGGGTTAGGGTTTTGGTTAGGGTTCGGGTTCGGGTTAGCGTTCTGGCTCGGGTTAGGGTTAGGGTTAGGGTTCGGGTTAGGTTTCGGTTTAGGGTTAGGGTTAGGGTTATGTTTAGGTTTAGGGTTAGGGTTCGGGTTAGGGATAGGGTTATGGTTTGGGTTCGGGTTAGGGGTAGGGTTAGGGTTCGGGTTTGGGTTAGGTTACGGGTTCGGGTTCGGGTTAGGGGTTAGGGTTCGGTTTAGGGTTAGTGTTAGGGTACGGGTTAGGGTTAGGGTTAGGTTTAGGTTTAGGGTTCGGGTTATGGTTTGGGTTAGGGTTAGGGTTAGGGTTCGGGTTAGGGTTAGGGTTAGTGTTCGGGTTAGGGTTCGGGTTATGGTTAGGGTTAGGGTTCGTGTTAGGGTTCGGTTTCGTGTTAGGGTTCGGGTTCGGGTTAGGTTTAGGGTTAGGTTTCGGGTTAGGGTTCGGGTTAGGGTTAGAGTTAGGATGAGGGTTCGGGTTAGGGCTCGAGATCGGGTGAGGGTTAGGGTTAGGGTTAGGGTTAGGGTTCAGGTTAGATTTAGGTTTCGGGTTAGGGTTAGGGTTAGGGTTAGGGCTCGGGTTAAGGTTAGGATTCGGGTTAGGGTTGGGTTCGGGTGAGGTTTCGGGTTAGGGTTAGGGTTCGGGTTCGGGTTAGGGTTAGGTTTCGGGTTAGGGTTAGGGTTAGGGTTCGGGTTAGGGTTAGGGTTCGGGTTAGGGTTAGGGTTAGGGTTCGGGTTAGGGTTAGGGTTAGGGTTCGGTTAGGGTTCGGGTTAGGGTTAGGATTAGGGTTAGGGTTAGGGTTCGGGTTAGGGTTAGGGTTATGGTTTGGGTTCGGGTTCGGGGTAGGGTTAGGGTTCGGGTTCGGGTTAGGGTTCGGGTTCGGGTTATGGGTTAGTGTTCGGGTTAGGGTTAGGGTAAGGGTTGGGGTTAGGGTTCGGGTTAGGGTTAGGGTTAGGGTTAGGGTTAAGTTTAGGGTTAGGGTTCGGGTTAGGGTTAGGGTTAGGGTTAGGGTTAGGGTTCGGATTAGGGTTAGGTTTTAGGGTTAGGGTTAGGGTTAGGGTTAGGGGTTAGGGTTAGGGTTAAGGTTAGGGTTCGGATTAGGGTTATGGTTAGGGTTAGGGTTAGGGTTCGGATTAGGGTTATGGTTAGGGTTAGGGTTAGGGTTCGGGTTAGGGTTAGGGTTAGGGTTAGGGTTAGGGTTAGGGTTAGGGTTCGGGTTAGTTTTAGGGTTAGTGTTCGAGTTAGGGTTAGGGTTCGGTTTAGGGTTAGGGGTTAGGGTTAGCGTTAGGTTTAGGGTTAGGGTTTGGGTTAGGGTTAGGGTTAGGGTTCTGTTTAGGGTTCGGGTTAGGGTTAGGGTTACGGTTCGGGTTAGAGTGCGGGTTAGAGTTCGGATTAGGTTTAGGGTTATGGTTAGGGTTAGGGTTAAGGTTCGGGTTAGGGTTAGGGTTAGGGTTAGGGTTAGGTTTCGGGTTAGGGTTCGGGTTAGGGTTCGGGATAGGGTTAGGGTTAGGGTTCGTGTTAGGGTTAGGTTTAGGGTTAGAGTTAGGGTTAGGGTTAGGGTTCGGGTTAGGGTTAGGGTTAGGGTTAGTGTTAGGGTTAGGGTTCGGGTTAGGGTTAGTGTTGGGTTCGGGATCGGGTTCGGGTTAGGGTTCGGGTTCGGGTTCAGGTTAGGGTTAGGGTTCGGGTTCGGGTTAGGGTTAGGGTTCGGGTTAGGTTTAGGGTTTAGTGTTCAGGTTAGGGTTAGGGTTCGGGTTAGGGTTCGGGTTAGGGTTAGGTTTAGGGTTCGGGTTAGGGTTAGGTTTAGGGTTAGGGTTAGGGTTAGGGTTCGGGTTACGGTTAGGGTTCGGGTTAGGTTTAGGGTTAGGTTTCGGGTTAGGTTTAGTGTTAGGGTTCGGGTTAGATTTAGGTATCGGTTTAGGGTTAGGTTTAGGGTTAGGGTTGGTTTAGGGTTAGGTTTCGGGTTAGGGTTGGGTTCGGGTTAGGTTTAGGGTTAGGTTTAGGGTTCGGGTTTGGGTTAGGTTTCTGGTTAGGGTTTGGGTTAGGGTTAGGGTTCGGGTTAGTGTTAGGGTTAGGGTTAGGGTTCGGGTTAGGGTTCGGGTTAGGGTTCAGGTTAAGGTTCGGGTTAGGGTTAGGGTTAGGGTTAGGGTTAGGGTTCGTGTTCGGGTTAGGGTTCGGGTTAGGGTTTGGGTTAGGGTTCGGGTTCGGGTTAGGGTTTGGGTTCGGGTTAGGGTTCGGTTTAGGGTTCGGGTTAGGGTTAGGGTTAGGGTTAGTGTTCGGTTCGGGGTTAGGGTTAGGGTTAGGGCTCGGGTTAGGGTTCGGTTTAGCGTTCGGGTTCGGGTTAGGGTTAGGGTTAGGGTTCCGGTTAGGGTAAGGGTTAGGGTTTTGGTTAGGGTTCGGGTTCGGTTTAGCGTTCTGGCTCGGGTTAGGGTTAGGGTTAGGGTTCGGGTTAGGTTTCGGTTTAGGGTTAGGTTTAGGGTTATGTTTAGGTTTAGGGTTAGGGTTCGGGTTAGGGATAGGGTTATGGTTTGGGTTCGGGTTAGGGGTAGGGTTAGGGTTCGGGTTTGGGTTAGGTTACGGGTTCGGGTTCGGGTTAGGGGTTAGGGTTCGGTTTAGGGTTAGTGTTGGGGTACGGGTTAGGGTTAGGGTTAGGTTTAGGTTTAGGGTTCGGGTTATGGTTTGGGTTAGGGTTAGGGTTAGGGTTCGGGTTAGGGTTAGGGTTAGTGTTCGGGTTAGGGTTCGGGTTATGGTTAGGGTTAGGGTTCGTGTTAGGGTTCGGTTTCGTGTTAGGGTTCGGGTTCGGGTTAGGTTTAGGGTTAGGTTTCGGGTTAGGGTTCGGGTTAGGGTTAGAGTTAGGATGAGGGTTCGGGTTAGGGTTCGAGATCGGGTGAGGGTTAGGGTTAGGGTTAGGGTTAGGGTTCAGGTTAGATTTAGGTTTCGGGTTAGGGTTAGGGTTAGGGTTAGGGCTCGGGTTAAGGTTAGGATTCGGGTTAGGGTTGGGTTCGGGTGAGGTTTCGGGTTAGGGTTAGGGTTCGGGTTCGGGTTAGGGTTAGGTTTCGGGTTAGGGTTAGGGTTAGGGTTCGGGTTAGGGTTAGGGTTCGGGTTAGGGTTAGGGTTAGGTTTCGGGTTAGGGTTAGAGTTACGGTTAGGTTTCGTGTTAGGGTTCGGGTTAGGGGTCGGGTTAGGCTTAGGTTTAAGTTTCTGGTTAGGGTTCGGTTTAGGGTTCGGGTTAGGGTTAGGGTTCGGGTTAGCGTTAGGGTTAGGGTTCGGGTTCGGGTTAGGTTTAGGGTTGGGGTTCGGGTAAGGCTTAGGGTTCGGGTTAGGGTTCGGGTTAGGGTTAGGGTTAGGGTTAGGGTTCGGGTTGGAGGTTAGGGTTAGGGTTCGGGTTAGGGTTCGGTTTAGGGTTAAGATTAGGGTAAGGGGTTAGGGTTCGGGTTCGGTTAGGGTAAGGGTTAGGGTTCCGGTTAGGGTTAGGGTTCGGGTTAGGTTTAGGGTTAGGGTTAGGGTTAGGGTTCGGGTAAGGGTTCGGGTTAGGGTTAGGGTTAGGGTTCGGGTTAGGGTTAGGGTTAGGGTTCGAGTTACGGTTAGGTTTCGGGTTAGGGTTAGGGGTTAGGGTTAGTGTTAGGGTTAGGGTTAGGGTTCGGGTTAGGGTTAGGGTTAGGGTTAGGGTTAGGGTTCGGGTTACGGTTAGGATTAGGGTTAGGGTTAGGGTTCGGGTTAGGGTTAGGGTTATGGTTTGGGTTCGGGTTCGGGGTAGGGTTAGGGTTCGGGTTCGGGTTAGGGTTCGGGTTCGGGTTCGGGTTATGGTTTAGGGTTCGGGTTAGGGTTAGGTTTAGGGTTGGGGTTAGGGTTCGGGTTAGGGTTAGGGTTAGGGTTAGGGTTAGGGTTAGGTTTAGGGTTAGGGTTCGGGTTAGGGTTAGGGTTCGTATTAGGGTTAGGTTTTAGGGTTAGGGTTAGGGTTAGGGTTAGGGTTAGGGGTTAGGGTTAGGGTTAGCTTTAGGGTTCGGATTAGGGTTATGGTTAGGGTTAGGGTTAGGTTTCGGATTAGTGTTATGGTTAGGGTTAGGGTTAGGTTTCGGGTTAGGGTTAGGGTTAGGGTTAGGGTTCGGGTTAGGGTTCGGGTTAGGGTTCGGGTTAAGGTTCGGGTTAGGGTTAGGGTTAGGGTTAGGGTTCGTGTTAGGTTTCGGGTTAGGGGTCGGGTTAGGTTTAGGGTTAGGGGTCGGGTTAGGTTTAGGGGTAGGGTTAGGGTTCGGTTTAGGGTTCGGGTTAGGGTTAGGGTTAGGGTTCAGGTTAGGGTTCGGTTTAGGGTTAGAGTTAGGGTTAGTTTTAGGGTTCGGGTTAGGGTTAGGGTTAGGGTTAGGGTTAGGGTTCGGGTTAGGGTTAGGGTTAGGGTTCGGGTTCGGGTTCGGGTTAGCGTTCGGGTTCGGTTTGGGTTAGGGTTAGGGTTCGGGTTCGGGTAAGGGTTCGGGTTCGGGTTAGGGTTAGGTGTTAGTGTTCAGGTTAGGGTTAGGGTTAGGGTTCGGGTTAGGGTTCGGGTTAGGGTTAGGGTTAGGGTTTGGGTTAGGGTTAGGGTTAGGGTTATGGTTAGGGTTCGGTTTACGGTTAGGGTTCGGGTTAAGGTTAGGGTTAGGGTTCGGGTTAGGTTTAGGGTTAGGGTTCGGGTTAGGTTTAGGTTTCGGTTTAGGGTTAGGGTTAGGTTTAGGGTTTGGGTTAGGGTTGGTTTCGGGTTAGGGTTGGGTTCGGATTAGGTTTCGGGTTAGGGTTAGGGTTAGGGTTCGGGTTAGGTTTAGGGTTAGGTTTAGGGTTCGGGTTAGGGTTAGGGTTAGGGTTAGGGTTCGGGTTAGGGTTAGGGTTAGTGTTCGGTTTCGGGGTTAGGGTTAGGGTTAGGGTTCGGGTTAGGGTTCGGTTTAGTGTTCGGGTTCGGGTTAGGGTTAGGGTTAGGGTTCCGGTTAGGGTAAGGGTTAGGGTTTTGGTTAGGGTTCGGGTTCGGGTTAGCGTTCTGGTTCGGGTTAGGGTTAGGGTTAGGGTTCGGGTTAGGGTTTGGGTTAGGGTTAGGGTTAGGGTTAGGGTTAGGGTTAGGGATAGGGTTGTGGTTTGGGTTCGGGTTCGGGGTAGGGTTAGGGTTCGGGTTCGGGTTATGTTACGGGTTCGGGTTTGGGTTAGGGGTTAGGGTTCGGATCAGGGTTAGGGTTAGGGTTCGGGTTAGGGTTAGGGTTAGGGTTAGGTTTAGGGTTAGGGTTCGGGTTATGGTTTGGGTTAGGGTTAGGGTTAGGGGTCGGGTTAGGGTTAGGGTTAGGGTTCGGGTTAGGGTTCGGGTTATGGTTAGGGTTAGGGTTCGGGTTAGGGTTCGGGTTCGTGTTAGGGTTCGGGTTCGGGTTAGGGTTAGGGTTAGGTTTCGGGTTAGGGTTCGGGTTAGGTTTAGAGTTAGGATGAGGGTTCGGGTTAGGGTTCGAGTTAGGGTGAGGGTTAGGGTTAGGGTTAGGGTTAGGGTTCAGGATAGATTTAGGTTTCGGGTTAGGGATAGGGTTAAGGTTAGGGTTCGTGTTAAGGTTAGGGTTCCGGTTAGGGTTGGGTTCGGGTTAGGTTTCGGGTTAGGGTTAGGGTTCGGTTTCGGGTTAGGGTTAGGTTTCGGGTTAGGGTTAGGTTTAAGGTTCGGGTTAGTGTTAGGGTTCGGTTTAGGGTTAGGGTTAGGTTTCGGGTTAGGGTTAGGGTTACGGTTAGGGTTCGTGTTAGGGTTCGGGTTAGGGGTCGGGTTAGGCTTAGGGTTAAGTTTCGGGTTAGGGTTCGGGTTAGGGTTAGGTTTCGCGTTAGGGTTAGGGTTAGGTTTCGGGTTCGGGTTAGGGTTAGGGTTGGGGTTCGGGTAAGGGTTAGGTTTCGGGTTAGGGTTCGGGTTAGGGTTAGGTTTAGGGTTAGGGTTCGGGTTCGGGGTTAGGGTTAGAGTTCGGGTTAGGGTTCGGTTTAGGGTTAAGATTAGGGTAAGGGGTTAGGGTTCGGGTTCGGGTTAGGGTAAGGGTTAGGGTTCCGGTTAGGGTTAGGGTTCGGGTTAGGGTTAGGGTTATGGTTAGGGTTAGGGTTCGGGTTAGGGTTCGGGTTAGGGTTAGGGTTAGGGTTCGGGTTAGAGTTAGGGTTAGGGTTCGAGTTAGGGTTAGGTTTCGGGTTAGGGTTAGGGGTTAGGGTTAGTGTTAGGGTTAGGGTTAGGGTTCGGGTTAGGGTTAGGGTTAGTGTTAGGGTTAGGGTTAGGGTTAGGGTTCGGGTTAGGGTTAGGATTAGGGTTAGGGTTAGGGTTCGGGTTAGGGTTAGGATTAGGGTTAGGGTTAGGGTTCGGGTTAGGGTTAGGGTTATGGTTTGGGTTCGGGTTCGGGTTCGGGTTAGGGTTCGGGTTCGGGTTAGGGTTCGGGTTCGGGTTATGGTTTAGGGTTCGGGTTAGGGTTAGGGTTAGGTTTCGGGTTAGGGTTAGGGTTACGGTTAGGGTTCATGTTAGGGTTCGGGTTAGGGGTCGGGTTAGGCTTAGGGTTAGGGTTAGGGTTCGCGTTAGGGTTAGGGTTAGGGTTCGGGTTCGGGTTAGGGTTAGGGTTGGGGTTAGGGTTTGGGTTAGGGTTAGGGTTCGGGTTAGTGTTAGGGTTAGGGTTAGAGTTCGGGTTAGGGTTCGGGTTAGGGTTCGGGTTAAGGTTTGGTTTAGGGTTAGGGTTAGTGTTAGGGTTAGGGTTCGTGTTCGTGTTAGGGGTCGGGTTAGGGTTTGGGTTAGGGTTCGGGTTCGGGTTAGGGTTTGGATTCGGGTTAGGGTTCGGTTTAGGGTTCGGGTTAGGGTTAGGGTTAGGGTTCGGGTTATGGTTAGGGTTAGGGTTCGGGTTAGGGTTCGGGTTCAGTTAGGGTTCGGGTTCAGGTTAGGGTTAGGGTTAGGTTTCGGGTTAGGGTTCGGGTTAGGGTTAGAGTTAGGATGAGGGTTCGGGTTAGGGTTCGAGTTAGGGTGAGGGTTAGGGTTAGGGTTAGGGTTCTGGTTAGATTTAGGTTTCGGGTTAGGGTTAGGGTAGGGTTAGGGTTCGGGGTAAGTTTAGGGTTCGGGTTAGGGTTGGGTTCGGGTTAGGTTTCGGGTTAGGGTTAGGGTTCGGGTTCAGGTTAGGGTTAGGTTTCGAGTTAGGGTTAGGGTTAGGGTTCGGTTTAGGGTTAGGGTTCGGGTTAGGGTTAGGGTTAGGTTTCGGGTTAGGGTTAGGGTTACGGTTAGGGTTCGTGTTAGGGTTCGGGTTATGGGTCGGGTTAGGCTTAGGGTTAAGTTTCGGGTAAGGGTTCGGGTTAGGGTTCGGGTTAGGGTTAGGGTTCCGGTTAGGGTTAGGGTTAGGGTTCGAGTTAGAGTTAGGTTTCGGGTTAGGGTTAGGGGTTAGGGTTATTGTTAGGGTTAGGTTTAGGGTTCGGGTTAGGGTTAGGTTTAGGGTTAGGGTTAGGGTTTAGTGTTCAGGTTAGGGTTAGGGTTCGGGTTAGGGTTCGGGTTAGGGTTAGGTTTAGGGTTCGGGTTAGGGTTAGGTTTAGGGTTAGGGTTAGGGTTAGGGTTCGGGTTACGGTTAGGGTTCGGGTTAGGGTTAGTGTTAGGGTTCGGGTTAGGTTTAGTGTTAGGGTTCGGGTTAGATTTAGGTTTCGGGTTAGGGTTAGGTTTAGGGTTAGGGTTCGGGTTAGGGTTAGGTTTCGGGTTAGGGTTGGGTTCGGGTTAGGTTTCGGGTTAGGTTTAGGGTTCGGGTTTGGGTTAGGGTTCTGGTTAGGGTTTGGGTTAGGGTTAGGGTTCGGGTTAGTGTTAGGGTTAGGGTTAGGGTTCGGGTTAGTGTTCGGGTTAGGGTTTGGGTTAAGGTTCATGTTAGGGTTAGGGTTAGGGTTAGGGTTAGGGTTCGTGTTCGGGTTAGGGGTCGGGTTAGGGTTTGGGTTAGGGTTCGGGTTCGGGTTAGGGTTTGGGTTCGGGTTAGGGTTCGGTTTAGGGTTCGGGTTAGGATTAGGGTTAGGGTTAGGGTTCGAGTTAGGGTTAGGTTTCGGGTTACGGTTAGGGGTTAGGGTTATTGTTAGGGTTAGGTTTAGGGTTCGGGTTAGGGTTAGGTTTAGGGTTAGGGTTAGGGTTTAGTGTTCAGGTTAGGGTTAGGGTTCGGGTTAGGGTTCGGGTTAGGGTTAGGTTTAGGGTTCGGGTTAGGGTTAGTTTTAGGGTTAGGGTTAGGGTTAGGGTTAGGGTTCGGGTTATGGTTAGGGTTCGGGTTAGGGTTAGGGTTAGGGTTCGGGTTAGGTTTAGTGTTAGGGTTCGGGTTAGATTTAGGTTTCGGGTTAGGGTTAGGTTTAGGGTTAGGTTTCGGGTTAGGGTTAGGTTTCGGGTTAGGGTTGGGTTCGGGTTAGGTTTCGGGTTAGGTTTAGGGGTCGGGTTTGGGTTAGGGTTCTGGTTAGGGTTTGGGTTAGGGTTAGGGTTCGGGTTAGTGTTAGGGTTAGGGTTAGGGTTCGGGTTAGGGTTCGGGTTAGGGTTCGGGTTAAGGTTCGGGTTAGGGTTAGGTTTAGGGTTAGGGTTAGGGTTCGTGTTCGGGTTAGGGGTCGGGTTAGGGTTTGGGTTAGGGTTCGGGTTCGGGTTAGGGTTTGGGTTCGGGTTAGGGTTCGGTTTAGGGTTCGGGTTAGGGTTAGGGTTAGGGTTAGTGTTCGGTTTCGGGGTTAGGGTTAGGGTTAGGGTTCGGGTTAGGGTTCGGTTTAGCGTTCGGGTTCGGGTTAGGGTTATGGTTAGGGTTCCGGTTAGGTAAGGGTTAGGGTTTTGGTTAGGGTTCGGGTACGGTTTAGCGTTCTGGTTCGGGTTAGGGTTAGGGTTAGGGTTCGGGTTAGGGTTCGGGTTAGGGTTAGGGTTAGGGTTAAGGTTAGGGTTAGGGTTCGGGTTAGGGATAGGGTTATGGTTTGGGTTCGGGTTCGGGGTAGGGTTAGGGTTCGGGTTCGGGTTAGGTTACGGGTTCGGGTTCGGGTTAGGGGTTAGGGTTCGGATTAGGGTTAGGGTTAGGGTTCGGGTTAGGGTTAGGGTTAGGGCTAAGTTTAGGGTTAGGGTTCCGGTTATGGTTTGGGTTAGGGTTAGTTTAGGGTTCGGGTTAGGGTTAGGGTTAGGGTTCGGGTTCGGTTTAGGGTTCGGGTTATGGTTAGGGTTAGGGTTCGGGTTAGGGTTCGGGTTCGTGTTAGGGTTCGGGTTCGGGTTAGGGTTAGGGTTAGGTTTCGGGTTAGGGTTCGGGTTAGGGTTAGAGTTAGGATGAGGTTTCGGGTTAGGGTTTGAGTTAGGGTTAGGGTTAGTGTTAGGGTTAGGGTTCGGGTTAAGGTTAGGGTACGGGCTAGGGTTGGGTTCGGGTTAGGTTTCGGGTTAGGGTTAGGGTTCGGGTTCGGGTTAGGGTTAGGTTTCGGGTTAGGGTTAGGGTTAGGGTTCGGGTTAGGGTTAGGGTTCGGGTTAGGGTTAGGGTTAGGTTTCGGGTTAGGGTTAGGGTTACGGTTAGGGTTCGTGTTAGGTTTCGGGTTAGGGGTCGGGTTAGGCTTAGGGTTAAATTTCGGGTTAGGGTTCGGGTTAGGGTTCGGGTTAGGGTTAGGGTTCGCGTTAGGGTTAGGGTTAGGGTTCGGGTTCGGGTTTGGGTTAGGGTTGGGGTTCGGGTAAGGGTTACGTTTCGTGTTAGGGTTCGGGTTAGGGTTAGGGTTCGGGTTCGGGGTTAGGTTTAGGGTTCGGGTTAGGGTTCGGTTTAGGGTTAAGATTAGGGTAAGTGGTTAGGGTTCGGGTTCGGGTTAGGGTAAGGGTTAGGGTTCCGGTTAGGGTTAGGGTTCGGGTGAGGGTTAGGGTTAGGGTTAGGGTTAGGGTTCGGGTTAGGGTTCGGGTTAGGGTTAGGGTTAGGGTTCGGGTTAGGGTTAGGGTTAGGGTTCGAGTTACGGTTAGGTTTCGGGTTAGGGTTAGGGGTTAGGGTTAGTGTTAGTGTTAGGGTTAGGGTTCGGGTTAGGGTTAGGGTTAAGGTTAGGGATAGGGTTAGGGTTCGGGTTAGGGTTAGGATTAGGTTTAGGGTTAGGGTTCGGTTTAGGGTTAAGGTTATGGTTTGGGTTCGGGTTCGGGGTAGGGTTAGGGTTCGTGTTCGGGTTAGGGTTCGGGTTCCGGTTCGGGTTATGGGTTAGGGTTCGGGTTAGGGTTAGGGTTAGGGTTGGGGTTAGGGTTCGGGTTAGGGTTAGGGTTAGGGTTAGGGTTAGGTTTAGGGTTAGGTTTCGGGTTAGGGTTAGGGTCAGGGTTAGGGTTCGGATTAGGGTTAGGTTTTAGGGTTAGGGTTAGGGTTAGGGTTAGGGTTAGGGGTTAGGGTTAGGGTTAGGGTTAGGGTTCGGATTAGGGTTATGTTTAGGGTTAGGGTTAGGGTTCGGATTAGGGTTAGGGTTAGGGTTAGGGTTAGGGTTCGGGTTAGGGTTAGGGTTAGGGTTAGGGTTAGGGTTAGGGTTCATGATAGGTTTAGGGTTAGTGTTCGAGTTAGGGTTAGGGTTCGGGTTAGGGTTAGGGTTTAGGGTTAGCGTTAGGGTTAGGGTTAGGGTTTGGGTTAGGGTTAGGGTTAGGGTTCTGTTTAGGGTTCGGGTTAGGGTTAGGGTTACGGTTCGGGTTAGAGTTCAGGTTAGAGTTCGGATTAGGGTTAGGGTAATGGTTAGGGTTAGGGTTAGGTTTCGGGTTAGGGTTCGGGTTAGGGTTCGGGATAGGGTTAGGGTTAGGGTTCGTGTTAGGGTTAGGTTTAGGGTTAGAGTTAGGGTTAGGGTTCGGGTTCGGGTTAGGGTTAGTGTTAGGGTTAGGGTTAGGGTTCGGGTTAGGGTTAGGTTTGGGTTCGGGTTCGGGTTAGGGTTCGGGTTCGGGTTAGTGTTAGGGTTCGGGTTCGGGTTAGGGTTAGGGTTCGGGTTCGGGTTAGGGTTAGGGTTCGGGTTAGGGTTAGGATTTAGTGTTCAGGTTAGTGTTAGGGTTCGGTTTAGGGTTCGGGTTAGGGTTAGGTTTAGGGTTCGGGTTAGGGTTAGGTTTAGGGTTAGGGTTAGGGTTAGGGTTCGGGTTAGGGTTAGGGTTAGGGTTCGGGTTACGGTTAGGGTTCGGGTTAGGGTTAGGGTTAGGGTTCGGGTTAGGTTTAGTGTTAGGGTTCGGGTTAGATTTAGGTTTCGGATTAGGGTTAGGTTTAGGGTTCGGGTTCGGTTTAGGGTTAGGGTTAGGGTTAGGGTTCGTGTTAGGGTTCGGTTTAGGGGTAGTGTTAGGGTTAGGGTTAGGGTTCAGGTTAGGGTTAGGGTTAGGGTTCGGGTTAGGGTTAGGGTTCGGGTTAGGGTTAGGGTTAGGTTTCGGGTTCGGGTTAGCGTTAGGGTTGGGGTTCGAGTTAGGTTTCGGGTAAGGGTTCGGGTTAGGTTTAGGGTTAGGGTTAGGGTTCGGGTTCGGGGTTAGGTTTAGGGTTATGGTTCGGGTGAGGGTTCGGGTTAGGGATAGGATTCGGGTAAGGGGTTAGGGTTCGGGTTCTGGTTAGGGTAGGGTTAGGGTTCCGAATAGTTTTAGGGTTAGGGTTCTGGTTAGGATTAGGGTTAGGGTTAGGGTTAGGGTTTTGGTTAGGGTTCGGGTTAGGGTTCGGGTTAGGGTTCGTGTTAGGGTTCGGGTTCGGGTTAGCGTTAGGGTTCGGGTTAGGGTTAGGGTTAGGGTTCGGGTTAGGGTTCGGGTTAGGGTTCGGGTTAGGGTTAGGGTTCGGGTTAGGGTTAGGGTTAGGGTTCGGGTTAGGGTTCGGGTTAGGGTTCGGGTTAGGGTTCGGTTTAGGGTTCGGGTTAGGGTTCGTGTTAGGGTTCGGGTTAGGGTTAGGGTTCGGGTTTCGTTAGGGTTAGGGTTCGGGTTAGGGTTAGGGTTAGGATTCGGTTTAGGGTTCGGGTTCGGGTTAAGGTAAGGGTTAGGGTTCGGGTTAGTGTTAGGTTTAGGGTTAGGGTTAGGGTTAGGGTTCGGGTTAGGGTTCGGGTTCGGGTTAGTGTTAGGGTTAGGTTTAGGGTTAGGTTTAGGTTTAGGGTTCGGGTTAGGTTTAGGGTTCGGGTTAGGGTTAGGGTTCGGGTTAGGGTTGGGGTTAGGGTTCGGGTTAGGGTTAGGGTTGGGGTTAGGGTTAGGGGTTAGAGTTAGGGTTAGGGTTCGGGTTAGGGTTAGGGTTAGGTTTAAGGTTAGGGTTCGGGTTAGGGTTCGGGTTAGGGTTAGGGTTAGGGTTCGGGTTAGGGTTAGGATTAGGGTTCGAGTTAGGGTTAGGGTTCGGATTAGGGTTAGGGTTTAGGGTTAGGGTTCGGGTTAGGGTTAGGGTTAGGGTTAGGGTTAGGGTTCGGGTTAGGGTTAGGGTTAGGTTTAAGGTTAGGGTTCGGGTTAGGGTTCGGGTTAGGGTTAGGGTTAGGGTTCGGGTTAGGGTTAGGTTTAGGGTTCGAGTTAGGGTTAGGGTTCCGATTAGGGTTAGGGTTTAGGGTTAGGGTGAGGGTTAGGGTTAGGGTTAGGGTTCGGGTTAGGGTTAGGGATAGGGTTAGGGTTAGGGTTCGGGAAAGGGTTAGGTTTAGGGTTAGGGTTAGGGTTCGTGTTAGGGTTAGGGTTATGGTTTGGTTCGGGTTCGGGTTAGGGTTCGGGTTCGGGTTCGGGTTCGAGTTCGAGTTCGGGTTAGGGGTTTGGGTTCGCGTTAGGGTTAGGGTTAGGGTTCGGGTTAGGGTTAGGATTAGGGTTAGGGTTAGAGTTCGGGTTAGGGTTAGGGTTCAGGTTAGGGTTAGGGTCTGGTTTAGTGTTCGGTTTAGGGTTCGGGTTCGGGTTACGGTTAGGGTTCGGGTTAGGGTTCGTGTTAGGGTTCGGGTTAGGGTTAGGGTTCGGTTAGGGTTCGGGTTAGGTTTAGGGTTCGGGTTATGGTTAGGGTTAGGGTTAGGGTTAAGTTTCGGGTTAGAGTTCGGGTTAGGGTCCGGGTTAGTGTTAGGGTTAGGGTTCGGGTTAGGGTTAGGTTTAGGGTTAGAGTTAGGGTTAGGGTTAGGTTTCTGGTTAGGGTTAGGGTTAGGGTTAGGGTTAGGGGTTAGGTTTCGGGTTAGGGTTAGGGTTAGGCCTCGGGTTCGGGTTCTGGTTTGGGTTAGGGTTCGGGTTCGGGTTCGGGTTAGGGTTCGGGTTCGGGTTTGGATTCGTGTTCGGGTTAGTGTTAGGGGTTAGTGTTCAGGTTAGGGTTAGGGTTAGGGTTCGGGTTAGGTTTAGTTTTCGGGTTAGGGTTGGGTTCGGGTTAGGTTTCGGGTTAGGTTTAGGGTTAGGGTTCGGTTTAGGGTTCGGGTTAGGGTTCGGGTTAGGGTTCGGTTTAGGGTTCGGGTTAGGGTTCGTGTTAGGGTACGGGTTAGGGTTAGGGTTCGGGTTTGGTTTAGGGGTTAGGGTTAGGGTTAGGGTTAGGGTTAGGGTTAGGGTTCGGGTTAGGGTTAGGGTTAGGGTTAGGGTTCGGGTTAGGGTTAGGGTTACGGTTAGGATTAGGGTTAGGGTTCGGGTTAGGTTTAGGGTTAGGGTTAGGGTTAGGTTTCGGGTTAGGGTTCGGGTTAGGGTTTGGGTTAGGCTTAGGGTTAGGTTTCGGGTTAGTGTTAGGGTTCGGGTTAGGGTTCGGTTTAGGATTAGGGTTAGGATTCGGGTTAGGGTTCGCGTTAGGGTTCGGGTTAGCGTTCGGGTTAGGTTTCGGGTTAGGGTTCGGTTTAGGGTTAGGGTTCGGGTTCGGGTTAGGGTAAGGGTTAGGGTTAGGGTTAGGGTTAGGGTTATGGTTCGGGTTAGGGTTAGGGTTGGGTTCCGGTTCGGGTTCGGGTTAGGGTTCGGGTTCTGGTTCGGGTTAGGTTTAGGGTTCGGGTTCGGGTTAGGGTTAGGGTTCGGGTTAGGGTTAGGGGTTAGTGTTCAGGTTAGGGTTAGGGTTAGGGTTCGGGTTAGGGTTCGGGTTAGGGTTAGGTTTCGGGTTCGGGTTAGGGTTAGGGTTACGTTTAGGGGTTAGGGTTAGGGTTAGTGTTAGGTTTAGGGTTAGGGTTCGGGTTTGGGTTCAGGTTAGGGTTAGGGTTAGGGTTCGGGTTAGGGTTCGGGTTAGGGTAAGGGTTAGGGTTAGGGTTCGTGTTAGGGTTAGGTTTAGGGTTAGGGTTCGGGTTAGGGTTCGGGTTAGGCTTTGGGTTAGGGTTAGGGTTCGTGTTAGGGTTAGGGTTAGGGTTAGGGTTCGGGTTAGGGTTCGGGTTAGGGTTCGGGTTAAGGTTCGTGTTAGGGTTAGGGTTAGGGTTAGGGTTAGGGTTCGTGTTAGGTTTCGGGTTAGGTGTCGGGTTAGGTTTAGGGTTAGGGTTAGGGTTCGGGTTCGGGTTAGGGTTTGGGTTCGGGTTAGGGTTCGGTTTAGGGTTCGGGTTAGGGTTAGGGATAGGGTTCGGTTTCGGGGTTAGGGTTAGGGTTAGGGTTAGGGTTCGGGTTAGGGTTAGGGTTAGGGTTCGGGTTAGGGTTAGGGTTAGGGTTCGGTTAGGGTTCGGGTTAGGGTTAGGATTAGGGTTAGGGTTAGGGTTCGGGTTAGGGTTAGGGTTATGGTTTGGGTTCGGGTTCGGGGTAGGGTTAGGGTTCGGGTTCGGGTTAGGGTTCGGGTTCGGGTTATGGGTTAGTGTTCGGGTTAGGGTTAGGGTAAGGGTTGGGGTTAGGGTTCGGGTTAGGGTTAGGGTTAGGGTTAGGGTTAAGTTTAGGGTTAGTGTTCGGGTTAGGGTTAGGGTTAGGGTTAGGGTTAGGGTTCGGATTAGGGTTAGGTTTTAGGGTTAGGGTTAGGGTTAGGGTTAGGGGTTAGGGTTAGGGTTAAGGTTAGGGTTCGGATTAGGGTTATGGTTAGGGTTAGGTTTAGGGTTCGGATTAGGGTTATAGTTAGGGTTAGGGTTAGGGTTCGGGTTAGGGTTAGGGTTAGGGTTAGGGTTAGGGTTAGGGTTCGGGTTAGTTTTAGGGTTAGTGTTCGAGTTAGGGTTAGGGTTCGGTTTAGGGTTAGGGGTTAGGGTTAGCGTTAGGGTTAGGGTTAGGGTTTGGGTTAGGGTTAGGGTTAGGGTTCTGTTTAGGGTTCGGGTTAGGGTTAGGGTTACGGTTCGGGTTAGAGTGCGGGTTAGAGTTCGGATAGGGTTTAGGGTTATGGTTAGGGTTAGGGTTAAGGTTCGGGTTAGGGTTAGGGTTAGGGTTAGGGTTAGGTTTCGGGTTAGGGTTCGGGTTAGGGTTCGGGATAGGGTTAGGGTTAGGGTTCGTGTTAGGGTTAGGTTTAGGGTTAGAGTTAGGGTTAGGGTTAGGGTTCGGGTTAGGGTTAGGGTTAGGGTTAGTTTTAGGGTTAGGGTTCGGGTTAGGGTTAGTGTTGGGTTCGGGATCGGGTTCGGGTTAGGGTTCGGGTTCGGGTTCGGGTTAGGGTTAGGGTTCGGGTTCGGGTTAGGGTTAGGGTTCGGGTTAGGATTAGGGTTTAGTGTTCAGGTTAGGGTTAGGGTTCGGGTTAGGGTTCGGGTTAGGGTTAGGTTTAGGGTTCGGGTTAGGGTTAGGTTTCGGGTTAGGGTTAGGGTTAGGGTTCTGGTTACGGTTAGGGTTCGGGTTAGGGTTAGGGTTAGGGTTCGGGTTAGGTTTAGTGTTAGGGTTCGGGTTAGATTTAGGTATCGGTTTAGGGTTAGGTTTAGGGTTAGGGTTGGTTTAGGGTTAGGTTTCGGGTTAGGGTTGGGTTCGGGTTAGGTTTAGGGTTAGGTTTAGGGTTCGGGTTTGGGTTAGGTTTCTGGTTAGGGTTTGGGTTAGGGTTAGGGTTCGGGTTAGTGTTAGGGTTAGGGTTAGGGTTCGGGTTAGGGTTCGGGTTAGGGTTCAGGTTAAGGTTCGGGTTAGGGTTAGGGTTAGGGTTAGGGTTAGGGTTAGGGTTCGTGTTCGGGTTAGGTTTCGGGTTAGGGTTTGGGTTAGGGTTCGGGTTCGGGTTAGGGTTTGGGTTTGGGTTAGGGTTCGGTTTAGGGTTCGGGTTAGGGTTAGGGTTAGGGTTAGTGTTCGGTTCGGGGTTAGGGTTAGGGTTAGGGCTCGGGTTAGGGTTCGGTTTAGCGTTCGGGTTCGGGTTAGGGTTAGGGTTAGGGTTCCGGTTAGGGTAAGGGTTAGGGTTTTGGTTAGGGTTCGGGTTCGGGTTAGCGTTCTGGCTCGGGTTAGGGTTAGGGTTAGGGTTCGGGTTAGGTTTCGGTTTAGGGTTAGGGTTAGGGTTATGTTTAGGTTTAGGGTTAGGGTTCGGGTTAGGGATAGGGTTATGGTTTGGGTTCGGGTTAGGGGTAGGGTTAGGGTTCGGGTTTGGGTTAGGTTACGGGTTCGGGTTCGGGTTAGGGGTTAGGGTTCGGTTTAGGGTTAGTGTTAGGGTACGGGTTAGGGTTAGGGTTAGGTTTAGGTTTAGGGTTCGGGTTATGGTTTGGGTTAGGGTTAGGGTTAGGGTTCGGGTTAGGGTTAGGGTTAGTGTTCGGGTTAGGGTTCGGGTTATGGTTAGGGTTAGGGTTCGTGTTAGGGTTCGGTTTCGTGTTAGGGTTCGGGTTCGGGTTAGGTTTAGGGTTAGGTTTCGGGTTAGGGTTCGGGTTAGGGTTAGAGTTAGGATGAGGGTTCGGGTTAGGGCTCGAGATCGGGTGAGGGTTAGGGTTAGGGTTAGGGTTAGGGTTCAGGTTAGATTTAGGTTTCGGGTTAGGGTTAGGGTTAGGGTTAGGGCTCGGGTTAAGGTTAGGATTCGGGTTAGGGTTGGGTTCGGGTGAGGTTTCGGGTTAGGGTTAGGGTTCGGGTTCGGGTTAGGGTTAGGTTTCGGGTTAGGGTTAGGGTTAGGGTTCGGGTTAGGGTTAGGGTTCGGGTTAGGGTTAGGGTTAGGGTTCGGGTTAGGGTTAGGGTTAGGGTTCGGTTAGGGTTCGGGTTAGGGTTAGGATTAGGGTTAGGGTTAGGGTTCGGGTTAGGGTTAGGGTTATGGTTTGGGTTCGGGTTCGGGGTAGGGTTAGGGTTCGGGTTCGGGTTAGGGTTCGGGTTCGGGTTATGGGTTAGTGTTCGGGTTAGGGTTAGGGTAAGGGTTGGGGTTAGGGTTCGGGTTAGGGTTAGGGTTAGGGTTAGGGTTAAGTTTAGGGTTAGGGTTCGGGTTAGGGTTAGGGTTAGGGTTAGGGTTAGGGTTCGGATTAGGGTTAGGTTTTAGGGTTAGGGTTAGGGTTAGGGTTAGGGGTTAGGGTTAGGGTTAAGGTTAGGGTTCGGATTAGGGTTATGGTTAGGGTTAGGGTTAGGGTTCGGATTAGGGTTATGGTTAGGGTTAGGGTTAGGGTTCGGGTTAGGGTTAGGGTTAGGGTTAGGGTTAGGGTTAGGGTTAGGGTTCGGGTTAGTTTTAGGGTTAGTGTTCGAGTTAGGGTTAGGGTTCGGTTTAGGGTTAGGGGTTAGGGTTAGCGTTAGTTTTAGGGTTAGGGTTTGGGTTAGGGTTAGGGTTAGGGTTCTGTTTAGGGTTCGGGTTAGGTTTAGGGTTACGGTTCGGGTTAGAGTGCGGGTTAGAGTTCGGATTAGGTTTAGGGTTATGGTTAGGGTTAGGGTTAAGGTTCGGGTTAGGGTTAGGGTTAGGGTTAGGGTTAGGTTTCGGGTTAGGGTTCGGGTTAGGGTTCGGGATAGGGTTAGGGTTAGGGTTCGTGTTAGGGTTAGGTTTAGGGTTAGAGTTAGGGTTAGGGTTAGGGTTCGGGTTAGGGTTAGGGTTAGGGTTAGTGTTAGGGTTAGGGTTCGGGTTAGGGTTAGTGTTGGGTTCGGGATCGGGTTCGGGTTAGGGTTCGGGTTCGGGTTCGGGTTAGGGTTAGGGTTCGGGTTCGGGTTAGGGTTAGGGTTCGGGTTAGGTTTAGGGTTTAGTGTTCAGGTTAGGGTTAGGGTTCGGGTTAGGGTTCGGGTTAGGGTTAGGTTTAGGGTTCGGGTTAGGGTTAGGTTTAGGGTTAGGGTTAGGGTTAGGGTTCGGGTTACGGTTAGGGTTCGGGTTAGGGTTAGGGTTAGGTTTCGGGTTAGGTTTAGTGTTAGGGTTCGGGTTAGATTTAGGTATCGGTTTAGGGTTAGGTTTAGGGTTAGGGTTGGTTTAGGGTTAGGTTTCGGGTTAGGGTTGGTTTCGGGTTAGGTTTAGGGTTAGGTTTAGGGTTCGGGTTTGGGTTAGGTTTCTGGTTAGGGTTTGGGTTAGGGTTAGGGTTCGGGTTAGTGTTAGGGTTAGGGTTAGGGTTCGGGTTAGGGTTCGGGTTAGGGTTCAGGTTAAGGTTCGGGTTAGGGTTAGGGTTAGGGTTAGGGTTAGGGTTCGTGTTCGGGTTAGGGTTCGGGTTAGGGTTTGGGTTAGGGTTCGGGTTCGGGTTAGGGTTTGGGTTCGGGTTAGGGTTCGGTTTAGGGTTCGGGTTAGGGTTAGGGTTAGGGTTAGTGTTCGGTTCGGGGTTAGGGTTAGGGTTAGGGCTCGGGTTAGGGTTCGGTTTAGCGTTCGGGTTCGGGTTAGGGTTAGGGTTAGGGTTCCGGTTAGGGTAAGGGTTAGGGTTTTGGTTAGGGTTCGGGTTCGGTTTAGCGTTCTGGCTCGGGTTAGGGTTAGGGTTAGGGTTCGGGTTAGGTTTCGGTTTAGGGTTAGGTTTAGGGTTATGTTTAGGTTTAGGGTTAGGGTTCGGGTTAGGGATAGGGTTATGGTTTGGGTTCGGGTTAGGGGTAGGGTTAGGGTTCGGGTTTGGGTTAGGTTACGGGTTCGGGTTCGGGTTAGGGGTTAGGGTTCGGTTTAGGGTTAGTGTTGGGGTACGGGTTAGGGTTAGGGTTAGGTTTAGGTTTAGGGTTCGGGTTATGGTTTGGGTTAGGGTTAGGGTTAGGGTTCGGGTTAGGGTTAGGGTTAGTGTTCGGGTTAGGGTTCGGGTTATGGTTAGGGTTAGGGTTCGTGTTAGGGTTCGGTTTCGTGTTAGGGTTCGGGTTCGGGTTAGGTTTAGGGTTAGGTTTCGGGTTAGGGTTCGGGTTAGGGTTAGAGTTAGGATGAGGGTTCGGGTTAGGGTTCGAGATCGGGTGAGGGTTAGGGTTAGGGTTAGGGTTAGGGTTCAGGTTAGATTTAGGTTTCGGGTTAGGGTTAGGGTTAGGGTTAGGGCTCGGGTTAAGGTTAGGATTCGGGTTAGGGTTGGGTTCGGGTGAGGTTTCGGGTTAGGGTTAGGGTTCGGGTTCGGGTTAGGGTTAGGTTTCGGGTTAGGGTTAGGGTTAGGGTTCGGGTTAGGGTTAGGGTTCGGGTTAGGGTTAGGGTTAGGTTTCGGGTTAGGGTTAGAGTTACGGTTAGGGTTCGTGTTAGGGTTCGGGTTAGGGGTCGGGTTAGGCTTAGGTTTAAGTTTCTGGTTAGGGTTCGGTTTAGGGTTCGGGTTAGGGTTAGGGTTCGGGTTAGCGTTAGGGTTAGGGTTCGGGTTCGGGTTAGGTTTAGGGTTGGGGTTCGGGTAAGGCTTAGGGTTCGGGTTAGGGTTCGGGTTAGGGTTAGGGTTAGGGTTAGGGTTCGGGTTGGAGGTTAGGGTTAGGGTTCGGGTTAGGGTTCGGTTTAGGGTTAAGATTAGGGTAAGGGGTTAGGGTTCGGGTTCGGTTAGGGTAAGGGTTAGGGTTCCGGTTAGGGTTAGGGTTCGGGTTAGGTTTAGGGTTAGGGTTAGGGTTAGGGTTCGGGTAAGGGTTCGGGTTAGGGTTAGGGTTAGGGTTCGGGTTAGGGTTAGGGTTAGGGTTCGAGTTACGGTTAGGTTTCGGGTTAGGGTTAGGGGTTAGGGTTAGTGTTAGGGTTAGGGTTAGGGTTCGGGTTAGGGTTAGGGTTAGGGTTAGGGTTAGGGTTCGGGTTACGGTTAGGATTAGGGTTAGGGTTAGGGTTCGGGTTAGGGTTAGGGTTATGGTTTGGGTTCGGGTTCGGGGTAGGGTTAGGGTTCGGGTTCGGGTTAGGGTTCGGGTTCGGGTTCGGGTTATGGTTTAGGGTTCGGGTTAGGGTTAGGTTTAGGGTTGGGGTTAGGGTTCGGGTTAGGGTTAGGGTTAGGGTTAGGGTTAGGGTTAGGTTTAGGGTTAGGGTTCGGGTTAGGGTTAGGGTTCGTATTAGGGTTAGGTTTTAGGGTTAGGGTTAGGGTTAGGGTTAGGGTTAGGGGTTAGGGTTAGGGTTAGCTTTAGGGTTCGGATTAGGGTTATGGTTAGGGTTAGGGTTAGGTTTCGGATTAGTGTTATGGTTAGGGTTAGGGTTAGGTTTCGGGTTAGGGTTAGGGTTAGGGTTAGGGTTCGGGTTAGGGTTCGGGTTAGGGTTCGGGTTAAGGTTCGGGTTAGGGTTAGGGTTAGGGTTAGGGTTCGTGTTAGGTTTCGGGTTAGGGGTCGGGTTAGGTTTAGGGTTAGGGGTCGGGTTAGGTTTAGGGGTAGGGTTAGGGTTCGGTTTAGGGTTCGGGTTAGGGTTAGGGTTAGGGTTCAGGTTAGGGTTCGGTTTAGGGTTAGAGTTAGGGTTAGTTTTAGGGTTCGGGTTAGGGTTAGGGTTAGGGTTAGGGTTAGGGTTCGGGTTAGGGTTAGGGTTAGGGTTCGGGTTCGGGTTCGGGTTAGCGTTCGGGTTCGGTTTGGGTTAGGGTTAGGGTTCGGGTTCGGGTAAGGGTTCGGGTTCGGGTTAGGGTTAGGTGTTAGTGTTCAGGTTAGGGTTAGGGTTAGGGTTCGGGTTAGGGTTCGGGTTAGGGTTAGGGTTAGGGTTTGGGTTAGGGTTAGGGTTAGGGTTATGGTTAGGGTTCGGTTTACGGTTAGGGTTCGGGTTAAGGTTAGGGTTAGGGTTCGGGTTAGGTTTAGGGTTAGGGTTCGGGTTAGGTTTAGGTTTCGGTTTAGGGTTAGGGTTAGGTTTAGGGTTTGGGTTAGGGTTGGTTTCGGGTTAGGGTTGGGTTCGGATTAGGTTTCGGGTTAGGGTTAGGGTTAGGGTTCGGGTTAGGTTTAGGGTTAGGTTTAGGGTTCGGGTTAGGGTTAGGGTTAGGGTTAGGGTTCGGGTTAGGGTTAGGGTTAGTGTTCGGTTTCGGGGTTAGGGTTAGGGTTAGGGTTCGGGTTAGGGTTCGGTTTAGTGTTCGGGTTCGGGTTAGGGTTAGGGTTAGGGTTCCGGTTAGGGTAAGGGTTAGGGTTTTGGTTAGGGTTCGGGTTCGGGTTAGCGTTCTGGTTCGGGTTAGGGTTAGGGTTAGGGTTCGGGTTAGGGTTTGGGTTAGGGTTAGGGTTAGGGTTAGGGTTAGGGTTAGGGATAGGGTTGTGGTTTGGGTTCGGGTTCGGGGTAGGGTTAGGGTTCGGGTTCGGGTTATGTTACGGGTTCGGGTTTGGGTTAGGGGTTAGGGTTCGGATCAGGGTTAGGGTTAGGGTTCGGGTTAGGGTTAGGGTTAGGGTTAGGGTTAGGTTTAGGGTTAGGGTTCGGGTTATGGTTTGGGTTAGGGTTAGGGTTAGGGGTCGGGTTAGGGTTAGGGTTAGGGTTCGGGTTAGGGTTCGGGTTATGGTTAGGGTTAGGGTTCGGGTTAGGGTTCGGGTTCGTGTTAGGGTTCGGGTTCGGGTTAGGGTTAGGGTTAGGTTTCGGGTTAGGGTTCGGGTTAGGTTTAGAGTTAGGATGAGGGTTCGGGTTAGGGTTCGAGTTAGGGTGAGGGTTAGGGTTAGGGTTAGGGTTAGGGTTCAGGATAGATTTAGGTTTCGGGTTAGGGATAGGGTTAAGGTTAGGGTTCGTGTTAAGGTTAGGGTTCCGGTTAGGGTTGGGTTCGGGTTAGGTTTCGGGTTAGGGTTAGGGTTCGGTTTCGGGTTAGGGTTAGGTTTCGGGTTAGGGTTAGGTTTAAGGTTCGGGTTAGTGTTAGGGTTCGGTTTAGGGTTAGGGTTAGGTTTCGGGTTAGGGTTAGGGTTACGGTTAGGGTTCGTGTTAGGGTTCGGGTTAGGGGTCGGGTTAGGCTTAGGGTTAAGTTTCGGGTTAGGGTTCGGGTTAGGGTTAGGTTTCGCGTTAGGGTTAGGGTTAGGGTTCGGGTTCGGGTTAGGGTTAGGGTTGGGGTTCGGGTAAGGGTTAGGTTTCGGGTTAGGGTTCGGGTTAGGGTTAGGTTTAGGGTTAGGGTTCGGGTTCGGGGTTAGGGTTAGAGTTCGGGTTAGGGTTCGGTTTAGGGTTAAGATTAGGGTAAGGGGTTAGGGTTCGGGTTCGGGTTAGGGTAAGGGTTAGGGTTCCGGTTAGGGTTAGGGTTCGGGTTAGGGTTAGGGTTATGGTTAGGGTTAGGGTTCGGGTTAGGGTTCGGGTTAGGGTTAGGGTTAGGGTTCGGGTTAGAGTTAGGGTTAGGGTTCGAGTTAGGGTTAGGTTTCGGGTTAGGGTTAGGGGTTAGGGTTAGTGTTAGGGTTAGGGTTAGGGTTCGGGTTAGGGTTAGGGTTAGTGTTAGGGTTAGGGTTAGGGTTAGGGTTCGGGTTAGGGTTAGGATTAGGGTTAGGGTTAGGGTTCGGGTTAGGGTTAGGATTAGGGTTAGGGTTAGGGTTCGGGTTAGGGTTAGGGTTATGGTTTGGGTTCGGGTTCGGGTTCGGGTTAGGGTTCGGGTTCGGGTTAGGGTTCGGGTTCGGGGTATGGTTTAGGGTTCGGGTTAGGGTTAGGGTTAGGTTTCGGGTTAGGGTTAGGGTTACGGTTAGGGTTCATGTTAGGGTTCGGGTTAGGGGTCGGGTTAGGCTTAGGGTTAGGGTTAGGGTTCGCGTTAGGGTTAGGGTTAGGGTTCGGGTTCGGGTTAGGGTTAGGGTTGGGGTTAGGGTTTGGGTTAGGGTTAGGGTTCGGGTTAGTGTTAGGGTTAGGGTTAGAGTTCGGGTTAGGGTTCGGGTTAGGGTTCGGGTTAAGGTTCGGTTTAGGGTTAGGGTTAGTGTTAGGGTTAGGGTTCGTGTTCGTGTTAGGGGTCGGGTTAGGGTTTGGGTTAGGGTTCGGGTTCGGGTTAGGGTTTGGATTCGGGTTAGGGTTCGGTTTAGGGTTCGGGTTAGGGTTAGGGTTAGGGTTCGGGTTATGGTTAGGGTTAGGGTTCGGGTTAGGGTTCGGGTTCAGTTAGGGTTCGGGTTCAGGTTAGGGTTAGGGTTAGGTTTCGGGTTAGGGTTCGGGTTAGGGTTAGAGTTAGGATGAGGGTTCGGGTTAGGGTTCGAGTTAGGGTGAGGGTTAGGGTTAGGGTTAGGGTTCTGGTTAGATTTAGGTTTCGGGTTAGGGTTAGGGTAGGGTTAGGGTTCGGGGTAAGTTTAGGGTTCGGGTTAGGGTTGGGTTCGGGTTAGGTTTCGGGTTAGGGTTAGGGTTCGGGTTCAGGTTAGGGTTAGGTTTCGAGTTAGGGTTAGGGTTAGGGTTCGGTTTAGGGTTAGGGTTCGGGTTAGGGTTAGGGTTAGGTTTCGGGTTAGGGTTAGGGTTACGGTTAGGGTTCGTGTTAGGGTTCGGGTTATGGGTCGGGTTAGGCTTAGGGTTAAGTTTCGGGTAAGGGTTCGGGTTAGGGTTCGGGTTAGGGTTAGGGTTCCGGTTAGGGTTAGGGTTAGGGTTCGAGTTAGAGTTAGGTTTCGGGTTAGGGTTAGGGGTTAGGGTTATTGTTAGGGTTAGGTTTAGGGTTCGGGTTAGGGTTAGGTTTAGGGTTAGGGTTAGGGTTTAGTGTTCAGGTTAGGGTTAGGGTTCGGGTTAGGGTTCGGGTTAGGGTTAGGTTTAGGGTTCGGGTTAGGGTTAGGTTTAGGGTTAGGGTTAGGGTTAGGGTTCGGGTTACGGTTAGGGTTCGGGTTAGGGTTAGTGTTAGGGTTCGGGTTAGGTTTAGTGTTAGGGTTCGGGTTAGATTTAGGTTTCGGGTTAGGGTTAGGTTTAGGGTTAGGGTTCGGGTTAGGGTTAGGTTTCGGGTTAGGGTTGGGTTCGGGTTAGGTTTCGGGTTAGGTTTAGGGTTCGGGTTTGGGTTAGGGTTCTGGTTAGGGTTTGGGTTAGGGTTAGGGTTCGGGTTAGTGTTAGGGTTAGGGTTAGGGTTCGGGTTAGTGTTCGGGTTAGGGTTTGGGTTAAGGTTCGTGTTAGGGTTAGGGTTAGGGTTAGGGTTAGGGTTCGTGTTCGGGTTAGGGGTCGGGTTAGGGTTTGGGTTAGGGTTCGGGTTCGGGTTAGGGTTTGGGTTCGGGTTAGGGTTCGGTTTAGGGTTCGGGTTAGGATTAGGGTTAGGGTTAGGGTTCGAGTTAGGGTTAGGTTTCGGGTTACGGTTAGGGGTTAGGGTTATTGTTAGGGTTAGGTTTAGGGTTCGGGTTAGGGTTAGGTTTAGGGTTAGGGTTAGGGTTTAGTGTTCAGGTTAGGGTTAGGGTTCGGGTTAGGGTTCGGGTTAGGGTTAGGTTTAGGGTTCGGGTTAGGGTTAGTTTTAGGGTTAGGGTTAGGGTTAGGGTTAGGGTTCGGGTTATGGTTAGGGTTCGGGCTAGGGTTAGGGTTAGGGTTCGGGTTAGGTTTAGTGTTAGGGTTCGGGTTAGATTTAGGTTTCGGGTTAGGGTTAGGTTTAGGGTTAGGGTTCGGGTTAGGGTTAGGTTTCGGGTTAGGGTTGGGTTCGGGTTAGGTTTCGGGTTAGGTTTAGGGGTCGGGTTTGGGTTAGGGTTCTGGTTAGGGTTTGGGTTAGGGTTAGGGTTCGGGTTAGTGTTAGGGTTAGGGTTAGGGTTCGGGTTAGGGTTCGGGTTAGGGTTCGGGTTAAGGTTCGGGTTAGGGTTAGGTTTAGGGTTAGGGTTAGGGTTCGTGTTCGGGTTAGGGGTCGGGTTAGGGTTTGGGTTAGGGTTCGGGTTCGGGTTAGGGTTTGGGTTCGGGTTAGGGTTCGGTTTAGGGTTCGGGTTAGGGTTAGGGTTAGGGTTAGTGTTCGGTTTCGGGGTTAGGGTTAGGGTTAGGGTTCGGGTTAGGGTTCGGTTTAGCGTTCGGGTTCGGGTTAGGGTTATGGTTAGGGTTCCGGTTAGGTAAGGGTTAGGGTTTTGGTTAGGGTTCGGGTTCGGTTTAGCGTTCTGGTTCGGGTTAGGGTTAGGGTTAGGGTTCGGGTTAGGGTTCGGGTTAGGGTTAGGGTTAGGGTTAAGGTTAGGGTTAGGGTTCGGGTTAGGGATAGGGTTATGGTTTGGGTTCGGGTTCGGGGTAGGGTTAGGGTTCGGGTTCGGGTTAGGTTACGGGTTCGGGTTCGGGTTAGGGGTTAGGGTTCGGATTAGGGTTAGGGTTAGGGTTCGGGTTAGGGTTAGGGTTAGGGCTAAGTTTAGGGTTAGGGTTCCGGTTATGGTTTGGGTTAGGGTTAGTTTAGGGTTCGGGTTAGGGTTAGGGTTAGGGTTCGGGTTCGGTTTAGGGTTCGGGTTATGGTTAGGGTTAGGGTTCGGGTTAGGGTTCGGGTTCGTGTTAGGGTTCGGGTTCGGGTTAGGGTTAGGGTTAGGTTTCGGGTTAGGGTTCGGGTTAGGGTTAGAGTTAGGATGAGGTTTCGGGTTAGGGTTTGAGTTAGGGTTAGGGTTAGTGTTAGGGTTAGGGTTCGGGTTAAGGTTAGGGTACGGGCTAGGGTTGGGTTCGGGTTAGGTTTCGGGTTAGGGTTAGGGTTCGGGTTCGGGTTAGGGTTAGGTTTCGGGTTAGGGTTAGGGTTAGGGTTCGGGTTAGGGTTAGGGTTCGGGTTAGGGTTAGGGTTAGGTTTCGGGTTAGGGTTAGGGTTACGGTTAGGGTTCGTGTTAGGTTTCGGGTTAGGGGTCGGGTTAGGCTTAGGGTTAAATTTCGGGTTAGGGTTCGGGTTAGGGTTCGGGTTAGGGTTAGGGTTCGCGTTAGGGTTAGGGTTAGGGTTCGGGTTCGGGTTTGGGTTAGGGTTGGGGTTCGGGTAAGGGTTACGTTTCGTGTTAGGGTTCGGGTTAGGGTTAGGGTTCGGGTTCGGGGTTAGGTTTAGGGTTCGGGTTAGGGTTCGGTTTAGGGTTAAGATTAGGGTAAGTGGTTAGGGTTCGGGTTCGGGTTAGGGTAAGGGTTAGGGTTCCGGTTAGGGTTAGGGTTCGGGTGAGGGTTAGGGTTAGGGTTAGGGTTAGGGTTCGGGTTAGGGTTCGGGTTAGGGTTAGGGTTAGGGTTCGGGTTAGGGTTAGGGTTAGGGTTCGAGTTACGGTTAGGTTTCGGGTTAGGGTTAGGGGTTAGGGTTAGTGTTAGTGTTAGGGTTAGGGTTCGGGTTAGGGTTAGGGTTAAGGTTAGGGATAGGGTTAGGGTTCGGGTTAGGGTTAGGATTAGGTTTAGGGTTAGGGTTCGGTTTAGGGTTAGGGTTATGGTTTGGGTTCGGGTTCGGGGTAGGGTTAGGGTTCGTGTTCGGGTTAGGGTTCGGGTTCCGGTTCGGGTTATGGGTTAGGGTTCGGGTTAGGGTTAGGGTTAGGGTTGGGGTTAGGGTTCGGGTTAGGGTTAGGGTTAGGGTTAGGGTTAGGTTTAGGGTTAGGTTTCGGGTTAGGGTTAGGGTCAGGGTTAGGGTTCGGATTAGGGTTAGGTTTTAGGGTTAGGGTTAGGGTTAGGGTTAGGGTTAGGGGTTAGGGTTAGGGTTAGGGTTAGGGTTCGGATTAGGGTTATGTTTAGGGTTAGGGTTAGGGTTCGGATTAGGGTTAGGGTTAGGGTTAGGGTTAGGGTTCGGGTTAGGGTTAGGGTTAGGGTTAGGGTTAGGGTTAGGGTTCATGATAGGTTTAGGGTTAGTGTTCGAGTTAGGGTTAGGGTTCGGGTTAGGGTTAGGGTTTAGGGTTAGCGTTAGGGTTAGGGTTAGGGTTTGGGTTAGGGTTAGGGTTAGGGTTCTGTTTAGGGTTCGGGTTAGGGTTAGGGTTACGGTTCGGGTTAGAGTTCAGGTTAGAGTTCGGATTAGGGTTAGGGTTATGGTTAGGGTTAGGGTTAGGTTTCGGGTTAGGGTTCGGGTTAGGGTTCGGGATAGGGTTAGGGTTAGGGTTCGGGTTAGGGTTAGGTTTAGGGTTAGAGTTAGGGTTAGGGTTCGGGTTCGGGTTAGGGTTAGTGTTAGGGTTAGGGTTAGGGTTCGGGTTAGGGTTAGGTTTGGGTTCGGGTTCGGGTTCGGGTTAGGGTTCGGGTTCGGGTTAGTGTTAGGGTTCGGGTTCGGGTTAGGGTTAGGGTTCGGGTTCGGGTTAGGGTTAGGGTTCGGGTTAGGGTTAGGATTTAGTGTTCAGGTTAGTGTTAGGGTTCGGTTTAGGGTTCGGGTTAGGGTTAGGTTTAGGGTTCGGGTTAGGGTTAGGTTTAGGGTTAGGGTTAGGGTTAGGGTTCGGGTTAGGGTTAGGGTTAGGGTTCGGGTTACGGTTAGGGTTCGGGTTAGGGTTAGGGTTAGGGTTCGGGTTAGGTTTAGTGTTAGGGTTCGGGTTAGATTTAGGTTTCGGATTAGGGTTAGGTTTAGGGTTCGGGTTCGGTTTAGGGTTAGGGTTAGGGTTAGGGTTCGTGTTAGGGTTCGGTTTAGGGGTAGTGTTAGGGTTAGGGTTAGGGTTCAGGTTAGGGTTAGGGTTAGGGTTCGGGTTAGGGTTAGGGTTCGGGTTAGGGTTAGGGTTAGGTTTCGGGTTCGGGTTAGCGTTAGGGTTGGGGTTCGAGTTAGGTTTCGGGTAAGGGTTCGGGTTAGGTTTAGGGTTAGGGTTAGGGTTCGGGTTCGGGGTTAGGTTTAGGGTTATGGTTCGGGTGAGGGTTCGGGTTCGGGATAGGATTCGGGTAAGGGGTTAGGGTTCGGGTTCTGGTTAGGGTAGGGTTAGGGTTCCGAATAGTTTTAGGGTTAGGGTTCTGGTTAGGATTAGGGTTAGGGTTAGGGTTAGGGTTTTGGTTAGGGTTCGGGTTAGGGTTCGGGTTAGGGTTCGTGTTAGGGTTCGGGTTCGGGTTAGCGTTAGGGTTCGGGTTAGGGTTAGGGTTAGGGTTCGGGTTAGGGTTCGGGTTAGGGTTCGGGTTAGGGTTAGGGTTCGGGTTAGGGTTAGGGTTAGGGTTCGGGTTAGGGTTCGGGTTAGGGTTCGGGTTAGGGTTCGGTTTAGGGTTCGGGTTAGGGTTCGTGTTAGGGTTCGGGTTAGGGTTAGGGTTCGGGTTTCGTTAGGGTTAGGGTTCGGGTTAGGGTTAGGGTTAGGATTCGGTTTAGGGTTCGGGTTCGGGTTAAGGTAAGGGTTAGGGTTCGGGTTAGTGTTAGGTTTAGGGTTAGGGTTAGGGTTAGGGTTCGGGTTAGGGTTCGGGTTCGGGTTAGTGTTAGGGTTAGGTTTAGGGTTAGGTTTAGGTTTAGGGTTCGGGTTAGGTTTAGGGTTCGGGTTAGGGTTAGGGTTCGGGTTAGGGTTGGGGTTAGGGTTCGGGTTAGGGTTAGGGTTGGGGTTAGGGTTAGGGGTTAGAGTTAGGGTTAGGGTTCGGGTTAGGGTTAGGGTTAGGTTTAAGGTTAGGGTTCGGGTTAGGGTTCGGGTTAGGGTTAGGGTTAGGGTTCGGGTTAGGGTTAGGATTAGTGTTCGAGTTAGGGTTAGGGTTCGGATTAGGGTTAGGGTTTAGGGTTAGGGTTCGGGTTAGGGTTAGGGTTAGGGTTAGGGTTAGGGTTCGGGTTAGGGTTAGGGTTAGGTTTAAGGTTAGGGTTCGGGTTAGGGTTCGGGTTAGGGTTAGGGTTAGGGTTCGGGTTAGGGTTAGGTTTAGGGTTCGAGTTAGGGTTAGGGTTCCGATTAGGGTTAGGGTTTAGGGTTAGGGTGAGGGTTAGGGTTAGGGTTAGGGTTCGGGTTAGGGTTAGGTATAGGGTTAGGGTTAGGGTTCGGGAAAGGGTTAGGTTTAGGGTTAGGGTTAGGGTTCGTGTTAGGGTTAGGGTTATGGTTTGGTTCGGGTTCGGGTTAGGGTTCGGGTTCGGGTTCGGGTTCGAGTTCGAGTTCGGGTTAGGGGTTTGGGTTCGCGTTAGGGTTAGGGTTAGGGTTCGGGTTAGGGTTAGGATTAGGGTTAGGGTTAGAGTTCGGGTTAGGGTTAGGGGTTAGGGTTATTGTTAGGGTTAGGTTTAGGGTTCGGGTTAGGGTTAGGTTTAGGGTTAGGGTTAGGGTTTAGTGTTCAGGTTAGGGTTAGGGTTCGGGTTAGGGTTCGGGTTAGGGTTAGGTTTAGGGTTCGGGTTAGGGTTAGGTTTAGGGTTAGGGTTAGGGTTAGGGTTCGGGTTACGGTTAGGGTTCGGGTTAGGGTTAGTGTTAGGGTTCGGGTTAGGTTTAGTGTTAGGGTTCGGGTTAGATTTAGGTTTCGGGTTAGGGTTAGGTTTAGGGTTAGGGTTCGGGTTAGGGTTAGGTTTCGGGTTAGGGTTGGGTTCGGGTTAGGTTTCGGGTTAGGTTTAGGGTTCGGGTTTGGGTTAGGGTTCTGGTTAGGGTTTGGGTTAGGGTTAGGGTTCGGGTTAGTGTTAGGGTTAGGGTTAGGGTTCGGGTTAGTGTTCGGGTTAGGGTTTGGGTTAAGGTTCGTGTTAGGGTTAGGGTTAGGGTTAGGGTTAGGGTTCGTGTTCGGGTTAGGGGTCGGGTTAGGGTTTGGGTTAGGGTTCGGGTTCGGGTTAGGGTTTGGGTTCGGGTTAGGGTTCGGTTTAGGGTTCGGGTTAGGATTAGGGTTAGGGTTAGGGTTCGAGTTAGGGTTAGGTTTCGGGTTACGGTTAGGGGTTAGGGTTATTGTTAGGGTTAGGTTTAGGGTTCGGGTTAGGGTTAGGTTTAGGGTTAGGGTTAGGGTTTAGTGTTCAGGTTAGGGTTAGGGTTCGGGTTAGGGTTCGGGTTAGGGTTAGGTTTAGGGTTCGGGTTAGGGTTAGTTTTAGGGTTAGGGTTAGGGTTAGGGTTAGGGTTCGGGTTATGGTTAGGGTTCGGGTTAGGGTTAGGGTTAGGGTTCGGGTTAGGTTTAGTGTTAGGGTTCGGGTTAGATTTAGGTTTCGGGTTAGGGTTAGGTTTAGGGTTAGGGTTCGGGTTAGGGTTAGGTTTCGGGTTAGGGTTGGGTTCGGGTTAGGTTTCGGGTTAGGTTTAGGGGTCGGGTTTGGGTTAGGGTTCTGGTTAGGGTTTGGGTTAGGGTTAGGGTTCGGGTTAGTGTTAGGGTTAGGGTTAGGGTTCGGGTTAGGGTTCGGGTTAGGGTTCGGGTTAAGGTTCGGGTTAGGGTTAGGTTTAGGGTTAGGGTTAGGGTTCGTGTTCGGGTTAGGGGTCGGGTTAGGGTTTGGGTTAGGGTTCGGGTTCGGGTTAGGGTTTGGGTTCGGGTTAGGGTTCGGTTTAGGGTTCGGGTTAGGGTTAGGGTTAGGGTTAGTGTTCGGTTTCGGGGTTAGGGTTAGGGTTAGGGTTCGGGTTAGGGTTCGGTTTAGCGTTCGGGTTCGGGTTAGGGTTATGGTTAGGGTTCCGGTTAGGTAAGGGTTAGGGTTTTGGTTAGGGTTCGGGTTCGGTTTAGCGTTCTGGTTCGGGTTAGGGTTAGGGTTAGGGTTCGGGTTAGGGTTCGGGTTAGGGTTAGGGTTAGGGTTAAGGTTAGGGTTAGGGTTCGGGTTAGGGATAGGGTTATGGTTTGGGTTCGGGTTCGGGGTAGGGTTAGGGTTCGGGTTCGGGTTAGGTTACGGGTTCGGGTTCGGGTTAGGGGTTAGGGTTCGGATTAGGGTTAGGGTTAGGGTTCGGGTTAGGGTTAGGGTTAGGGCTAAGTTTAGGTTTAGGGTTCCGGTTATGGTTTGGGTTAGGGTTAGTTTAGGGTTCGGGTTAGGGTTAGGGTTAGGGTTCGGGTTCGGTTTAGGGTTCGGGTTATGGTTAGGGTTAGGGTTCGGGTTAGGGTTCGGGTTCGTGTTAGGGTTCGGGTTCGGGTTAGGGTTAGGGTTAGGTTTCGGGTTAGGGTTCGGGTTAGGGTTAGAGTTAGGATGAGGTTTCGGGTTAGGGTTTGAGTTAGGGTTAGGGTTAGTGTTAGGGTTAGGGTTCGGGTTAAGGTTAGGGTACGGGCTAGGGTTGGGTTCGGGTTAGGTTTCGGGTTAGGGTTAGGGTTCGGGTTCGGGTTAGGGTTAGGTTTCGGGTTAGGGTTAGGGTTAGGGTTCGGGTTAGGGTTAGGGTTCGGGTTAGGGTTAGGGTTGGGTTTCGGGTTAGGGTTAGGGTTACGGTTAGGGTTCGTGTTAGGTTTCGGGTTAGGGGTCGGGTTAGGCTTAGGGTTAAATTTCGGGTTAGGGTTCGGGTTAGGGTTCGGGTTAGGGTTAGGGTTCGCGTTAGGGTTAGGGTTAGGGTTCGGGTTCGGGTTTGGGTTAGGGTTGGGGTTCGGGTAAGGGTTACGTTTCGTGTTAGGGTTCGGGTTAGGGTTAGGGTTCGGGTTCGGGGTTAGGTTTAGGGTTCGGGTTAGGGTTCGGTTTAGGGTTAAGATTAGGGTAAGTGGTTAGGGTTCGGGTTCGGGTTAGGGTAAGGGTTAGGGTTCCGGTTAGGGTTAGGGTTCGGGTGAGGGTTAGGGTTAGGGTTAGGGTTAGGGTTCGGGTTAGGGTTCGGGTTAGGGTTAGGGTTAGGGTTCGGGTTAGGGTTAGGGTTAGGGTTCGAGTTACGGTTAGGTTTCGGGTTAGGGTTAGGGGTTAGGGTTAGTGTTAGTGTTAGGGTTAGGGTTCGGGTTAGGGTTAGGGTTAAGGTTAGGGATAGGGTTAGGGTTCGGGTTAGGGTTAGGATTAGGTTTAGGGTTAGGGTTCGGTTTAGGGTTAGGGTTATGGTTTGGGTTCGGGTTCGGGGTAGGGTTAGGGTTCGTGTTCGGGTTAGGGTTCGGGTTCCGGTTCGGGTTATGGGTTAGGGTTCGGGTTAGGGTTAGGGTTAGGGTTGGGGTTAGGGTTCGGGTTAGGGTTAGGGTTAGGGTTAGGGTTAGGTTTAGGGTTAGGTTTCGGGTTAGGGTTAGGGTCAGGGTTAGGGTTCGGATTAGGGTTAGGTTTTAGGGTTAGGGTTAGGGTTAGGGTTAGGGTTAGGGGTTAGGGTTAGGGTTAGGGTTAGGGTTCGGATTAGGGTTATGTTTAGGGTTAGGGTTAGGGTTCGGATTAGGGTTAGGGTTAGGGTTAGGGTTAGGGTTCGGGTTAGGGTTAGGGTTAGGGTTAGGGTTAGGGTTAGGGTTAGGGTTCATGATAGGTTTAGGGTTAGTGTTCGAGTTAGGGTTAGGGTTCGGGTTAGGGTTAGGGTTTAGGGTTAGCGTTAGGGTTAGGGTTAGGGTTTGGGTTAGGGTTAGGGTTAGGGTTCTGTTTAGGGTTCGGGTTAGGGTTAGGGTTACGGTTCGGGTTAGAGTTCAGGTTAGAGTTCGGATTAGGGTTAGGGTTATGGTTAGGGTTAGGGTTAGGTTTCGGGTTAGGGTTCGGGTTAGGGTTCGGGATAGGGTTAGGGTTAGGGTTCGGGTTAGGGTTAGGTTTAGGGTTAGAGTTAGGGTTAGGGTTCGGGTTCGGGTTAGGGTTAGTGTTAGGGTTAGGGTTAGGGTTCGGGTTAGGGTTAGGTTTGGGTTCGGGTTCGGGTTCGGGTTAGGGTTCGGGTTCGGGTTAGTGTTAGGGTTCGGGTTCGGGTTAGGGTTAGGGTTCGGGTTCGGGTTAGGGTTAGGGTTCGGGTTAGGGTTAGGATTTAGTGTTCAGGTTAGTGTTAGGGTTCGGTTTAGGGTTCGGGTTAGGGTTAGGTTTAGGGTTCGGGTTAGGGTTAGGTTTAGGGTTAGGGTTAGGGTTAGGGTTCGGGTTAGGGTTAGGGTTAGGGTTCGGGTTACGGTTAGGGTTCGGGTTAGGGTTAGGGTTAGGGTTCGGGTTAGGTTTAGTGTTAGGGTTCGGGTTAGATTTAGGTGTCGGATTAGGGTTAGGTTTAGGGTTCGGGTTCGGTTTAGGGTTAGGGTTAGGGTTAGGGTTCGTGTTAGGGTTCGGTTTAGGGGTAGTGTTAGGGTTAGGGTTAGGGTTCAGGTTAGGGTTAGGGTTAGGGTTCGGGTTAGGGTTAGGGTTCGGGTTAGGGTTAGGGTTAGGTTTCGGGTTCGGGTTAGCGTTAGGGTTGGGGTTCGAGTTAGGTTTCGGGTAAGGGTTCGGGTTAGGTTTAGGGTTAGGGTTAGGGTTCGGGTTCGGGGTTAGGTTTAGGGTTATGGTTCGGGTGAGGGTTCGGGTTAGGGATAGGATTCGGGTAAGGGGTTAGGGTTCGGGTTCTGGTTAGGGTAGGGTTAGGGTTCCGAATAGTTTTAGGGTTAGGGTTCTGGTTAGGATTAGGGTTAGGGTTAGGGTTAGGGTTTTGGTTAGGGTTCGGGTTAGGGTTCGGGTTAGGGTTCGTGTTAGGGTTCGGGTTCGGGTTAGCGTTAGGGTTCGGGTTAGGGTTAGGGTTAGGGTTCGGGTTAGGGTTCGGGTTAGGGTTCGGGTTAGGGTTCGGGTTAGGGTTAGGGTTAGGGTTCGGGTTAGGGTTCGGGTTAGGGTTCGGGTTAGGGTTCGGTTTAGGGTTCGGGTTAGGGTTCGTGTTAGGGTTCGGGTTAGGGTTAGGGTTCGGGTTTCGTTAGGGTTAGGGTTCGGGTTAGGGTTAGGGTTAGGATTCGGTTTAGGGTTCGGGTTCGGGTTAAGGTAAGGGTTAGGGTTCGGGTTAGTGTTAGGTTTAGGGTTAGGGTTAGGGTTAGGGTTCGGGTTAGGGTTCGGGTTCGGGTTAGTGTTAGGGTTAGGTTTAGGGTTAGGTTTAGGTTTAGGGTTCGGGTTAGGTTTAGGGTTCGGGTTAGGGTTAGGGTTCGGGTTAGGGTTGGGGTTAGGGTTCGGGTTAGGGTTAGGGTTGGGGTTAGGGTTAGGGGTTAGAGTTAGGGTTAGGGTTCGGGTTAGGGTTAGGGTTAGGTTTAAGGTTAGGGTTCGGGTTAGGGTTCGGGTTAGGGTTAGGGTTAGGGTTCGGGTTAGGGTTAGGATTAGGGTTCGAGTTAGGGTTAGGGTTCGGATTAGGGTTAGGGTTTAGGGTTAGGGTTCGGGTTAGGGTTAGGGTTAGGGTTAGGGTTAGGGTTCGGGTTAGGGTTAGGGTTAGGTTTAAGGTTAGGGTTCGGGTTAGGGTTCGGGTTAGGGTTAGGGTTAGGGTTCGGGTTAGGGTTAGGTTTAGGGTTCGAGTTAGGGTTAGGGTTCCGATTAGGGTTAGGGTTTAGGGTTAGGGTGAGGGTTAGGGTTAGGGTTAGGGTTCGGGTTAGGGTTAGGGATAGGGTTAGGGTTAGGGTTCGGGAAAGGGTTAGGTTTAGGGTTAGGGTTAGGGTTCGTGTTAGGGTTAGGGTTATGGTTTGGTTCGGGTTCGGGTTAGGGTTCGGGTTCGGGTTCGGGTTCGAGTTCGAGTTCGGGTTAGGGGTTTGGGTTCGCGTTAGGGTTAGGGTTAGGGTTCGGGTTAGGGTTAGGATTAGGGTTAGGGTTAGAGTTCGGGTTAGGGTTAGGGTTCAGGTTAGGGTTAGGGTCTGGTTTAGTGTTCGGTTTAGGGTTCGGGTTCGGGTTACGGTTAGGGTTCGGGTTAGGGTTCGTGTTAGGGTTCGGGTTAGGGTTAGGGTTCGGTTAGGGTTCGGGTTAGGTTTAGGGTTCGGGTTATGGTTAGGGTTAGGGTTAGGGTTAAGTTTCGGGTTAGAGTTCGGGTTAGGGTCCGGGTTAGTGTTAGGGTTAGGGTTCGGGTTAGGGTTAGGTTTAGGGTTAGAGTTAGGGTTAGGGTTAGGTTTCTGGTTAGGGTTAGGGTTAGGGTTAGGGTTAGGGGTTAGGTTTCGGGTTAGGGTTAGGGTTAGGCCTCGGGTTCGGGTTCTGGTTTGGGTTAGGGTTCGGGTTCGGGTTCGGGTTAGGGTTCGGGTTCGGGTTTGGATTCGTGTTCGGGTTAGTGTTAGGGGTTAGTGTTCAGGTTAGGGTTAGGGTTAGGGTTCGGGTTAGGTTTAGTTTTCGGGTTAGGGTTGGGTTCGGGTTAGGTTTCGGGTTAGGTTTAGGGTTAGGGTTCGGTTTAGGGTTCGGGTTAGGGTTCGGGTTAGGGTTCGGTTTAGGGTTCGGGTTAGGGTTCGTGTTAGGGTACGGGTTAGGGTTAGGGTTCGGGTTTGGTTTAGGGGTTAGGGTTAGGGTTAGGGTTAGGGTTAGGGTTAGGGTTAGGGTTCGGGTTAGGGTTAGGGTTAGGGTTAGGGTTCGGGTTAGGGTTAGGGTTACGGTTAGGATTAGGGTTAGGGTTCGGGTTAGGTTTAGGGTTAGGGTTAGGGTTAGGTTTCGGGTTAGGGTTCGGGTTAGGGTTTGGGTTAGGCTTAGGGTTAGGTTTCGGGTTAGTGTTAGGGTTCGGGTTAGGGTTCGGTTTAGGATTAGGGTTAGGATTCGGGTTAGGGTTCGCGTTAGGGTTCGGGTTAGCGTTCGGGTTAGGTTTCGGGTTAGGGTTCGGTTTAGGGTTAGGGTTCGGGTTCGGGTTAGGGTAAGGGTTAGGGTTAGGGTTAGGGTTAGGGTTATGGTTCGGGTTAGGGTTAGGGTTGGGTTCCGGTTCGGGTTCGGGTTAGGGTTCGGGTTCTGGTTCGGGTTAGGTTTAGGGTTCGGGTTCGGGTTAGGGTTAGGGTTCGGGTTAGGGTTAGGGGTTAGTGTTCAGGTTAGGGTTCGGGTTAGGGTTAGGTTTAGGGTTCGGGTTAGGGTTAGGTTTAGGGTTAGGGTTAGGGTTAGGGTTCGGGTTACGGTTAGCGTTCGGGTTAGGGTTAGGGTTAGGGTTCGGGTTAAGTTTAGTGTTAGGGTTCGGGTTAGATTTAGGTTTCGGGTTAGGGTTAGGTTTAGGGTTAGAGTTAGGGTTAGTGTTAGGGTTAGGGTTCGGGTTAGGGTTAGGTTTCGGGTTTGGGTTGGGTTCGGGTTAGGTTTTGGGTTAGTTTTAGGGTTCGGTTCGGGTTAGGGTTAGGGTTCGTGTTAGGTTTAGGGTTAGGGTTCGGCTTAGGGTTAGGGTTCGGGTTAGTGTTAGGAATAGGGTTCGGGTTAGGGTTAGAGTTAGGGTTAGGATTTGTGTTAGGGTTCGGGTTAGGGGTCGGTTTAGGGTTAGGGTTCGGGTTCGGGTTAGGGTTAGGGTTTGGGTTAGGGTTCGGGTTAGGGTTAGGGATCGGGTTAGGATTTGGTTTAGGGTTCGCGTTCGGGTTAGGGTTAGGGTTGGGGTTTGGGTTAGGGTTCGGGTTAGGGTTCGGTTTAGGGTTAGGGTTAAGGTTAGGGTTCTGTTTCGGGGTTAGGTTTAGGTTTAGGGTTCGGGTGAGGGTTCGGGTTAGGGTAAGGATTCGGGTAAGGGGTTAGGGTTCGGGTTCGGGTTAGGGTTAGGGTTTGGGTTCCGGTTAGGGTTAGGGTTAGGGTTCGGGTTAGGATTAGGGTTAGGGTTAGGGTTAGGTTTCGGGTTAGGTTTCGGGTTAGGGTTAGGGTTAGGGTTCGGGTTAGGGTTAGGGTTAGTTTTTGGGTTAGGGTTCGGGATCGGGTTAGCGTTATGATTCGGGTTAGGGTTAGGGTTAGGGTTCGTGTTAGGGTGTGGGTTAGGGTTCGGGTTAGGGTTAGGGTTCGGGTTAGGGTTCGGGTTAGGGTTAGGGTTAGGGTTCGGTTTAGGGTTCGGGTTAGGGTTCAGGTTAGGGTTAGGGTTCGGGTTTGGGTTACGGTTAGGGTTCGGGTTAGGGTTAGGGTTAGGATTCGGGTTAGGTTTCGGGTTCGGGTTAGGGTTAGGGTTAGGGTTATGTTTCGGGTTAGGGTTAGGGTTAGGGTTAGGGTTCGGGTTAGGGATCGGGTTAGGGTTAGGGTTAGGTTTAGGGTTAGGTTTAGGGTTAGGGTTCGGGTTAGGGTTAGGGTTCCGGTTAGGGTTAGGGTTCGGGTTAGGGTTAGGGTTAGGGTTCGGGTTAGGGTTAGGGTTGGGGTTAGGGTTAGGGGTTAGGTTTAGGGTTAGGGTTAGGGTTAGGGTTAGGGTTCGGGTTAGGGTTAGGGTTAGGGTTAGGGTTAGGGTTCGGGTTAGGGTTAGTGTTAGGGTTAGGTTTAGGGATAGGTTTAGGGTTAGGGTTCGGGTTAGGGTTAGGGTTAGGGTTAGGGTTAGGGTTCGGGTTAGGGTTCGGGATAGGGTTAGGGTTAGGTTTAGGGTTAGGGTTAGGTTTAGGGTTAGGGTTCGGGTTCGGATTAGGGTTAGGGATAGGGTTAAGGTTCGGATTAGGGTTAGGTTTAGTGTTAGGGTTAGGGTTCACGTTAGAGTTAGGGGTTAGGGTTAGGGTTAGGGTCAGCGTTAGTGTTCGGTTTAGGTTTCGGGTTAGGGTTAGGGTTAGGGTTAGGGTTAGGGTTAGGGTTAGGTTTTGGTTTAGGGTTAGGTTTAGGGTTAGTGTTCGGGTTAGGGTTAGGGTTCGGGTTAGGGTTAGGGTTCGGGTTATGGTTAGGGTTAGGGTTCGGGTTAGGGTTAGGGTTGGGGTTAGGGTTAGGGGTTACAGTTAGGGTTAGGGTTAGGGTTAGGGTTCGGGTTCGGGTTCGGGTTAGGGTTAGGGTTAGGGTTAGGGTTCGGGTTAGGGTTAGGGTTAGGGTTTGGGTTAGGGTTAGGGTTAGGTTTAGGGTTAGGGTACAGGTTAGGGTTAGGGTTAGGGTTAGGGTTAGGTTTCGGGTTAGGGTTAGGGTTAGGGTTCGGGTTAGTGTTAGGGTTCGGGTTAGGGTTCGGTTTAGGGTTCCGGTTAGGTTTCGGGTTAGGGTTCGGTTTAGGTTTAGGGTTCGGGTTAGGGTTAGGTTTAGGGTTCGGGTTCGGGTTAGGTTTAGGGTTAGGGTTAGGGTTAGGGTTAGGTTTCGGGTTACGGTTAGGGTTCGGGTTAGGTTTAGGGTTAGGGTTCGGGTTAAGTTTATTGTTAGGGTTCGGGTTAGATTTGTGTTTCGGGTTAGGGTTAGGTTTAGTGTTAGAGTTAGGGTTAGGGTTAGGGTTAGGGTTCGGGTTAGGGTTAGGTTTCGGGTTTGGGTTGGGTTCTGGTTAGGTTTCGGGTTAGGTTTAGGTTTCGGGTTCGGGTTAGGGTTAGGGTTCGTGTTAGGGTTAGGGTTAGGGTTCGGCTTAGGATTAGGGATCGGGTTAGTGTTAGGAATAGGGTTCGGGTTAGGGTTAGGGTTAGGGTTAGGGTTTGTGTTAGGGTTCGGGTTAGGGGTCGGGTTAGGGTTAGGTTTAGGGTTCGGATTAGGGATAGGGTTAGGGTTAGGGTTCGGGTTAGGGTTAGGGTTCGGGTTAGGGTTAAGGTTAGGGTTAGGGTTCGGGTTAGGGTTAGTGTTGGGGTTGGGGTTAGGGTTCGGGTTAGGGTACGGTTTAGGGTTAGGGTTAAGGTTAGGGTTCGGTTTCGGGGTTAGGGTTAGGGTTAGGGTTCGGTGAGGGTTCGGGTTAGGGTTAGGATTCGGGTAAGGGGTTAGGGTTCGGGTGTGGGTTAGGGTTACGGTTAGGATTCCGGTTAGGGTTAGGGTTAGGGTTCGGGATAGGATTAGGGTTAGTGTTAGGGTTAGGTTTCGGGTTAGATTTCGGGTTAGGGTTAGGTTTAGGGTTCGGCTTAGGGTTAGGGTTAGTGTTTGGGTTAGGGTTCGGGTTCGGGTTAGCGTTAGGGTTCGGGTTAGGGTTAGGGTTAGGGTTCGTGTTAGGGTTTGGGTTAGGGTTCGGGTTAGGGTTAGGTTTCGGGTTAGGGTTCGGGTTAGGGTTAGGGTTAGGGTTCGGTTTAGGGTTCGGGTTAGGGTACGGGTTAGGCTTCGGGTTAGGGTTCGGGTTAGGTTTCGGGTTTGGTTTCGGGTTAGGGTTAGGGTTCATGTTTGGGTTAGGGTTAGGGTTCGGGTTAGGGTTAGGGTTAGGATTCGGGTTAGGGTTCGGGTTCAGGTTAGGGTTAGTGTTAGGGTTATGTTTCGGGTTAGGGTTAGGGTTAGGGTTAGGGTTCGGGTTAGGGTTCGTGTTAGGGATAGGGTTAGGTTTAGGGTTAGGTTTAGGGTTAGCGTTCGGGTTAGGTTTAGGGTTCGGGTTAGGGTTAGCGTTCGGGTTAGGGTTAGGGTTAGGGTTTGGGTTAGGGTTAGGGTTGGGGTTAAGTTTAGGGGTTAGGGTTAGGGTTAGGGTTAGGGTTAAAGTTAGGGTTCGGGTTAGGGTTAGGGTTAGGTTTAGGGTTAGGGTTCGGATTAGGGTTAGTGTTAGGGTTAGGTTTAGGGTTAGGTTTAGGGTTAGGGTTAGGGTTAGGGTTAGGGTTAGGTTTCGGGTTAGGGTTCGGGTTAGGGTTAGGGTTAGGTTTAGGGTTAGCGTACGGGTTAGGGTTAGGGTTCGGGTTAGGCTTCGGGTTAGGGTTAGGGTTAGGATTCAGGTTAGGGTTCGGGTTAGGGTTCGGGTTAGGGTTCGGCTTAGGTTTCGGGTTAGGGTTCGGTTTAGGGTTAGGGTTCGGGTTCGGGTTAGTGTTAGGGTTCGGTTTAGGGTTAGGGTTAGGTTTCGGTTTAGGATTCAGGTTCGGGTTAGTGTTAGGGTTAGGGTTCGGGTTAGGGTTAGTGTTAGGGATAGGGATAGGGTTAGGGTTCGGGTTAGGGTTTGAGTTAGGGTTAGGGTTAGGGTTAGGGTTAGGGTTTGGTTAAGGGTTAGGGTTCGGGTTAGGGTGAGGGTTAGGGTTAGGGTTAGGGTTCGGGTTAGGTTTAGGGTTAGTGTTCGAGTTAGGGTTAGGGTTCGGGTTCGGGTTAGGGGTTAGGGTTAGGGTTAGTGTTAGGGTTCGGGTTAGGGTTAGGGTTAGGGTTAGGGTTCGGTTAGGGTAAGAGTTATGGTTTGGGTTCGGGGTCGGGGTAGGGATAGGGTTCGGGTTCGGGTTAGGGTTCGGGTTCGGGTTAGGCGTTAGGGTTAGGGTTAGGGTTAGGGTTCGGGTTAGGGTTAGGTTTAGGGTTAGGGTTAGGGATCGGGTTAGGGTTAGGGTTTAGGGTTAGGTTTCGGGATAGGGATTGGGTTAGGGTTCGGTTTAAGGTTAGGGTTAGGGTTAGGTTTAGGGTTAGGTTTAGGCTTAGGGTTCGGGTTAGGGTTAGGGTTCGGGTTAGGGTTAGGGTTCGGGTTAGGGTTAGGGTTAGGGTTCGGGTTAGGGTTAGGGTTGGGGTTAGGGTTAGGGGTTAGGGTTAGTGTTAGGGTTAGGCTTAGGGTTAGGGTTCGGGTTAGGGTTAGGGTTAGGGTTAGGGTTAGGGTTAGGGTTCGGTTTAGGGTTAGGGTTAGGGTTATGGTTAGGGTTAGGTTTAGGGTTAGGGTTCGGGTTAGGGTTAGGGTTCGGGTTTGGGTTAGGTTTCGGGTTAGGTTTCGGGTTAGGGTTAGGGTTAGGCTTAGGGTTAGGGTTCGGGTTAGTGTTAGGGTTCGGGTTAAGTTTCGGGTTAGGGTTAGGGTTAGGATTCGGGTTAGGGTTCGGGTTAGGGTTCGGGTTAGGGTTTGGGTTAGGTTTCGGGTTAGGGTTCGGTTTAGGGTTAGGGTTCGGGTTCGGGTTTGGGTTAGGGTTAGGGTTCGGGTTAGGGTTAGGTTTAGGGTTAGAATTAGGGTTAGGGTTAGGGTTCGGGTTAGGGGTAGGGTTAGGCTTCGTGTTAGGGTTAGGTTTAGGGTTAGAGTTAGGGTTAGGGTTAGGGTTCGGGTTAGGGTTAGGGTTAGGGTTAGGGTTAGGGTTCGGGTTAGGGTTAGGGTTGGGATCAGGTTCGGGTTCGGGTTAGTGTTCGGGTTCGGTTTCGGGTTAGGTTTAGGGTTCGGGTTAGGGTTAGGGTTACGGTTCGGGTTAGGGTTAGGTGTTAGTGTTCAGGTTAGGGTTAGGGTTAGGGTTCGGGTTAGGGTTCGGGTTAGGGTTAGGTTTAGGGTTAGGGTTAGGGTTAGGGTTAGGGTTCGGGTTAAAGTTAGGGTTCGGGTTAGGGTTAGGGTTAGGGTTCGTGTTAAGTTTAGTGTTAGGGTTCGGGTTAGATTTAGGTTTCGGGTTAGGGTTAGGTTTAGGGTTAGAGTTAGGGTTAGGTTTAGGTTTATTGTTCGGGTTAGGGTTAGGTTTCGGGTTTGGGTTGGGTTGGGGTTAGGTTTCGGGTTAGGTTTAGGGTTCGGGTTCGGGTAAGGGTTAGGGTTCAGGTTAGGGTTACGGTTAGGGTTCGGGTTAGGGTTAGGGTTCGGGTTAGGGTTAGGGTTAGGGTTCGGGTTAGGGTTAGGGTTAGGGTTAGGGTTCGTGTTAGGGTTCAGGTTAGGGGTCGGGTTAGGGTTAGGGTTAGGGTTAGGGTTCGGGTTAGGGTTAGGGTTCGGGTTAGGGTTAGGTTTAGGGTTCGGGTTCGGCTTAGGGTTTCGGTTGTGGTTCGGGTTAGGGTTCGGGTTAGGGTTCGGTTTAGGGTTAGGGTTAAGGTTAGGGTTCGGGTTCGGGGTTATGGTTAGGTTTAGGGTTCGGGTGAGGGTTCGGGTTAGGTTTAGGATTCGGGTAAGGGGTTAGGGTTCGGGTTCGGGTTAGGGTTAGGGTTAGGGTTCCGGTTAGGGTTAGGGTTAGGGTTCGGGTTAGGATTAGGGTGAGGGTTAGGGTTACGTTTCGGGTTAGGGTTCTGTTTAGGGTTAGGGTTAGGGTTCGGGTTAGGGTTAGGGTTAGTGTTAGGGTTAGGGTTCGGGTTCGGGTTAGCGTTAGGGTTAGGGTTCGGGTTAGGTTTCGGGTTAGGGTTAGGTTTAGGGTTCGGGTTACGGTTAGGGTTAGGGTTCGGTTTAGGATTAGGGTTAAGGTTAGGGTTCGGGTTCGGGGTTATGGTTAGGTTTAGGGTTCGGTTAAGGGTTCGGGTTAGGTTTAGGATTCGGGTAAGGGGTTAGGGTTCGGGTTCGGGTTAGGGTTAGGGTTAGGGTTCTGGTTAGGTTTAGGGTTAGGGTTCGGGTTAGGGTTCGGGTTAGGGTTCGGGTTAGGGTTAGGTTTCGGGTTAGGGTTCGGTTAAGGTTCGGGTTAGGGTTCGGTTTAGGGATCGGTTTAGGGTACGGGTTAGGGTTCGGGTTAGGGTTCGGATTAGGGTTCGGGTTAGGGTTCGGGTTAGGGTTAGGGTTCGGGTTTGGGTTAGGGTTGGGTTCGGGTTCGGGTTCGGGTTAGGGTTCGGGGTCGGGTTCGGGTTAGGGTTAGGGTTCGGGTTCGGGTTAGGGTTAGGGTTCGGGTTAGGGTTAGGGGTTAGTGTTCAGGTTAGCGTTACGGTTAGGGTTCGGGTTAGGGTTCGGGTTAGGGTTAGGTTTAGGGTTCGGGATAGGGTTAGGTTTAGGGTTAGGGTTAGGGTTAGGGTTCGGGTTACGGTTAGGGTTCTGGTTAGGATTAGGTTTAGGGTTCGGTTTAGGTTTAGTGTTAGGTTTCGGGTTAGTGTTAGGGGTTAGTGTTCGGGTTAGGGTTAGGGTTAGTGTTCGGGTTAGGGTTCGGGTTAGTGTTAGGTTTAGGGTTCGGGTTAGGGTTAGTTTTAGGGTTAGGGTTAGTGTTAGGGTTCGGGTTACGGTTAGGGTTCTGGTTAGGGTTAGGGTTAGGGTTCGTGTTAGGTTTAGTGTTAGGGTTCGGGTTAGATTTAGGTTTCGGGTTAGGGTTAGGTTTAGGGTTAGGTTTCGGGTTAGGGTTAGGTTTCGAGTTAGGGTTGGGTTCGGGTTAGGTTTCGGGTTAGGATTAGGGTTCGGGTTCGGGTTAGCGTTAGGGTTCCGGTTAGGGTTAGGGTTAGGGTTCGGGTTAGAGTTAGGGTTCGGGTTAGGGTTAGGGTTTGTGTTCGGGTAAGGGTTCGGGTTCGGGTTAGCGTTAGGGTTCGTGTTAGGGTTAGGTTTAGGGTTAGGGTTAGGGTTAGGGTTCGGGTTACGGTTAGGGTTCGGGTTAGGTTTAGGGTTAGGGTTCGGGTTAAGTTTATTGTTAGGGTTCGGGTTAGATTTAGGTTTCGGTTTAGGGTTAGGTTTAGGGTTAGAGTTAGGGTTAGGGTTAGGGTTAGGGTTAGGGTTCGGGTTAGGGTTAGGTTTCGGGTTTGGGTTGGGTTCGGGTTAGGTTTCGGGTTAGGTTTAGGTTTCGGGTTCAGGTTAGGGTTAGGGTTCGTGTTAGGGTTAGGGTTAGGGTTCGACTTAGGGTTAGGGTTCGGGTTAGTGTTAGGAATAGGGTTCGGGTTAGGGTTAGGGTTAGGGTTAGGGTTCGTGTTAGGGTTCGGGTTAGGGGTCGGGTTAGGGTTAGGGTTAGGGTTAGGGTTAGGGTTCGGGTTAGGGTTAGTGTTGGGGTTTGGGTTAGGGTTCGGGTTAGGGTTCGGTTTAGGGTTAGGGTTAAGGTTAGGGTTCGGTTTCGGGGTTAGGGTTAGGGTTAGGGTTCGGGTGAGGGTTCGGGTTAGGGTTAGGATTCGGGTAAGGGGTTAGGGTTCGGGTTCGGGTTAGAGTTAGGGTTAGGGTTCCGGTTAGGGTTAGGGTTAGGGTTCGGGTTAGGGTTAGGGTTCGGGTTAGGGTTCGGGTTAGGGTTAGGGTTAGGGTTCGGTTTAGGGTTCGGGTTAGGGTACGGGTTAGGGTTCGGGTTAGGGTTCGGGTTAGGGTTCGGTTTAGGGTTCGGGTTAGGGTTAGGGTTCGTGTTTGGGTTAGTGTTAGGGATCGGGTTAGAGTTAGGGTTAGGATTTGGGTTAGGGTTCGGGTTCGGGTTAGGGTTAGTGTTAGAGTTATGTTTCGGGTTAGGGTTAGGGTTAGGGTTAGGGTTCGGGTTAGGGTTCGGGTTAGGGATAGGGTTAGGTTTAGGGTTAGTTTTAGGGTTAGGGTTCGGGTTAGGGTTCGGGTTAGGGTTAGGGTTCGGGTTAGGGTTAGGGTTACGGTTCGGGTTAGGGTTAGGTGTTAGTGTTCAGGTTAGGGTTAGGGTTAGGGTTCGGGTTAGGGTTCGGTTTAGGGTTAGGTTTAGGGTTAGGGTTAGGGTTAGGGTTAGGGTTCGGGTTAAAGTTAGGGTTCGGGTTAGGGTTAGGGTTAGGGTTCGTGTTAAGTTTAGTGTTAGGGTTCGGGTTAGATTTAGGTTTCGGGTTAGGGTTAGGTTTAGGGTTAGAGTTAGGGTTAGGTTTAGGTTTATTGTTCGGGTTAGGGTTAGGTTTCGGGTTTGGGTTGGGTTGGGGTTAGGTTTCGGGTTAGGTTTAGGGTTCGGGTTCGGGTAAGGGTTAGGGTTCAGGTTAGGGTTACGGTTAGGGTTCGGGTTAGGGTTAGGGTTCGGGTTAGGGTTAGGGTTAGGGTTCGGGTTAGGGTTAGGGTTAGGGTTAGGGTTCGTGTTAGGGTTCAGGTTAGGGGTCGGGTTAGGGTTAGGGTTAGGGTTAGGGTTCGGGTTAGGGTTAGGGTTCGGGTTAGGGTTAGGTTTAGGGTTCGGGTTCGGCTTAGGGTTTCGGTTGTGGTTCGGGTTAGGGTTCGGGTTAGGGTTCGGTTTAGGGTTAGGGTTAAGGTTAGGGTTCGGGTTCGGGGTTATGGTTAGGTTTAGGGTTCGGGTGAGGGTTCGGGTTAGGTTTAGGATTCGGGTAAGGGGTTAGGGTTCGGGTTCGGGTTAGGGTTAGGGTTAGGGTTCCGGTTAGGGTTAGGGTTAGGGTTCGGGTTAGGATTAGGGTGAGGGTTAGGGTTACGTTTCGGGTTAGGGTTCTGTTTAGGGTTAGGGTTAGGGTTCGGGTTAGGGTTAGGGTTAGTGTTAGGGTTAGGGTTCGGGTTCGGGTTAGCGTTAGGGTTAGGGTTCGGGTTAGGTTTCGGGTTAGGGTTAGGTTTAGGGTTCGGGTTACGGTTAGGGTTAGGGTTCGGTTTAGGATTAGGGTTAATGTTAGGGTTCGGGTTCGGGGTTATGGTTAGGTTTAGGGTTCGGTTAAGGGTTCGGGTTAGGTTTAGGATTCGGGTAAGGGGTTAGGGTTCGGGTTCGGGTTAGGGTTAGGGTTAGGGTTCTGGTTAGGTTTAGGGTTAGGGTTCGGGTTAGGGTTCGGGTTAGGGTTCGGGTTAGGGTTAGGTTTCGGGTTAGGGTTCGGTTAAGGTTCGGGTTAGGGTTCGGTTTAGGGATCGGTTTAGGGTACGGGTTAGGGTTCGGGTTAGGGTTCGGATTAGGGTTCGGGTTAGGGTTCGGGTTAGGGTTAGGGTTCGGGTTTGGGTTAGGGTTGGGTTCGGGTTCGGGTTCGGGTTAGGGTTCGGGGTCGGGTTCGGGTTAGGGTTAGGGTTCGGGTTCGGGTTAGGGTTAGGGTTCGGGTTAGGGTTAGGGGTTAGTGTTCAGGTTAGCGTTACGGTTAGGGTTCGGGTTAGGGTTCGGGTTAGGGTTAGGTTTAGGGTTCGGGTTAGGGTTAGGTTTAGGGTTAGGGTTAGGGTTAGGGTTCGGGTTACGGTTAGGGTTCTGGTTAGGATTAGGTTTAGGGTTCGGTTTAGGTTTAGTGTTAGGTTTCGGGTTAGTGTTAGGGGTTAGTGTTCGGGTTAGGGTTAGGGTTAGGGTTCGGGTTAGGGTTCGGGTTAGGGTTAGGTTTAGGGTTCGGGTTAGGGTTAGTTTTAGGGTTAGGGTTAGTGTTAGGGTTCGGGTTACGGTTAGGGTTCTGGTTAGGGTTAGGGTTAGGGTTCGTGTTAGGTTTAGTGTTAGGGTTCGGGTTAGATTTAGGTTTCGGGTTAGGGTTAGGTTTAGGGTTAGGTTTCGGGTTAGGGTTAGGTTTCGAGTTAGGGTTGGGTTCGGGTTAGGTTTCGGGTTAGGATTAGGGTTCGGGTTCGGGTTAGCGTTAGGGTTCCGGTTAGGGTTAGGGTTAGGGTTCGGGTTAGAGTTAGGGTTCGGGTTAGGGTTAGGGTTTGTGTTCGGGTAAGGGTTCGGGTTCGGGTTAGCGTTAGGGTTCGTGTTAGGGTTAGGTTTAGGGTTAGGGTTAGGGTTAGGGTTCGGGTTACGGTTAGGGTTCGGGTTAGGTTTAGGGTTAGGGTTCGGGTTAAGTTTATTGTTAGGGTTCGGGTTAGATTTAGGTTTCGGTTTAGGGTTAGGTTTAGGGTTAGAGTTAGGGTTAGGGTTAGGGTTAGGGTTCGGGTTAGGGTTAGGTTTCGGGTTTGGGTTGGGTTCGGGTTAGGTTTCGGGTTAGGTTTAGGTTTCGGGTTCAGGTTAGGGTTAGGGTTCGTGTTAGGGTTAGGGTTAGGGTTCGACTTAGGGTTAGGGTTCGGGTTAGTGTTAGGAATAGGGTTCGGGTTAGGGTTAGGGTTAGGGTTAGGGTTCGTGTTAGGGTTCGGGTTAGGGGTCGGGTTAGGGTTAGGGTTAGGGTTAGGGTTAGGGTTCGGGTTAGGGTTAGTGTTGGGGTTTGGGTTAGGGTTCGGGTTAGGGTTCGGTTTAGGGTTAGGGTTAAGGTTAGGGTTCGGTTTCGGGGTTAGGGTTAGGGTTAGGGTTCGGGTGAGGGTTCGGGTTAGGGTTAGGATTCGGGTAAGGGGTTAGGGTTCGGGTTCGGGTTAGGGTTAGGGTTAGGGTTCCGGTTAGGGTTAGGTTTAGGGTTCGGGTTAGGGTTAGGGTTCGGGTTAGGGTTCGGGTTAGGGTTAGGGTTAGGGTTCGGTTTAGGGTTCGGGTTAGGGTACGGGTTAGGGTTCGGGTTAGGGTTCGGGTTAGGGTTCGGTTTAGGGTTCGGGTTAGGGTTAGGGTTCGTGTTTGTGTTAGGGTTAGGGATCGGGTTAGGGTTAGGGTTAGGATTTGGGTTAGGGTTCGGGTTCGGGTTAGGGTTAGTGTTAGAGTTATGTTTCGGGTTAGGGTTAGGGTTAGGGTTAGGGTTCGGATTAGGGTTCGGGTTAGGGATAGGGTTAGGTTTAGGGTTAGTTTTAGGGTTAGGGTTCGGGTTAGGGTTCGGGTTAGGGTTAGGGTTCGGGTTAGGGTTAGGGTTAGGGTTTGGGTTAGGGTTAGGGTTGGGTTAGGTTTAGGGGATAGGGTTAGGGTTAGGGTTAGGGTTAAAGTTACGGTTCGGGTTAGGTTTAGGGTTAGGGTTCGGGTTAGGGTTAGGGTTAGGGTTAGGGTTAGGGTTAGGTTTCGGGTTAGGGTTCGGGTTAGGGTTAGGGTTAGGTTTAGGGTTAGCGTTCGGGTTAAGGTTAGGGTTCGGGTTAGGCTTCGGTTTAGGTTTAGGGTTAGGATTCAGGTTAGGGTTCGGGATAGGGATCGGGTTAGGGTTCGGCTTAGGTTTCGGGTTAGGGTTCGGTTTAGAGTTAGGGTTCGGTTTCGGGTTAGTGTTAGGGTTCGTGTTAGGGTTAGGGTTAGGTTTCGGATTAGGGTTCAGGTTCGGTTTAGTGTTAGTGTTAGGGTTCGGGTTAGGGTTAGTGTTAGGGATAGGGTTAGGGTTAGGGTTCGGGTTAGGGTTCGATTTAGGGTTAGGGTTAGGGTTAGGGTTAGGTTAAGGGTTAGGGTTCGGGTTAGGGTGAGGGTTAGGATTAGGGTTAGGGTTCGGGTTAGGTTTAGGGTTAGTGTTCGAGTTAGGGTTAGGGTTCGGATTAGGTTTAGGGATTAGGGTTAGGGTTACTGTTAGGGTTCGGGTTAGGGTTAGGGTTAGGGTTAGGGTTAGGGTTCGGGTTAGGGTAAGGGTTATGGTTTGGGTTCGGGTTCGGGGTAGGGTTAGGGTTCGGGTTAGGGTTCGGGTTCGCGTTCGGGTTAGGGGTTAGGGTTAGGGTTAGGGTTCGGGTTAGGGTTAGGGTTAGGTTTAGGGTTAGGGTTCGGGTTAGGGTTAGATTTTAGGGTTAGGGTTAGGGTTAGGGTTAGGGTTCGGGTTAGGGTTAGGGTTTAGGGTTAGGTTTCGGGTTAGGGTTCGGGTTAGGGTTCGGTTTAGGGTTAGGGTTAGGGTTAGGTTTAGGGTTAGGTTTAGGGTTAGGGTTCGGGTTAGGGTTAGGGTTCGGGTTAGGGTTAGGGTTCGGTTTAGGGTTAGGGTTCGGGTTAGGGTTAGGGTTGGGGTTAGTGTTAGGGGTTAGGGTTAGTTTTAGGTTTAGGGTTAGGGTTAGGGTTCGGGTTAGGGTTAGGGTTAGGGTTAGGGTTAGGGTTCGGGTTAGGGATCGGGTTAGGGTTAGGTTTCGGGTTTGGGTTCGGGTTAGGGTTAGGGTTAGGCTTAGGGTTAGGGTTCGGGTTAGTGTTAGGGTTCGGGTTAGGTTTCGGGTTAGGGTTAGGGTTAGGATTCGCGTTAGGGTTTGGGTTAGGTTTCGGGTTAGGTTTCGGGTTAGGGTTCGGTTTAGGGTTAGGGTTCGGATTCGGGTTAGGGTTAGGGTTCGGGTTCCCGTTAGGGTTAGGTTTAGGGTTAGAGTTAGGGTTAGGGTTAGGGTTCGGGTTAGGGATCGGGTTAGGGTTAGGTTTCGGGTTTGGGTTCTGGTTAGGGTTAGGGTTAGGCTTAGGGTTAGGGTTCGGGTTAGTGTTAGGGTTCGGGTTAGGTTTCGGGTTAGGGTTAGGGTTAGGATTCGGGTTAGGGTTCGGGTTAGGGTTCGGGTTAGGTTTCGGGTTAGGTTTCGGGTTAGGGTTCGGTTTAGGGTTAGGGTTCGGGTTCGGGTTAGGGTTAGGGTTCGGGTTCCCGTTAGGGTTAGGTTTAGGGTTAGAGCTAGGGTTAGGGTTAGGGTTCGGGTTAGGGGTAGGGTTAGGGTTCGTGTTAGGGTTAGGTTTAGGGTTAGAGTTAGGGTTAGGGTTAGGGTTCGGGTTAGGGTTAGGGTTGGGTTCCGGTTCGGGTTCGGGTTAGGGTTCGGGTTCGGTTTCGGGTTAGGGTTAGGGTTCGGGTTAGGGTTAGGGTTATGGTTCGGGTTAGGGTTAGGGGTTAGTGTTCAGGTTAGGGTTAGGGTTAGGGTTCGGGTTAGGGTTCGGGTTAGGGTTAGGTTTAGGGTTAGGGTTAGCGTTAGGGTTCGGGTTACGGTTAGGGTTCGGGTTAGGGTTAGGGTTAGGGTTCGTGTTAAGTTTAGTGTTAGGGTTCGGGTTAGATTTAGGTTTCGGGTTAGGGTTAGGTTTAGGGTTAGAGTTAGGGTTAGGGTTAGGGTTAGGTTTCGGGTTAGGGTTAGGTTTCGGTTTTGGGTTGGGTTGGGGTTAGGTTTCGGGTTAGGTTTAGGGTTCGGGTTTGGGTAAGCGTTAGGGTTCAGGTTAGGGTTAGGGTTAGGGTTCGGGTTAGGGTTAGGGTTCGGGTTAGTGTTAGGGTTAGCGTTCGGGTTAGGGTTAGGGTTACGGTTAGGGTTCGTGTTAGGGTTCGGGTTAGGGGTCGGGTTAGGGTTAGGATTAGGGTTAGGTTTAGGGTTAGGGTTCGGGTTAGGGTTAGGGTTCGGGTTAGGGTTAGGGTTAGGGTTCGGGTTCGGCTTAGGGTTACGGTTGTGGTTCGGGTTAGGGTTCGGGTTAGGGTTCGGTTTAGGGTTAGGGTTAAGGTTAGGGTTCGGGTTCGGGGTTATGTTAGGTTTAGGGTTCGGGTGAGGGTTCGGGTTAGGGTTAGGATTCGGGTAAGGGGTTAGGGTTCGGGTTCGGGTTAGGGTTAGTGTTAGGGTTCCGGTTAGGGTTAGGGTTAGGGTTCGGGTTAGGATTAGGGTGAGGGTTAGGGTTACGTTTCGGGTTAGGGTTCTGGTTAGGGTTAGGGTTAGGGTTCGGGTTAGGGTTAGGGTTAGTGTTCGGGTTAGGGTTCGGGTTCGGGTTAGCGTTAGGGTTCGGGTTAGGTTTAGGGTTAGGGTTCGGGTTAGGGTTCGGGTTAGAGTTCGGGTTAGGGTTAGGGTTCGGGTTAGGGTTCGGTTAGGGTTCAGGTTAGGGTTCGGTTTAGGGTTCGGTTTAGGGTACGGGTTAGGGTTCGGGTTAGGGTTCGGGTTAGGGTTCGGGTTAGGGTTCGGGTTAGGGTTAGGGTTCGGGTTTGGGTTATGGTTGGGTTCGGGTTCGGGTTCGGGTTAGGTTTCGGGGTCGGGTTCGGGTTAGGGTTAGGGTTCAGGTTCGGGTTAGGTTTAGGGTTCGGGTTAGTGTTAGGGGTTAGTGTTCAGGTTAGCGTTAGGGTTAGGGTTCGGGTTAGGGTTCGTGTTAGGGTTAGGTTTAGGGTTCGGGTTAGGGTTAGGTTTAGGGTTAGGGTTAGGGTTAGGGTTCGGGTTACGGTTAGGGTTCTGGTTAGGATTAGGGTTAGGGTTCGGGTTAGGTTTAGTGTTAGGGTTCGGGTTAGGGTTAGGGGTTAGTGTTCAGGTTAGGTTTAGGGTTAGGGTTCGGGTTAGGGTGAGGTTTGTGGTTCGGGTTAGGGTTAGGTTTAGGGTTAGGGTTAGGGTTAGGGTTCGGGTTACGGTTAGGGTTCGGGTTAGGGTTAGGGTTAGGGTTCGGGTTAGGGTTAGGGTTCGGGTTAGGGTTAGGGTTTGTGTTCGGGTTAGGGTTCGGGTTCGGGTTAGCATTAGGGTTCCTGTTAGGGTTAGGGTTAGGGTTCGGGTTAGGGTTCGGGTTAGGGTTCGGGTTAGGTTTAGGGTTAGGGTTCGGGTTAGGGTTCGGGTTAGGGATAGGGTTAGGTTTAGGGTTAGGTTTAGGGTTAGGGTTCTGGTTAGGGTTAGGGTTCGGGTTAGGGTTAGGGTTAGGGTTCGGGTTAGGGTTAGGGTTGGGGTTAGGTTTAGGGGTTAGGGTTAGGGTTAGGGTTAAATTTAGGGTTCGGGTTAGGGTTAGGGTTAGGGTTAGGGTTCGGGTTAGGGTTAGTGTTAGGTTTAGGTTTAGGGTTAGGTTTAGGGTTAGGGTTCGGGTTCGGGTTAGGGTTAGGGTTAGGTTTCGGGTTAGGGTTCGGGTTAGGGTTAGGGTTAGGGTTAGGGTTAGGGTTAGGGTTAGGATTCGGGTTAGGGTCCGGGTTAGGGTTCGGATTAGGGTTCGGGTTAGGTTTCGGGTTAGGGTTCGGTTTAGGGTTAGGGTTCGGTTTCGGGTTAGTGTTACGGTTCGGGTTAGGGTTAGGGTTAGGTTTCGGTTTAGGGTTAGGGTTAGGGTTCGGGTTAGGTTAGGGTGAGGGTTAGGGTTACGTTTCGGGTTAGGGTTCGGGTTAGGGTTAGGGTTAGGGTTCGGGTTAGGGTTAGGGTTAGTGTTCGGGTTAGGGTTCGGGTTCGGGTTAGCGTTAGGTTTCGGGTTTGTTTAGGGTTAGGGTTCGGGTTAGGGTTCGGGTTAGGGTTCGGGTTAGGGTTAGGGTTCGGGTTAGGGTTCGGTTAGGGTTCGGGTTAGGGTTCGGTTTAGGGTTCGGGTTAGGGTACGGGTTAGGTTTCGGGTTAGGTTTCGGGTTAGGGTTCGGGTTAGGGTTCGGGTTAGCGTTAGGGTTCGGGTTTGGGTTAGGGTTAGGGTTCGGGTTAGGGTTAGGGTTAGGGTTCGGGTTCGGGTTAGGGTTCGGGTTCGGGTTAGGGTTAGGGTTAGGGTTAGGGTTAGGGTTCGGGTTAGGGTTCGGTTTAGGTTTAGGGTTAGGGTTAGGTTTAGGGTTAGGGTTAGGGTTCGGGTTAGGGTTAGGGTTGGGTTCGGGTTCGGGTTCGGGTTAGGGTTCGCGGTCGGGTTCGGGTTAGGGTTAGGGTTCGGGTTCGGGTTCGGGTTAGTGTTCGGGTTAGGGTTAGGGGTTAGTGTTCAGGTTAGGGTTAGGGTTAGGGTTCGGGTTAGGGTTCGGTTTAGGGTTAGGTTTAGGGTTTGGGTTAGGGTTAGGTTTAGGGTTAGGGTTAGGGTTAGTGTTCGGGTTACGGTTATGGTTCTGGTTAGGGTTAGGGTTAGGGTTCGGGTTAGGTTTAGTGTTAGGGTTCGGGTTAGATTTAGGTTTCGGGTTAGGGTTAGGTTTAGGGTTAGGTTTTGGGTTAGGGTTAGGTTTCGGGTTAGGGTTGGGTTCGGGTTAGGTTTCGGGTTAGGTTTAGGGTTCGGGTTCGGGTTAGCGTTAGGGTTCGGGTTATGGTTAGGTTTAGGGTTCGGGTTAGGTTTAGGGTTCGGGTTAGGGTTAGGGTTAGGGTTCGGGTTAGGGTTAGGGTGAGGGTTAGGTTTCTTGTTAGTGTTCGGGTTAGGGGTCGGGTTAGGGTTAGGGTTAGGGGTCGGGTTAGGGTTAGGGTTAGGGTTAGGTTTCGGGTTCGGTTTCGGGTTAGGGTTAGGGTTCGGGTTAGGGTTAGGGTTAGGGTTCGGGTTAGGGTTAGGGTTTAGTGTTCAGGTTAGGGTTAGGGTTAGGGTTCGGGTTAGGGTTCGGGTTAGGGTTAGGTTTAGGGTTAGGATTAGGGTTAGGTTTCGGGTTACGGTTAGGGTTCGGGTTAGGGTTAGGATTAGAGTTCGGGTTAAGTTTAGTGTTAGGGTTCGGGTTAGATTTAGGATTCGGGTTAGGGTTAGGTTTAGGGTTAGAGTTAGGGTTAGGGTTAGGGTTAGGTTTCGGGTTAGGGTTAGGGTTCGGGTTAGGGTTATGGTTTGGGATATGTTTAGGGTTATTGTTCGGGTTAGGGTTAGGGTTAGGGTTAGGGTTCGGGTTAGGGGTCGGGTTAGGGTTAGGGTTAGGGGTCGGGTTAGGGTTAGGGTTAGGTTTAGGGTTCGGGTTCGGGTTCGGTTTCGGGTTAGGGTTAGGGTTCGGGTTAGGGTTAGGTTTAGGGTTCGGGTTAGGGTTCGGGTTAGGGTTAGGTTTAGGGTTAGGGTTAGGGTTGGTTTCGGGTTACGGTTAGGGTTCGGGTTAGGGTTAGGGTTAGGGTTAGCGTTCGGGTTAGGGTTAGGGTTCGGGTTAGGCTTCGGGTTAGGGTTAGGGTTAGGATTCGGGTTAGGGTTCAGGTTAGGGTTCGGGTTAGGGTTCGTGTTATGTTTCGGGTTAGGGTTCGGTTTAGGGTTAGGGTTCGTGTTCAGGTTAGTGTTAGGGTTCGGGTTAGGGTTAGGGTTAGGTTTAGGGTTAGGGTTAGGTTAAGGGTTAGGGTTCCGGTTAGGGTGAGGGTTAGGGTTAGGGTTAGGGTTCGGGTTAGGTTTAGGGTTAGTGTTCGAGTTAGGTTTAGGGTTCGGGTTAGGGTTAGGGGGTAGGGTTAGGGTTAGTGTTAGGGTTAGGGTTAGTGTTCGGGTTAGGGTTAGTGTTAGGGTTAGTGTTAGGGTTCGGGTTAGGGTTAGGGTTAGGGTTAGGGTTAGGGTTCGGGTAAGGGTTAGGGTTATGGTTTGGGTTCGGGTTCGTGGTAGGGTTAGGGTTTGGGTTCGGGTTAGGGTTCGGGTTCGGGTTCGGGTTAGGGGTTAGGGTTAGGGTTAGGGTTAGGTTTCGGGTTAGGGTTAGGGTTAGGGTTAGGGTTAGGGTTTAGGGTTAGGTTTCGGGTTAGGGTTCGGGTTAGGGTTCGGGTTAGGGTTAGGGTTAGGGTTAGGTTTAGGGTTAGGTTTAGGGTTAGGGTTCCGGTTAGGGTTAGGGTTCGGGTTAGGGTTAGGGTTCGGGTTAGGGTTCGGGTTAGGGTTAGGTTTAGGGTTAGAGTTAGGGTTAGGGTTAGGGTTCGGGTTAGGGTTAGGGTTAGGGTTCGGGTTAGGGTTAGGTGTAGGGTTAGAGTTAGGGTTAGGGTTAGGGTTCGGATTAGGGTTAGGGTTAGGGTTAGGGTTCGGTTTAGGGTTAGGGTTGGGTTCCGGTTCGGGTTCGGGTTAGGGTTCGGTTTCGGTTTCGGGTTAAGGTTAGGGTTCGGGTTAGGTTTAGGGTTAGGGTTCGGGTTAGGGTTAGGGTTTAGTGTTCAGGTTAGGGTTAGGGTTAGGGTTCGGGTTAGGGTTCGGGTTAGGGTTAGGTTTAGGGTTAGGGTTAGGGTTAGGTTTCGGGTTACGGTTAGGGTTCGGGTTAGGGTTAGGGTTAGGGTTCGGGTTAAGTTTAGTGTTAGGGTTCGGGTTAGATTTAGGTTTCGTGTTAGGGTTAGGTTTAGGGTTAGAGTTAGGGTTAGGGTTAGGGTTAGGTTTCGGGTTAGGGTTAGGTTTCGGGTTTGGGTTGGGTTGGGGTTAGGTTTCGGGTTAGGTTTAGGGTTCGGGTTCGGGTAAGGGTTAGGGTTAGGGTTAGGGTTAGGGTTAGGGTTCGAGTTAGGGTTAGGTTTCGGGTTAGGGTTATGGGTTAGGGTTAGGGTTAGGGTTAGGGTTCGGGTTCGTGTTAGGGTTAGGTTACGGTTAGGGTTAGGGTTCGGGTTAGGGTTTGGGTTAGGGTTAGGGTTAGTGTTCGGGTTAGGGTTAGGGTTAGGGTTCGAGTTAGGGTTAGGTTTCGGGTTAGGGTTATGGGTTAGGGTTAGGTTTAGGGTTAGGGTTCGGTTAGGGTTAGAGTTAGGGTTAGGGTTAGGGTTAGGGTTAGGGTTAGGGGTTAGGGTTAGGGTTAGGATTTGGTTTAGGGTTAGGGTTAGGGTTCTGTTTAATGTTCGTGTTAGGGTTAGGGTTACGGTTCGGGTTAGAGTTCGGGTTAGGTTTCGGGTTAGGGTTCGGGTTAGGGTTCGGGTTAGGGTTAAGGTTCGGGTTAGGGTTAGGGTTAGGGTTAGGGTTAGGTTTCGGGTTAGGGTTCGGGTTAGGGTTCGGTTTAGTGTTAGGGTTAGGGTTCGGGTTAGGGTTAGGTGTAGGGTTAGAGTTAGGGTTAGGGTTAGGGTTCGAGTTAGGGTTAGGTTTAGGGTTAGGGTTAGGGTTCGAGTTAGGGTTAGGGTGGGTTCGTGTTCGGGTTCGGGTTAGGGTTCGGGTTCGGTTTAGGGTTAGGGTTCGGGTTCGGGTTAGGGTTAGGTTTCTGGTTAGGGTTAGGGTTTAGTGTTCAGGTTAGGGTTAGGGTTAGGGTTAGGGTTCAGGTTAGGGTTCGGGTTAGGTTAGGTTTAGGGTTTGGTTTATGGTTAGGTTTAGGGTTAGGGTTAGGGTTAGTGTTAGGGTTAGGGTTCGGGTTAGGTTTAGTGTTAGGATTCGGGTTAGATTTAGGTTTCGGGTTAGGGTTAGGTTTAGGGTTAGGGTTCGGGTTAGGGTTAGGTTTCGGGTTAGTGTTGGGTTCGGGTTAGGTTTCGGGTTAGGTTTAGGGTTCGTGTTCGGGTTAGGGTTAGGGTTCGGGTTAGGGTTAGGGTTAGGGTTCGGCTTAGGGTTAGGGTTCGGTTTAGGGTTAGGGTTAGGGTTCGGGTTAGGTTTAGGGTTAGGGTTAGTGTTCGTGTTAGGGTTCGGGTTAGGGGTTGTGTTAGGGTTAGGGTTAGGGTTCGGGTTAGGGTTAGGTTTAGGGTTCGGGTTAGGGTTAGGGTTCGGGTTAGCGTTAGGGTTAGGGTTCGGGTTCGGGTTAGGGTTAGGTTTGGGGTTCGGGTTAGGGTTCGGGTTAGGGTTCGGGTTAGGGTTAGGGTTCGGATTAGTGTTAGGTTTTAGGGTTAGGGTTAGGGTTAGGGTTAGGGTTAGGGGTTAGGGTTAGGGTTAGGGTTAGGGTTCGGATTAGGGTTAGGGTTAGCGTTAGGGTTAGGGTTCGGGTTAGGGTTAAGGTTAGGGTTAGTGTTCGGGTTAGGGTTAGAGTTAGGGTTCGGGTTAGGGTTCGGGTTAGGGTTCGGTTTCGGTTTCGGGTTAAGGTTAGGGTTCGGGTTAGGGTTAGGGTTAGGGTTCGGGTTAGGGTTAGGGTTTAGTGTTCAGGTTAGGGTTAGGGTTAGGGTTCGGGTTAGGGTTCGGGTTAGGGTTAGGTTTAGGGTTAGGGTTAGGGTTAGGTTTCGGGTTACGGTTAGGGTTCGGGTTAGGGTTAGGGTTAGGGTTCGGGTTAAGTTTAGTGTTAGGGTTCGGGTTAGATTTAGGTTTCGGGTTAGGGTTAGGTTTAGGGTTAGAGTTAGGGTTAGGGTTAGGGTTAGGTTTCGGGTTAGGGTTAGGTTTCGGGTTTGGGTTGGGTTGGGGTTAGGTTTCGGGTTAGGTTTAGGGTTCGGGTTCGGGTAAGGGTTAGGGTTAGGGTTAGAGTTAGGGTTAGGGTTCGAGTTAGGGTTAGGTTTCGGGTTAGGGTTATGGGTTAGGGTTAGGGTTAGGGTTAGGGTTCGGGTTCGGGTTAGGGTTAGTGTTAGGGTTAGGGTTAGGGTTCGGGTTAGGGTTTGGGTTAGGGTTAGGTTTAGGGTTCGGGTTAGGGTTAGGGTTAGGGTTCGAGTTAGGGTTAGGTTTCGGGTTAGGGTTATGGGTTAGGGTTAGGGTTAGGGTTAGGGTTCGGTTAGGGTTAGAGTTAGGGTTAGGGTTAGGGTTAGGGTTAGGGTAAGTGTTAGGGGTTAGGGTTAGGGTTAGGATTTGGGTTAGGGTTAGAGTTAGGGTTCTGTTTAATGTTCGGGTTAGGGTTAGGGTTACGGTTCGGGTTAGAGTTCGGGTTAGGTTTCGGGTTAGGGTTCGGGTTAGGGTTCGGGTTAGGGTTAAGGTTCGGGTTAGGGTTAGGGTTAGGGTTAGGGTTAGGTTTCGGGTTAGGGTTCGGGTTAGGGTTCGGTTTAGTGTTAGGGTTAGGGTTCGGGTTAGGGTTATGTTTAGGGTTAGAGTTAGGGTTAGGGTTAGGGTTCGGGTTAGGGTTAGGTTTAGGGTTATGGTTAGGGTTCGGCTTAGGTTTAGGGTTCGGTTTAGGGTTAGGGTTAGGGTTCGGGTTAGGTTTAGGGTTAGGGTTAGTGTTCGTGTTAGGGTTCGGGTTAGGGGTTGTGTTAGGGTTAGGGTTAGGGTTCGGGTTAGGGTTAGGGTTAGGGTTCGGGTTAGGGTTAGGGTTCGGGTTAGCGTTAGGGTTAGGGTTCGGGTTCGGGTTAGGGTTAGGGTTGGGGTTCGGGTTAGGGTTCGGGTTAGGGTTCGGGTTAGGGTTAGGGTTCGGATTAGTGTTAGGTTTTAGGGTTAGGGTTAGGGTTACGGTTAGGGGTTAGGGTTAGGGTTAGGGTTAGGGTTAGGGTTCGGATTAGGGTTAGGGTTAGCGTTAGGGTTAGGGTTCGGGTTAGGGTTAAGCTTAAGGTTAGTGTTCGGGTTAGGGTTAGAGTTAGGGTTCGGGTTAGGGTTCGGGTTAGGGTTAGGTTTAGGATTCGGGTTAGGGTTCGGGTTAGGGTTCGGGTTAGGGTTCGGGTTAGGGTTCGGGTTAGGGTTAGGGTTCGGGTTCGGGTTACGGTTAGGGTTAGGTTTAGGGTTCGGGTTAGGGTTAGGTTTAGGGTTAGGGTTAGGGTTAGGGTTCGGGTTACGGTTATGGTTCTGTTAGGGTTAGGGTTAGGGTTCGGGTTAGGTTTAGTGTTAGGGTTCGGGTTAGATTTAGGTTTCGGGTTAGGGTTAGGTTTAGGGTTAGGTTTCGGGTTAGGGTTAGGTTTCGGTTTAGGGTTGGGTTCGGGTTAGGTTTCGGGTTAGGTTTAGGGTTCGGGTTCGGGTTAGCGTTAGGGTTCGGGTTAGGGTTAGGGTTAGGGTTCGGGTTAGGTTTAGGGTTCGGGTTAGGGTTAGGGTTTGGGTTAGGGTTAGGGTGAGGGTTAGGGTTCTTGTTAGTGTTCGGGTTAGGGGTCGGGTTAGGGTTAGGGTTAGGGGTCGGGTTAGGGTTAGGGTTAGGGTTAGGGTTCGGGTTCCGTTTCGGGTTAGGGTTAGGGTTCGGGTTAGGGTTAGGGTTAGGGTTCGGGTTAGGGATAGGGTTTAGTGTTCAGGTTAGGGTTAGGGTTAGGGTTCGGGTTAGGGTTCGGGTTAGGATTAGGTTTAGGGTTAGGGTTAGGGTTAGGTTTCGGGTTACGGTTAGGGTTCGGGTTAGGGTTAGGATTAGGGTTCGGGTTAAGTTTAGTGTTAGGGTTCGGGTTAGATTTAGGTTTCGGGTTAGGGTTAGGTTTAGGGTTAGAGTTAGGGTTAGGGTTAGGGTTAGGTTTCGGGTTAGGGTTAGGGTTCGGGTTAGGGTTAGGTTTCGGGTTAGGGTTAGAGTTAGGGTTCGGGTTCGGGTTAGGGTTAGGGTTAGGTTTCGGGTTAGGGGTCGGGTTAGGGTTAGGGTTAGGGGTCGGGTTAGGGTTAGGGTTAGGGTTAGGGTTCGGGTTCGGGTTCGGTTTCGGGTTAGGGTTAGGGTTCGGGTTAGGGTTAGGGTTAGGGTTCGGGTTAGGGTTCGGGTTAGGGTTAGGTTTAGGGTTAGGGTTAGGGTTGGTTTCGGGTTACGGTTAGGGTTCGGGTTAGGGTTAGGGTTAGGGTTAGCGTTCGGGTTAGGGTTAGGGTTCGGGTTAGGCTTCGGGTTAGGGTTAGGGTTAGGATTCGGGTTAGGGTTCAGGTTAGGGTTCGGGTTAGGGTTCGGGTTAGGTTTCGGGTTAGGGTTCGGTTTAGGGTTAGGGTTCGTGTTCGGGTTAGTGTTAGGGTTCGGGTTAGGGTTAGGGTTAGGTTTCGGTTTAGGGTTCGGGTTCGGGTTAGTGTTAGGGTTAGGGTTCGGGTTAGGGTTAGTGTTAGGGATAGGGTTAGGGTTAGGTTTCGGGTTAGGTTAGGTTTAGGTTAGAGTTAGGGTTAGGGTTAGGGTTAGGTTTCGGTTAGGGTTAGGGTTCGGGTTAGGGTTAGGGTTCGGGTTAGGGTTAGAGTTAGGGTTCGGGTTAGGGTTAGGGTTAGGGTTAGGGTTAGGGTTCGGGTTAGGGGTCGGGTTAGGGTTAGGGTTAGGTCGGTTAGGTTAGGGTTAGGGTGTTAGGGTTAGGGTTAGGGTTAGGGTTCGGGTTCGGTTTCGGGTTAGGGTTAGGGTTCGGGTTAGGGTTAGGGTTAGGGTTAGGGTTCGGGTTAGGGTTCGGGTTAGGGTTAGGTTTAGGGTTAGGGTTAGGGTTGGTTTCGGGTTACGGTTAGGGTTCGGGTTAGGGTTAAGGTTAGGGTTAGCGTTCGGGTTAGGGTTAGGGTTCGGGTTAGGCTTCGGGTTAGGGTTAGGGTTAGATTCGGGTTAGGGTTCAGGTTAGGGTTCGGGTTAGGGTTCGGGTTAGGTTTCGGGTTAGGGTTAGTGTTAGGGTTAGGGTTCGGGTTAGGGTTAGTGTTAGGGATAGGGTTAGGTTAGGTTTCGGGTTAGGGTTCGAGTTAGGTTTAGGGTTAGGGTTAGGGTTAGGGTTAGGTTAAGGGTTAGGGTTCGGGTTAGGGTGAGGGTTAGGGTTAGGGTTAGGGTTCGGGTTAGGTTTAGGGTTAGTGTTCGAGTTAAGTTTAGGGTTCGGGTTAGGGTTAGGGGGTAGGGTTAGGGTAGTGTTAGGGTTAGGGTTAGTGTTCGAGTTAGGGTTAGTGTTAGGGTTAGTGTTAGGGTTCGGGTTCGGGTTAGGGTTAGGGTTAGGGTTAGGGTTAGGGTTAGGGTTAGGGTTCGGGTAAGGGTTAGGTATGGTTTGGGTTCGGGTTCGGGGTAGGGTTAGGGTTCGGGTTCGGGTTAGGGTTCGGGTTCGGGTTCGGGTTAGGGTTAGGGTTAGGGTTAGGGTTAGGTTTCGGGTTAGGGTTAGGGTTAGGGTTAGGGTTCGGGTTAGGGTTAGATTTTAGGGTTAGGGTTAGGGTTAGGGTTCGGGTTAGGGTTAGGGTTTAGGGTTAGGTTTCGGGTTAGGGTTCGGGTTATGGTTCGTGTTAGGGTTAGGGTTAGGGTTAGGTTTAGGGTTAGGTTTAGGGTTAGGGTTCCGGTTATGGTTAGTGTTCGGGTTAGGGTTAGGTTCGGGTTAGGGTTCGGGTTAGGGTTAGGTTTAGGTTTAGAGTTAGGGTTAGGGTTAGGGTTCGGGTTAGGGTTAGGGTTAGGGTTCGGGTTAGGGTTAGGTGTAGGGTTAGAATAGGGTTAGGGTTAGGGTTCGGGTTAGGGTTAGGGTTAGGGTTAGGGTTCGGGTTAGGGTTAGGGTTGGGTTCCGGTTCGGGTTCGGGTTAGGGTTCGGTTTCGGTTTCGGGTTAAGGTTAGGGTTCGGGTTAGGGTTAGGGTTAGGGTTCGGGTTAGGGTTAGGGTTTAGTGTTCAGGTTAGGGTTAGGGTTAGGGTTCGGGTTAGGGTTCGGGTTAGGGTTAGGTTTAGGGTTAGGGTTAGGGTTAGGTTTCGGGTTACGGTTAGGGTTCGGGTTAGGGTTAGGGTTAGGGTTCGGGTTAAGTTTAGTGTTAGGGTTCGGTTAGATTTAGGTTTCGGGTTAGGGTTAGGTTTAGGGTTAGAGTTAGGGTTAGGGTTAGGGTTAGGTTTCGGGTTAGGGTTAGGTTTCGGGTTTGGGTTGGGTTGGGTTAGGTTTCGGGTTAGGTTTAGGGTTCGGGTTCGGGTAAGGTTTAGGGTTAGGGTTAGAGTTAGGGTTAGGGTTCGAGTTAGGGTTAGGTTTCGGGTTAGGGTTATGGGTTAGGGTTAGGGTTAGGGTTAGGGTTCGGGTTCGGGTTAGGGTTAGGGTTAGGGTTAGGGTTAGGGTTAGGGTTCGGGTTAGGGTTTGGGTTAGGGTTAGGGTTAGGTTTCGGGTTAGGGTTAGGGTTAGTGTTTGAGTTAGGGTTAGGTTTCGGGTTAGGGTTATGGGTTAGGGTTAGGGTAGGGTTAGGGTTAGGGTTCGGTTAGGGTTAGAGTTAGGGTTAGGGTTAGGGTTAGGGTTAGGGTTAGGGGTTAGGGTTAGGGTTAGGATTTGGGTTAGGGTTAGAGTTAGGGTTCTGTTTAATGTTCGGGTTAGGGTTAGGGTTACGGTTCGGTTAGAGTTCGGGTTAGGGTTCGGGTTAGTGTTCGGGTTAGGGTCGGGTTAGGGTTAAGGTTCGGGTTAGGGTTAGGGTTAGGGTTAGGTTTCGGGTTAGGGTTCGGGTTAGGGTTCGGTTTAGTGTTAGTGTTAGGGTTCGGGTTAGGGTTATGTTTAGGGTTAGAGTTAGGGTTAGGGTTAGGGTTCGGTTAGGGTTAGGTTTAGGGTTAGGGTTAGGGTTCGGCTTAGGTTTAGGGTTCGGTTTAGGGTTAGGGTTAGGGTTCGGGTTAGGTTTAGGGTTAGGGTTAGTGTTCGTGTTAGGGTTCGGGTTAGGGGTTGTGTTAGGGTTAGGGTTAGGGTTCGGGTTAGGGTTAGGTTTAGGGTTCGGGTTAGGGTTAGGGTTCGGGTTAGCGTTAGGGTTAGGGTTCGGGTTCGGGTTAGGGTTAGGGTTGGGGTTCGGGTTAGGGTTCGGGTTAGGGTTCGGGTTAGGGTTAGGGTTCGGATTAGTGTTAGGTTTTAGGGTTAGGGTAGGGTTAGGGTTAGGGTTAGGGTTAGGGTTAGGGTTAGGGTTAGGGTTCGGATTAGGGTTAGGGTTAGCGTTAGGGTTAGGTTCGGGTTAGGGTTAAGCTTAAGGTTAGTGTTCGGGTTAGGGTTAGAGTTAGGGTTCGGGTTAGGGTTCGGGTTAGGGTTAGGTTTAGGATTCGGGTTAGGGTTCGGGTTAGGGTTCGGGTTAGGGTTCGGGTTAGGGTTAGGGTTCGGGTTCGGGTTAGGGTTAGGGTTAGGTTTAGGGTTCGGGTTAGGGTTAGGTTTAGGGTTAGGGTTAGGGTTAGGGTTCGGGTTACGGTTATGGTTCTGTTAGGGTTAGGGTTAGGGTTCGGGTTAGGTTTAGTGTTAGGGTTCGGGTTAGATTTAGGTTTCGGGTTAGGGGTTAGGTTTAGGGTTAGGTTTCGGGTTAGGGTTAGGTTTCGTTTTAGGTTGGGTTCGGGTTAGGTTTCGGGTTAGGTTTAGGGTTCGGGTTCGGGTTAGCGTTAGGGTTCGGGTTAGGGTTATGGTTAGGGTTCGGGTTAGGTTTAGGGTTCGGGTTAGTGTTAGGGTTCGGGATAGGGATCGGGTTAGGGTTCGGCTTAGGTTTCGGGTTAGGGTTCGGTTTAGAGTTAGGGTTCGGTTTCGGGTTAGTGTTAGGGTTCGGGTTAGGGTTAGGGTTAGGTTTCGGATTAGGGTTCAGGTTCGGTTTAGTGTTAGTGTTAGGGTTCGGGTTAGGGTTAGTGTTAGGGATAGGGTTAGGGTTAGGGTTCGGGTTAGGGTTCGATTTAGGGTTAGGGTTAGGGTTAGGGTTAGGTTAAGGGTTAGGGTTCGGGTTAGGGTGAGGGTTAGGATTAGGGTTAGGGTTCGGGTTAGGTTTAGGGTTAGTGTTCGAGTTAGGGTTAGGGTTCGGATTAGGTTTAGGGATTAGAGTTAGGGTTACTGTTAGGGTTCGGGTTAGGGTTAGGGTTAGGGTTAGGGTTAGGGTTCGGGTTAGGGTAAGGGTTATGGTTTGGGTTCGGGTTCGGGGTAGGGTTAGGGTTCGGGTTAGGGTTCGGGTTCGCGTTCGGGTTAGGGGTTAGGGTTAGGGTTAGGGTTCGGGTTAGGGTTAGGGTTAGGGTTAGGGTTAGGGTTCGGGTTAGGGTTAGATTTTAGGGTTAGGGTTAGGGTTAGGGTTAGGGTTCGGGTTAGGGTTAGGGTTTAGGGTTAGGTTTCGGGTTAGGGTTCGGGTTAGGGTTCGGTTTAGGGTTAGGGTTAGTGTTAGGTTTAGGGTTAGGTTTAGGGTTAGGGTTCGGTTAGGGTTAGGGTTCGGGTTAGGGTTAGGGTTCGGTTTAGGGTTAGGGTTCGGGTTAGGGTTAGGGTTGGGGTTAGTGTTAGGGGTTAGGGTTAGTTTTAGGGTTAGGGTTAGGGTTAGGGTTCGGGTTAGGGTTAGGGTTAGGGTTAGGGTTAGGGTTCGGGTTAGGGATCGGGTTAGGGTTAGGTTTCGGGTTTGGGTTCGGGTTAGGGTTAGGGTTAGGCTTAGGGTTAGGGTTCGGGTTAGTGTTAGGGTCGGGTTAGGTTTCGGGTTAGGGTTAGGGTTAGGATTCGCGTTAGGGTTTGGGTTAGGTTTCGGGTTAGGTTTCGGGTTAGGGTTCGGTTAGGGTTAGGGTTCGGATTCGGGTTAGGGTTAGGGTTCGGGTTCCCGTTAGGGTTAGGTATAGGGTTAGAGTTAGGGTTAGGGTTAGGGTTCGGGTTAGGGATCGGGTTAGGGTTAGGTTTCGGGTTTGGGTTCTGGTTAGGGTTAGGGTTAGGCTTAGGGTTAGGTTTCGGTTAGTGTTAGGGTTCGGGTTAGGTTTCGGGTTAGGGTTAGGGTTAGGATTCGGGTTAGGGTTCGGGTTAGGGTTCGGGTTAGGTTTCGGGTTAGGTTTCGGGTTAGGGTTCGGTTTAGGGTTAGGGTTCGGGTTCGGGTTAGGGTTAGGGTTCGGGTTCCCGTTAGGGTTAGGTTTAGGGTTAGAGCTAGGGTTAGGGTTAGGGTTCGGGTTAGGGGTAGGGTTAGGGTTCGTGTTAGGGTTAGGTTTAGGGTTAGAGTTAGGGTTAGGGTTAGGGTTCGGGTTAGGGTTAGGGTTGGGTTCCGGTTCGGGTTCGGGTTAGGGTTCGGGTTCGGTTTCGGGTTAGGGTTAGGGTTCGGGTTAGGGTTAGGGTTATGGTTCGGGTTAGGGTTAGGGGTTAGTTAGTGTTCAGGTTAGGGTTAGGGTTAGGGTTCGGGTTAGGGTTCGGGTTAGGGTTAGGTTTAGGGTTAGGGTTAGCGTTAGGGTTCGGGTTACGGTTAGGGTTCGGGTTAGGGTTAGGGTTAGGGTTCGTGTTAAGTTTAGTGTTAGGGTTCGGGTTAGATTTAGGTTTCGGGTTAGGGTTAGGTTTAGGGTTAGAGTTAGGGTTAGGGTTAGGGTTAGGTTTCGGGTTAGGGTTAGGTTTCGGGTTTGGGTTGGGTTGGGGTTAGGTTTCGGGTTAGGTTTAGGGTTCGGGTTTGGGTAAGCGTTAGGGTTCAGGTTAGGGTTAGGGTTAGGGTTCGGGTTAGGGTTAGGGTTCGGGTTAGTGTTTGGGTTAGTGTTCGGGTTAGGGTTAGGGTTAGGGTTAGGGTTCGTGTTAGGGTTCGGGTTAGGGGTCGGGTTAGGGTTAGGATTAGGGTTAGGTTTAGGGTTAGGGTTCGGGTTAGGGTTAGGGTTCGGGTTAGGGTTAGGGTTAGGGTTCGGGTTCGGCTTAGGGTTACGGTTGTGGTTCGGGTTAGGGTTCGGGTTAGGGTTCGGTTTAGGGTTAGGGTTAAGGTTAGGGTTCGGGTTCGGGGTTATGTTAGGTTTAGGGTTCGGGTGAGGGTTCGGGTTAGGGTTAGGATTCGGGTAAGGGGTTAGGGTTCGGGTTTGGGTTAGGGTTAGTGTTAGGGTTCCGGTTAGGGTTAGGGTTAGGGTTCGGGTTAGGATTAGGGTGAGGGTTAGGGTTACGTTTCGGGTTAGGGTTCTGGTTAGGGTTAGGGTTAGGGTTCGGGTTAGGGTTAGGGTTAGTGTTCGGGTTAGGGTTCGGGTTCGGGTTAGCGTTAGGGTTCGGGTTAGGTTTAGGGTTAGGGTTCGGGTTAGGGTTCGGGTTAGAGTTCGGGTTAGGGTTAGGGTTCGGGTTAGGGTTCGGTTAGGGTTCAGGTTAGGGTTCGGTTTAGGGTTCGGTTTAGGGTACGGGTTAGGGTTCGGGTTAGGGTTCGGGTTAGGGTTCGGGTTAGGGTTCGGGTTAGGGTTAGGGTTCGGGTTTGGGTTATGGTTGGGTTCGGGTTCGGGTTCGGGTTAGGTTTCGGGGTCGGGTTCGGGTTAGGGTTAGGGTTCAGGTTCGGGTTAGGTTTAGGGTTCGGGTTAGTGTTAGGGGTTAGTGTTCAGGTTAGCGTTAGGGTTAGGGTTCGGGTTAGGGTTCGTGTTAGGGTTAGGTTTAGGGTTCGGGTTAGGGTTAGGTTTAGGGTTAGGGTTAG